>CM068372.1:46693304-46898304 GCA_034769895.1 Magicicada septendecula
TCTATCTAGATCACAGACCTCTGTATCTTTGTTTTGTTAAAGACAACATGTATTTAATGTTAATAACACTTTTACGTTTACGAGGGAAAAACAGGTTAAAGGATATTATTATGACAAGTTTTTTTCAGAATTTGAGCTGATTGGATGAGTTTATCTTATAAATTATCATCTGTATATATCATCGTCATCTATCTGTCCAGGATTAGGCAGGTTGTCTATTTCGGCTTCACCATCTCCGTCTCGGTCTGCCAACATTTCTTCTTCCGGTTGGCTTATAATTCAGGATTTTTCTTGGAATTCTTTCTGGAGACATGCGCATAACATGCTCCTTCCATCTTTTTTTATAGTTTTTCGCTAGTTCCGTTACTGGTTGTACTTTTAGTTTGTGTCTTATATCTTCGTTCTTTATGTGATCTAATATTATACAACCTTTCACACGTCTAAGATATTTCATTTCAGACGTTTCCATCTGTCTATAATCTTTCTTTCTTGGTGCCCATGATTCGGACCCGTATAATAGCATGGAGACTGCCATCACCTTACAGAATTTTATTTGTGTATCAATTTATATATATATATACAAAAATAAAACTCAAAGTCTGAGGATTTATGGGTACTGAATACAGATCCACCACGTTACACCGATTGCCGCCACATTTTGCACAGGTAGCCTTTGATAAAGGCCAAATATACTGACCAACTTGTAATTTAATATTTTGCCCCGTTCCCACGATTTAGGTTCTTTTAATTATGTATTTCCGTTGACGCGTATAAAGATTACCATAGTAACAATTAAATAAATAAAAGCTATTTAGCGGCATCGGAACAGTATATTTATCCATTCGTGCGGTACATTTTCGATGTTTTATACAATATGCGATTGTATCGATATATTGCGATGTAGAAAAGAAGAAGTATACTTATTGTAAATTGTCCTATTACTTAATGCAAAGCAAAAATACGTGTTGTTTTCATTTGTGAGGTTAGGTGACAACGATTTTTGGTTTTTAGTTTACTGCTGAAATAAATAAAATACATTGTTGAGGAAAACAATGTTTAATATGTTATACAATGCTTCTAACACAGTAACACTTAAAATAAAGAATTTAACGTTTTTGATTTAAAAAGTACTTTATAAATATCTCCAAACGCTTTATAAACGGGTACTTTTAAATCTCAACAGGCTGTTGCACCAACATAATACTTTATTACGTGTTAAAATAGAACAAGTGTTGAAAACAGTTTTGGAGAGAATTTGACTAATGAGTCCAACATTGTTATACGAGGTGACTGAACGCCATGTAGACATAGACGATGAAAATTATATTAAAATACTTATTAAAAGTCAAATATTTGAATTTTTTAATTTCCAAAAAATTATAAGACTGCTTTTAACCGGCAATTAAAAATGACGCGATTTGATTATTGAAATACAAAAATTTAGAGATCGTCTCGTCGGCCACAAATATCAGCTGGTTCCAGTGTTGCCACGTTTAATATTCTGGCGTTCTACTAGAGCCGGCCATGGGTTAGCGCATATAAAATATTTCATATTTATATAAGTAATGTTTACTTGGACGCTGTAATAATTATTAGAAATGGTTTCAGGAAGGAGACACAAATATTGCAGGTACAGGTGAGCCGTCGCTAGTCACCCCTCAACGTTAGTCACCGGTGACAACCACCCTACGTACTGATAAACTGATTCCAAAAGACGGACGTATCATACTTCAGGATGTTGGTAATCAAGGAGAAGCCACCACACAAAGCATTCAACCAACAGAGCCCCGTCACTATAAAATCATGATCGTACACGGCATGATCCGCAACACTGGCGATGGCCAACATGTAATGGTCTGTTGACCCCTATTCACCTTACAATCCGGATTTGGCATCTTCTGATTTCAACCTGCGTTACCTCCTTAAAACACCGACTATTTAGTCTCAGATTCCAAATCTTTGACGAGGTTAAATTAGCTAGAAATTCATAACTTAGGAAGGAAAATTCCTAATATTTTTAAACTGGATTTCAAACCTGGGAAATGTGTTCGACGATAGCGTAAATTGTGATGATATTGAACAGTAGTTCTAGACTTCGACCCAAGCTAAATTTTAAAACTATAGAAATGTGTTTATGAAGACGCAAATAGTAGTTACATTGAAGAGTATTATGGAATTCAGAAGACTTCAATCTGTAATCTCTGTAACGTTTGCTTTCATCTGTTTACTAACAAGTTGTGATGTCGAAAGGGACATTACTTTTTGATCAAAACTGTCGTATGAGATAAAAACGGAGGAACTGAGAAAGAAGTAAGAACAATAACAAGAAAATATTCAAACGCGTTTGTTAAAAAATCGTAAGCAGTGACAGTAGCTTAAAAATGAGATCCCGGACTTACAGCACAAAGTAGTTAGTACAAATTTGCATGCCTTACAAACTAGGAAAGAATTGCATAAGAGTACAATGAAACATATATTGTCCAAACCATGTAACAAACAAAGAAAGCGTGAGGGAAAACCAACAAAATGCATACAATCAAAACAATTATACTATCATAACAATTAAACATTTGCACCAGTATGCAATCAAACCGCTGAAAAATAACTTTCAGAAATGACTGACAGCCAACTAGCTGAATTAATTAAGCGTAGCCTTACATTATTTACGAAAAGATGTGAGTTGTATAAAACATTGCATGTTAGGCGAAAAAATTATATACTTGTGTTCTTGATTGTACTAAAATACTGTGCACAAGGAGAAAACAAGAAGAAAAGAAACATAAATCGACGAAGAAAACGGTGGTAGTAAATATTTTGTACGATCTGCCCCAATCGGTGTAGTAAAGAAGAAGTAAAGATTCTTTGCTTACTTTGCAGTAAATATGCACCATAATTAAGGATATTGCTTATCAAGAAGAAAACACCGCACAAACCATTCAATCAATAGAGCTCCGTCACGAAAAATGCAGAGCGTACACGTCATGATCCATAACCCTGGCGACGAACAGAATATAGTGGTCCTTTGTGCCCCATCCACCTTACAACCCAGGTATAGCATCTTCTAATTTTGTCCGTAAATTACAGTCTATATGGACTCAGATGTCAAGATTCCAAGGTTATCTCAACTTTAAAGTCATGATTTACAATGGAAAATTCGTAATTTTTAAAAATTGGATTTGACCCTCGTGTACAAGGGTAGCAATTGTATTAAAAAGTAGTTTTAAATTTAGAAGATTTGAGGTTATAATCTTTGTAACGTTTGCTTTCATCTATTTATTAACAAGTTGCAATTACAGAAGGGATATTACTTTTTGATAGAAATTGGCACTAGGGTAGCAAATGATATAAAAACGGAAGATTTGAACAAAAAATTAAGAGCAATAATAGAAACATATTAAAACACGTTTGTTAAAAAATTGTAAATAGTAATAGTAGTTTAAGAAAAATGAATACCAAGATTTCAGCTCAAATGTAAGGAGTATAAAATGTCCATGCCTTACAACATCGGAAAGAACTGTACTAGAGAAGAAACGAAACATCAAATGCCGTATAATAAGCAAAGAAAACCTAGGAGAAAGTTGCATACTTATATTCTTGATTGTACTAAAGTACTGCGTACAAAGAGGAAACGAGAAGAAAAGAAACATAAGTCGACGAAAAAACGGTGGCCATAAATATTTTGTACGATTTGCCCTAATCTGTGTAGTAAAGAAGAAGTAAAGTGACACTAACAAGTTTTCGGTTTTGGCGCTAAACTATACTTTCTGTCACAGTGTTTTCAGTATTTTAGTAATAACACCTACAAATATTTCGGTAATTACGGTGGCCTAATTTATTCTTCCTTTTCTTCTCTTCTTTACGAATTAGGTAATACAAACCTGTTCCGGCACCCACCTCATCCTCGGACGACCCACGTCTCTTCTACCATTGGCTTTATAGTTCAGTGCCGTTTTCGGCAACCGATCCTCTGCCATTCTTTGCAGATGACCCCACCATTGTATTTTGTAAATTTATAATAACTATAATAATTTCATTTAATTTACGTTGAGTTCTGGTCTAATATCTTCATTCCTTATTCTATCTTGCAATGTATAATTTAAAGTATTTCGAGAAAAACTGTATTTCCTCACTCTAAGTCTTGCCGCTTTCCTTTTTTGTCATGACCCACGCCTAACTCACATAAATCAACGTGGGTATTCCAATTGTCTTAAACAATTTAATCCTTGTGCTGTGTCTTGTTTCATTTCTAAAATTTATATGAATCGAAAAACAAATATTCATAAAATTATTTATCTTTTCGTTTATATCATATTCAAATTCATAGCTGCACAGTCGAGATATTTAAAAAGCTCACTTGTTCTAAAGTGCTGTTGTTTATAACTATCTTAGTCCTCACTAATTTATTGCAAGCCTAAATCCAAAGGCAAGTTATAAAATAATACAGTACTTTTTATGAAGATAAAAACAGGAGAAGTCCTGTTTATATACATTAGGTTTTGTACGTAAGAATGAAGCATACAGGAATAATAAGGAAAATTACAAAAACAAATTACTATTATCAGAACGGAAAACGGAAGACGTGTAAGTCAAGAAGATATTGAAAATAAAGAATACTTTTCAACTCTGAATCGTCGTGCCCCATTTATCTTGAATTCCTTTCTCCGCTCAATTTACTTATCGAAGTTAGGAAACTCTCACGTTAAAGTTTTCCCAAGTTATGCATGAGATGTTCTCCTCTCAACGACCGTGTGTTACCAACGTATACAGTTTGCTAACACCGCTTCCTCACACTGTAGACTTTGTTGTATGTGCCCTTACGCTAGATTTACATTTATCCTTATAAGGAATTTTGCAAATATACATGACAAATGCCATTGATTTGTTGCATAACGTCATTAACATTACACTCACTTAAAATGTTCCATCGGGTTTTGGTAATATCTTATTTCACATATGCTACATATTCAAAATAAGTCACCATTATTGCCATAAGTACGATCGTCATCATCATCGTGGTCGTCATCGGCTTCGTTGCCAGTAAAATATATAACTTACATTATCATAAAGAACTGCAAAGACTGTAGATTCAGTTTCATCCTCTACCATCCTGCTCGTCTTTTACCAACTGCTCTGAAGGATCCGATAATCCAGGGTATCCTGTCACAACTCTATCGATGTGCTGTGCTTGTCTACATATTTCTACGATTATAACGAAAGTAATAAACACATTCTCAGCATACTGAGACTCCAGATACTGATCCGTAGCCGTTTAAGCTTACGGTTATTAAGCATAAGTCAAGTTTGTACGATTATATAGAAGAATTTCATGCTCTAAAATGTTTACCTTCTACCACAGGGAAATACTACTAATCAGCCCCTAGTAACGTTAGATAAGGTCCATAACTGAATCCAAAGATTTTGGTAATTAAGTTCTCTAAACTGTCCGTTTTTTCTATTTCTGTTGACACAGTATTTTTATTAGTAGTTTCCGTTCGCTTCGGCTATATTACAATTTTGGCTTACCCCCTCCCACGCCAGGATGGCAAGCATTCCACTTACCCACTACCTCATGAGGCACTAGCCAACCTCGCCTCCACGATTAGTGCCAGAAAGAAAACAAACTTCCTTATGAGAGTTTTAATATTAAATTTTAAGGTGTTTCAAGGTAAAAGCTCAACAACTACTTTAATACACATCTTCAGTGCATAGTGCTTTATAACGCCCAATTTTTAATATTCCTTAGTCGTGTTTGGTGTCATTTTCATCGTATTATTTCGCTGATTTCAAATATAACAAAATTTTACCAGTATTGGGCGAGGCAAAAAAAAAATTGTTTCATACTGGACGCACAGTGAGGTGACTCACGCGGCAATTAGCTGCTGTCGAGCCCGGGCGGAAGTATTACAATGGGTAAGAGGCAGCAGGTAGGCTAAGGGTCCACACGCCAACCATCATCAAATAGAGCATACAGTAAAACTAGCCGCAATATTGACGCTATTCCGTGTACATCTGACTTACCACAAGTTTGTCTGCTCCAGATGCCTCGGTGAAGTCCCGCACACAAGTCATAATAAGATGTGACTCAAGTAATAAAAGATTAGGCCTACGCGTTCTTAAAAAAAGTTAATACAAGTTTTAGAGATATATCATAAACTAAACATGTATTGGTAACTAAGCTATGAGAGATGCTGGAAAGCTGCTCTGGGACATTATTCAATAGGTTTCTGCAGGTCCTAGGATACGCTAATTACCTAGATGTAATCGGGAGGTCCCTTCGAGCAGCCACTGAAGCCTTTCTTGGTCTTGAAGGTCCCGCAAGGAGGCTGAGTTTCATAATAAACGAAACCAAAACAAAATACATGGTCGCAGGACAGGAACCTAGAGAAGGAGAGCGCATCCAAATTGGCATCTATTTCTTCGAAAAAGTCAACAACTTTGTTTATTTAGCATGCCAATTTTGACTCCGATAGCGAAACAACAGAAGAAATAATGTAAAGAATCACCTCAGCTAATAATCATCTCAGCTAAAATCATCTCAGTGCTTCTTTGGTTTCAGACCCCTGTTCCAAAGGAAAACAATTGCCAGGAACATCAAGCTGCTTCTGTATGAAACACTGATCCGCCCAGTTCTCACCTATGCTTCTGAGACCTGGACCATTTCTAGAAAGTCTGAGTCAAGCCTGGTAGTTCATGAACGCAAAATCCTCCGCAGCATTTTTGATATAATATGTGTGGGAGGTTAATGGAGGAAAGGACCAACCAAAAACTGAACACTCTTCTGAATGAACCAGATACTGTGAAAATTATAAAACTTGGTAGACTCAGGTGGGCTGGACATGTGATCAGAATGGAGGAGAATGAAATACCCATAAAGGCACTCACAGAACAGATCTATGGCACCAGGAGTGTTCATAGGCCCAAACTACTTTGGGAAGACGGTGCGAACTATGATGCGCGCCATATCCTTAGGACCAGTAACTGAAGAGCAGCTGCACTTAACCGGGACAACTAGGGAAGGCTGTTAAAGGAGGCCTTGACTCAGTAATGGGTTGTGGCGCCCCTGAATAAGGAGAAGAAGAAACATGTATTATCACTTACACAAACAGGTCAATTCATTCGGTTAATCTGTGTGTTGAGTGATGTCTTTATGACTTACATTGTTTGGTTATGCTCTACTCGTCCGTCCGGTTACGATGTTTCATACATTTTAGCCTATAGCCTACTGGGCAATTCTATCAAGTAAAATCATAATATTCAGTTCTGATGAGTATGTCCTATTACGTGCCTCAGAAATCTCATTTTCGCTGCCTGAAAATGAGTACCCTGATGTTTCGGTAAAATCTTAATTCTCAAACTCATAAAAAAGTGTGGGGAGGGTCATCACCTGGAAGAACATCATGAGTGTTTTGATTTTGATATTTATTTTTGCTGAGGTAATATAGTCCCCCAAGTGTTGGAGAGGGTTAGTAATGTCTTATGGTCCCATTCCTTGATGGAGGGAAATATCCAGCCGAATTTCCGAGTGTTAAGGGATGGGAAACACCTACAGGTTCCTAACGCGTCTCTGGGGACCGAGATTTAAGTTTCCCTACTTGTCAACTAGCATGGGTTATGGCACCATCTTGACTTTGAAGTAAAAGCGGATGGTTTTTATTGGTTTATGGCGTAGGATGCACGAAACAAGGAGAGAGTATTAAAGATTTTTATGGATACCTCAAGCAGAGGATCTCTTCAGATCTTGGCCTCAAACCTGGTCTCTTCAGTTCATTAAGACAGCCAGTTAGTGGGAGACAACCGAGACAGAAAATCGGGCTAGACCTTAAGCCTGAAGGTGGCAGCCCCACCACTAACGATATGATAATATCTTAACCAGGGCCCGTATTAATTACTAAACTCTCTCTCAAGCAAGAGAGAAACTGGATGGATTAAAAGTTGCCGACGACAGCAATGAATAAACGGAAAAAGAAATTTGGAATTGCGGAAAATTTTAAATTTTGAATATTTACTAATCGAGTTAGTTAACATTTATTAGTATTCTGTTTAGGTCAAAGTTATTTGTGTAGATGTATTTGTGGATTTAGGCTGTTGATGGCTGTAAACACAGATAAAACATCTGTGCCAAGAATTCAATGAAAGTAGAGCAGACAACATTACGGGTATTACAAACCGAATTATCACTGTTGCACACCACTGTAGAAAAAGTATTCTGATTACCGCTTTCAAGCTTATCAGCTCATCGTCAGATCGGAAAATCTGATTTTCAGATCTGACGATGCGCTGAGAAGCACGAAAACGCTAATCGGAATAATTTTTCTATAGTGGTGTGCAACAGTGATAATTCTCTTTGTGATTATAACCACTAACACAACTTTCTTAATTAAAATTACGGGTATTATTTTTAAACAAATTAATCAATTTTGCTTGAAGAACCTGCGAACAAGAAAGCAACAAAGATCACGGCTTATCGAGCTTGTAAATTTAGACAATTTACAGCATAAATGCTGATGTCAGAACTTTATACTAAAATATAGAATAAAAAAATAATCACTTTCAGAGGGTTTAAAATGTAATTTCCTGGGCTTAATTGATGTAAAGTCGTCCGTTTACCACTGTAATCTAGGCATTCAGGAAAAGAGGAGCAATGTTGGTAATTTGCCATTTCTTCTAAAATGTTTCATCACCCTGATCGATGAACTGATTGATGAGCGGTAGTGGCCATAAAAGGCTGAAGCATGGGCGCGTGAGGACATGAGTACATGAAGGAGACAGGGTGATGAAGAGACGACTGTCTTCAGAAGAGAAGATATTCAACCCAACTATCTGCGTTGAGAAAGGGAAGTTATTACCACAGTAAAAATAAGAAAGCTTCAGTATCTGGGATATCTCATGAATAGAGATTTTACTTATTGGAGTCCATAAAACAGGGAAAAGTAGTTGGAAAGAGAGGGGTTGGGCTACCGAGAATATCATGGCTGAGAAACTTAAGGACCTGGTTTGGGATGAATACAACTGACTTATTCCGTGCAGCAGTACAGAAAATTAAAATAGTCTGTATGTCATATTATCCAACATCCGAAACGGATAGAAACTATCAGAAGAAGAAGAAGACGAAATTGGTTTGAGGAGAAGAAAAAGAACCTATAGACAATGTAATGACGTTTAGAGTTGAAAGTACCGTCAGATTTGATATAACTAGCTGTTGTTAGAAACAAATGCGTATATCTTAATAAGTAACAAATCTTAAAAATAATTTATGTTTGTAATTTTATGAAACCGTAATTTTTTACTTCCATCTTCCATAAGGAAATTGGAAGTATGGTGATGGGAAAAAAAATCTTGTTCGTGATAAGGGCTGATTCTGATTGTACTACCCTCAAAAGATGAAGAAAAGTCATTTTCTAAAAAGTGTGTGTGTGTGTGTGTGTGTGTGTGTGTGTGTGTGTGTGTGTGTGTGTGTGTGTGTGTGTGTGTGTGTGTGTGTGTGTGTGTGTGTGTGTGTGTGTGTGTGTGTGTGTGTGTGTGTGTGTAAAATGTTTTCTATGGCGAACGATAACTGCTGCAAATTCAAACTAAATCAAATAATTTTTTGCACATACGATTGAGCTGTAGAGGACTCAAGATCTGTTGATTTTGGTGAAGATTGTTTAACGGAAAAGGGTAGTTTACCTGCAACGTTTTATGTTTTAACAAGAGTAAAGTAATTAAATTTGATAAATAAAGTATCTTGAAAAGAAGGTCACAATAATCCACTGTAGAAAGGTAGAGGAAATATCTATAAATATAAAGGGTAGTTTAAAGGGAAGGGTTAGTTATCTATATATGAAAATGATAGTTGGAGGGGGAAGGTATATTTTTTTATATGTGTACTACGTTGTCGGCAAAAAAGAAGTAGTTTGTTGTTAAAATTCCTTCCCGGACTGTTTGGCCGTGGTCCAATGTTTTCTACAAAACCATACGTTTCTGTATTGCCATCGGCTGCCATCATCAGTGAAAACTGAGTGCGTTAACGTGAGGTGGTAAACGTTAGTGACCACAGTACTGTGGTTAAGGCTGAAGAAACAAGTAGTTTCTACGGAAATATTTCATTTCGAAAATGATTTTAAATATAAATCTTAGAACATGAAATTCATGTTTAGTTCTCCGTACCGATATTTAAGTTTATGAAACGGGATAATACGTTCTGGTATTTCAGAACTCAATAATCCCCTGTTATAATGTCACGACTCAAGTAGCCTCCGAAAGATTATAATGCTACTAACTACAATACAAATACAGTGTCGCAAATATACTGTAAATATCTGTAAACTTATTGAGTACAACGTATTTTAAATAACGTTTCACTGCGCAAGTAGTTGGGTGAGGATGTCATGAAGTATTCATGAAACCCACAACAGGCTTTCAACGTTTTGTCTGTCTGCGGCATTTGAATTTCTACACGCTTCTAATGGATGCCGTGTAATACCCAATGAATAAAACGCACATTTGGTATTTCTGAATGGTTAGACTTCTACTGAATTTTTTTTTATAAGTTAAAATACCCTTTAGAACAAAAAGTCTTATCTTTCAGATCTTGTTCTTGCACCTTGAGGTACGATTACAAAAATCTATAAGTAAATGCAATCTTAACATAAACCTAATTCCTTCGAAGGGTTACACGGCCGAAGTCAACGTTATTAAAATCCATTCCCGGACTGTTTGGCCGTGGTTCATTGTTTTGTTTAAGGCCTTAACCACAGTACTGTGGTCTGTAACGTGTACCACTCTACGTTAGTGCAGCTCTATTTTTACACTGATGTTGGCAGTCGATGGTATTGACGAAACGTCTGTTTTTGGAAAAAACGATGGACCCTGGCCAAACGGCCGGGAAATGGATTTTAATAACATAAAAGTAGATGTTCCAATAATTTTTGTCATACCGTGTGTTAGTGTATCAGGGGGAAGATAGCAATACGCCTGACTAAGGCAGCTGCTTCCTCTTCATAAGGCATAACCTTATAGCACTGCTCGCTAAGTTTCACGCGTTCATTACGCAGCGGTAGAGTTGCTACTGGTAGAACTTATCCTGACCCGACAGATGTCATGGGAACAGACCAAGTTTGTTTCCCAATATCTCGTTTGGTGTACACTTATATCCTAATCCATCATCCCCCGTGCATTTATACCTTTTGATCCTTTTTTGGGGACTTTTTGTCTTGTACATTTTGAATGGTTATAAAGGCGTCCGTTTAAAGAAACTGTCATTTCAGTAAGGCAATAAAAGTGGCCGTGTCAAGTAGGTGCCTTGAATAGGGCCAAAAAAAGGATAAAAGCAATTGGTTCACCATCAGAGTATAGAAGACTTCGACGCTTGATCGCAAATGGGCAGAAAAAGAGGAAGAAGGCAGATGGCACCTCTTGCTTTTTAGCTACAAAAACAACCAACGATTAGGTTTCTTCTTGTATCTTCTACAACAACAAATTGTTGTTTATTAATTATTAAACAAATATAAATTGTGTGATCAGCAAAGTGCGTAAAGTCGAACTTACGAACTTAGCAACTCTTCTACTTTCTAGGACATGTACATGTATGGGCATTTTCACACTAGTCAACACGATACCGACACGATATCGGCGCGTTATCGGTGGGAACAAAAAGTAAAGAAATGTTATGGAACCGTTTCACACTCACCGACATGTCGGTATCGGGTCGGTGCAGGCACCGACATGTCGGCGGAGAGCAGCTCTCCCATCTTGGTCGGCGCTCTGTTGTCACCGCCAGTTCACTCTGCCTAGCGCATTAACTTAGGTAAGTAGTTGAATATTTTGTGAAATGACTACTTTTAAATAAGACATAGTGACATTGATTGAACTTGTTGAGACGAAGCCTTGTTTGTGGGACAAGAAAGGTGAAGAAAATAAAAATATTTTGATAATATCTAACAAGTTAACTGAAAATATAATCAAATGTTTCTTTACTCATTCGAAAAATGTTGAAAAACTTGTTAGGATCTAAAACCAACTTATCAAATAAGGTGTAGTATGCCCCTTCTACATAGCGAATTTTAATAATCGGGTGAACCCAATACTTTTTATCTACTTTTCGTCTTCTCCGTCTTAAATATAACAAATACAGTAAATACAATCTTCTGTTGAATTCAGTCATTTGTATAATCTACACTCACTACGGCCGATATGTGGACATCTGTCGTCTTGAGTGTGAAAGTACCTTCTCGATATCGTGTCGGTGTCAGATCGGTGTCGTTGTAGGGTCGATGTCGGCTTGGTGTCGTGTCGGTAAGTGTGAAAACGCCCTATGGCTACAAAAATAACGGAACACTGTCGAAGAATAGAGAGCGTCATTGCAGCCGTTTCTCGGCTAGCCGAGCAGGTGAACTGTCTCGGTCAAAGCCGCAATTTAGTACTTTCCAGACTGTTCGAGAGCACTTGTAACTACGCCAATTACGGTGACACGCTGCCAAAAGAATGTAAAATTATTGTGGAACCTGAGCGGGACCTATATAAGCAACATCGGCCGTGTTAGTTGTTAGTTACAGTTGGCGCTTTATTCAGTGCGAATCAAGTGGTTGTTGTCGAAAGTGATTATTGTGTTATAATTAGTGCGTAACTGTTAATAGTTGACATTACATTGCGAGTGGACAAATTTAACTTGGATTGCTGTATGAGAGTATCTCGTTGATTTCAAATTGTTATTTGTGACTCATTAAAGCTGATAATTAGTGACTTCATTGGTGTCTGTATTTTATTTCCACTGTACCATACGATGATCCGTGAGACCATAGTAACGGTGTTTTCAAAAAACCACGTATACACACATAGGAGAATTCAAGGAGGCCAACAAGTCCGAATTATTCAAATGGTCGAATATACAACGAACGAGGTGTACACACACACACACACACACACACACACATTGGACTCCCGTACATTTATCTATTAATTGTTTGTGTGTCTGCATATACTTATAATATAATAATATCTTCAAATAATTACACTGCAAATAGGTTTATTTTCACCTGACGCACGTTTTACAGAAAGTACTGTATTCTGTATCTTCAGAGGTTTGTTTGAATTGTAATTGAATGTTTCGTTAACAATATAGTTAACGTATAAGTAGGCCTACAGTGTATAAGTCGAGTAGAGCGTATGTGTATATACACACTATACACACGTTTACACACACACCGAGAAAGAGAGAGAGAGAGATAGAGGGGGGAGAGAGAGAGAGAGAGAAATATATACGTACAGAATTTAGGTTCTCATTTAACCTAGTTAAACATTTCCATTGAATTTAACAAACATTTAAAGAATTACTTTGATCGAAGAAAGCGCTGTGACATGTTCAAGTTGGAAAAAGTTTCTATACAAGTCACACTTTTTACACAATAAAATAATCTTTTGGATCTTCGAGTTTTCACCGTTCTCTTCCTGAATCGCTACGTGATCCGACTGAAGAATACAACCCGATACTGTCTACCTCATGTAGCAAAAAACTATACTACACTACCTTACAATATGCTCACTCACTCAAAGTTTCCATTTCGTTATTTTTCTGCTGTCTTGAACGTCGCTGTTAATTACTTTGTATTTTCAGGAAGTACAATGTTGGACCTTTTTATCACGTTAAGGGAATTGTATATAATAAGTTTAGTTCTAAAGTAGATGCTTAGGCAACTATACATCTGGAAATACTCTGCCATGTTCCATGGCTTTAGAACCATTGTCCCTCGTTTGTAACGTCTCATTTAAAACTTGTGACTTATGTGTAGATCCGGCTTTCGGTATGCGCAGAAACGTAAAGTCAGTAGTGCTGCGCATCCGTCAAAGTGTATAAAACTTGCAGTGACATTCGCACTTTGTCGACCCAGCTTGTGGAAAGGAGTACCTGGGATAACGTGCTGCGTTAATAGAGGGCGGCTGAGGCTTAGTGCTGGCCACATTACCTTCCTTGTATGACGAACGGCTCACACAAGTCAGCCTACTCTGGCTAACCCTACGACTGCTTGCTTTGGCGGTAACAAAACACAATGATCCTGATCGAATTGTCCTTCGGCACTTGGTAGAACATTTTAACATGATAATGTTTTTAGGCTGGGGGTCATTCCACAAAATGCGTGATGCAAAATGTGTAACGTCATCGAAAAATGTAACGCTCCAGGTGATGTTAACACTATGTTTTTTCCACACTTTCGATTCCCCACAGTCTAGAAATCTTCGGTCTGTGTCGTTTTTAACATGATAATGTTTGTTATATAGTAAATATATTTGTTATATAGTAAATATTTGTTATATAGCTATATAGAAAACATATAAATCCGTACGAACATCGCTGAACAGGAGACTCTGAAGTTTATGCACATTATACGTTTCAAAAGCCTAAAAACATTGTCATGCTTCGATGTTTCGGTTTCGTCGAAATTCTTCATTCTTAATAAAACAATACGTTTCAATTGTGACTCGTCACTTCAGTAATCGTATTAACAACAGGTCATCGTGTTCCTACGTTCAGTGTAATAACTTTTAAGCTTGACTATCGTGGCCAGAGTAGAGCAGTGACAACTGTCAGTCTTAGCCAAACACTCTCCGTGACTACGACGAGTAAATGCAACCTTATACCGATGTGGGGCAACAGGGAATACCTATGACCAGACTATCAAGATTAACAATAAGGCGTAACTACACGAACACAGCGCATCTGCAGACAAAAGTCAAAAATGCGGATGAGGTGTATAAGTAACAGGCTTGTCATTTGTAGCCATAAAATCATGACTAGCACGCTTATAACGAAATAGAATTGTAGCGGTGAAGAAAAAAGTCAACTAACATCAAAATTTACGGGGCTGTGCAACTGTGTACATTTTTGTAATAGCCTCTGTTACTGTATCAGCTTGTACGTAGACTGCTTTTACATACATACGAGAAGTGAGAAATTTGTTGTTTGCGTTATACATACCAGAGTGGTCTATAGAACTACCAAAATTTATTTTCATCTGTGTACGCTCATATAGTAGTAGCGTTATCTACAGACAGGCTTATTACACAGCATTAGGTATAGAGATAAGAAATCTAGCATAATCAATTCAGTCAATAAGTATCTTTTAACAATATTTCAATAACGCGTACTTTTATTATGATATTGCTGTTTACTTTAGTGGGACCGATTGCAAGATGTTATCACGCGTTTTTCAGCCAATTAAAGATAGTAATATTGATAATTTTTAACTTGTTATTTTTTGGTTGTCTCCTTCACAGCTGTTATTTATTAATACTTGAATTGAATAATTCATTTTTCCATTGAATTATGTAGTTTACATTACTGTGGGAATTTCATATTGTTTTACTTCCAAACAGACACTAAAGCTTATTGTATGGCAGGCCTATTTATAATCACCTTTGCAGTATACGTATTTCATATAGGCTATATTTAGACTTACATTAGTTTAACTAAAAAAAAATAGGTGACTTCATTTTCTTCACACCAACCTTTAGTGCATGCTAATCATAATTAGCCGGTACATTGTGTTATCAAGAGTAGAACACGCGCCTTTGTGAAACCTCTTACCTGGGGATTTTGCAAGGCACCCTTGGTCCTCCAACTCTCCTCCGCCTAACGTATATCTAAAATCTAACCTCTGAAGCTGCCGTACTAGTGATACAACTGTCAGGAAAATAAAAATTACCTGTAAAAAAAAAATACCAAGTGTTTATCTATTCATTTTAAGTTTTAAGTAATGTTAGAAAAATTTTACAAACTTTTACTTTTGTTCTTTCATTCTATTTCTGTTTTTTTTTTTTTTAATATAAGATTTAATAGAACTTAAAATAAAATTTTGTTTAATTAAATTATAAGAAAAACCTATGAAATGGGAGAATAAATTATTTGGACACGCAATACTACCATCCTTTTAAAACCGCTGCCTGCATAAATTGAGTGCCTTGTTTCTTTTATAGGTCTATTATTGAAACGAAAAGATAAACTAATTTCCTTTTCTCTCCTTATATATCATCATCATCGTCATCCTCACAAAACGGCATAGGCAAGTTGCTGCTTGATCCGCCTTCAAAAATCCTCCAGCCTGGGTCTACCCACGCACCGTGCATCCTGTCGGTTTCCAGACTTTGTTTAAGCCAGTCTGGAATATGATAAAGTGGTTTCCCACACTTGTTTGTAATCTTTTATTTAATTAATAAAGTTGTGTTAGTGGTTATAATCACAAACAGATTTAACACTGTTGCACACCATTATAGAAATTTGATTTTTAATTTTTCTATTGTGGTGTGCCACAGTGTTAATTTTGTTTGTGATTTTCTAATTTTTCATTCGAGTTAAAAACTTGTAACTCTCCTCATATGGCCTCATTTTTTGTATGATGAAGTTTGCACCTTTTAAACTCCTCTTAGGAATGGCACTTCCGAGGCCTGTATTTTACTGTCTTCTTTTTTAGTTTTTGTCCATAAACAGAACAGGAACTGCTGTAACTGTGTAACACTTTAATTTTGTGTCTTGACGTACCTTCTTTTCGATTGTACCAAAGATCGTGTGGAACTTACGCAACTTAACATCAGTATCATAATTTCCTTATAGAGAAAATATTAATATCTCTCGTTAATCAATGAATCCAAACAATATTATGTACAGAAGTAAAACTTTTACAAGAGTCAGTTGAAAAGTTCGCGGAGCAACAACTGCATCTTAGGGGTAAAACGAAAATTTTTCGTGTGCTCCAAGATCTGTATTTTATGTGAACTTCCAGCCTTCCAGCACACGAATAATTTTAGTTCTACAACTGAGCTGTAGATGTGGCTCCGCGGACTTTTCAACTGACAACTCGTAAAACACAATATATTATGTAATGTTGAAAGGTCACGGTATTGTACGTCAAGCTATTTCAGTTTTAGTTCATTAACAGTAAATGTATTTTAGTCGGAAGTGGTGGCTCGAGTGGTGTAGGTCAGCGCAGCGTGGTGTAAGAGACGACGCCAACACCAGTATTAAAGAGGCAGAGGTTAGCCGTAGCCGTTAGTTAAATCATCATTATTCCAGCATTAACGGCAGCCTCGCAGTTTACGCGTCTTTCTATTAATTTAGAACTATAAGGAGAGATAGTGAGCTGGCTCGTGGTTCCCGCCTCCTACTCCCCAGGCTTTATCGGCCCCTTCCTATTATGTTTGCACATACACTCAACACACAAAACGCGCGCGCGCGCGCACACACACACACACACACACGGTGTTAGCGTTTTTTAATCCTAGTTTTTCCAAGACTGTCTTAAAGTTGTTCTTCTATGTACCAAAAAAAAAAAAAAATTTTGTATTCCGAATAAGAACTATGTCATACGCGTATAGCAGGGAAGCTATACAAATCGATTTGTTAAGCTGTATTCCCAAAGTTACTATTCTGGATTTCTGTGCTCTCAACACACACACGCACACACGCAGTATTAAATCAGGTTAGGGAAAAACAGCATCCCTGCCTAACTCCCCTATTTATTGGAATGTCACCTGAGAGCCTATCATTCAGATCAAGGACTACATATGTACTTTTATAAAGGATCTTAACTTAATTTATTAAATGCTGTAAAGCCATTGGTAGAAGAGACGTGGGTCGTCCGAGGATGAGATGGGTGTCGGAACAGGTTTATATAACGTAATCCTTAAAGAGAAGTAGAAGAAGAAGATTGTATTCCGATTGGCCAGACTTTGTAATACATGTATGCAAGGGGAAACGATAATAACTGACAGAGAACATTGTAAGTCACATTACCGGAAGCCAATGGCGTAACTACGGGGAGTGATCAGGGAATCCCCTCCCTCTCCAGAGCTGCTAAAACTTCAGTGAAATCCAAATTTACTTAACGTAGGCCTACGTTTAAGCCAGTTTGATCTGTAAAAACGAGGGTTTCAAGTAACTGTATAAATAATTATATGAGAAGACTCTTGAGTATTATATTATATGCCCTGGGAAAGCGGGGAGTCCAATCTTCAAGTTAGTCTCATCCGCCCTGAGAGAGAAAAAGCAGGTTCAAAGTGGACTAAAAACAGGAAGAAGAGACATTGTGAAAAGATGAAAGAATATTGGAGAAAAAGGAAAGAACAAGGAATAAAGAACTGAAATTGGCATGTGGTCCTCAGATCTTCAGATGGCCGATACAAAAAAAAAAAAAAATGTTCTACCAAGTGCTGAACAGCGATTTGATCTGTCTGTGTAACAGATAGTTCTGCATGATCTGGAAATGATAACTCATTGGCACTGGGTATCCAGCGGTTCAAAATATCAGCAAACCTAGAAACGAGGCAAACAGGAAATGCACCCTACCAGCCGGAGATCTTGCCTTATACGAATATTCACAAATTACAGTCTGTGTAAATAATACTGTTAACGATCACAGCAAAATTGTTTCTAAACAAACAACTGATAACAAATCAATCCAAGCTGCAATTATATGCAAAGCGTACACAAGCTGTACTTTGAAATTAAACTATACTTTGGAAACGAACCTAATATTCCGAACACAAATAAGCACTGTGTTATATGTTATTAAATGTACCGTCCAAAGTAGAATAACCAAAGATAACAGCTGAAAGACAATATACTTATAACTATTACAATTAACAAATATTGTTGTATCTGTCTACAACATGAGCACTAATATTGTTGTATCTGTCTCCAACATGAGTACTAATATTGTTGTATCTCTATACAACATGAGCACTAATATTGCTGTATCTCTCTACAACATGAGCACTAATACTGTTTTATCTCTCTACAACATGAGCACTAAAATTGTTGTATCTGTCTACAACATGAGCACTAATATTGTTGTATCTGTCTACAACATGAGGACTAATATTGTTGTATCTGTCTAAAACATGAGTACTAATATTGTTGTATTTGTCTACAACATGAGCACTAATATTGTTGTATCTGTCTACAACATGAGCACTAATATTGTTGTATCTGTCTACAACATGAGTACTAATATTGCAAAATTCAATGACAAAAAAAAAGTTGTATTATAGACCGTTTACGACACGTTATATACCCTGAATGTTAGTATTTTTGGAAGATTTTACTTGTATTGTCTGACAGCTTAAAATAAATTGTCATCATCATCATCATCACCACTATAGGCCTTACATCTGTTCCGGAACCCATCTCCTCCTCGGTTTACCGACACCTCTCTTCCCAGTAGTGTGATAACCCAAGGCATCCACAGGTAGACGGATATCAGGCATGTGGTTCAAGTGTTCACACCATCTCCACGAAAATAACAAAAACACAAATGCAGTAACATATTAAAACAAATCAATAACATACATCCAAACATACAATTCACAGAAGAAAAATAAAAACATAACAAAATCAACTATTTAGACATAACCATCACAAGAAACAACAGCCACCTACAATATGCAACATACAGAAAACCAACTTCCACTAACATCATTATACCTAACCATTCTGATCACCCACCACAACATAAAATGGCAGCATTCTATTCACTATTTAACAGAATGTACAAAATTCCCTTAAACAAACATGAAACACACAAAGAAAGAAATATAATATACCAAATTGCTTATAAAAATGAATGCAATAAAAATACTGTAAACAAAATACAAAGTAAAATCAAATATAAAATAAAAACTGAACAATTAAGAAATAATCAAAATGAACAACACATAAATAATAACAACATTAAAAAATGGGCCACATTCACATACATAAATAATAAAATGACAAAACTAACAAAAGTATTTAAAACACAGATATTAAAATAGATATTAAAATAACATACAAAACTAATACAAATAATTTACAAAAAATAAATAACCCACACAACAAAGATAATACAACAAACAATGGTATATACAAAATTGAATGCCAAGATTGCAATAAATGTTACATAGGGCAAACAAAAATCAGCTAAAAAGCGTTATTTTGAACATCTGAATGCATACAAAAAACCTGAAATATATAAATCTAATTTGGCCACACATGCAATAAACACTGGACATGAATTCCCAGACATAACCAATATGACACTAACAAATCATATACCACACAAATGGACCATAATGAACATTTGGGTAAATTTACAAATATACAAACATAAAACGCAAAACAAACTAATACTTGAACAAATACAAATCAATACAAAACATGACTAAATTTTCAAAGCACTCAACATAGAAAATACACAAAATACTAACATATACACCACAATCACACAAAATAATACCAATTTAAAGCACCAGAAATCAACAGGAAATCACAGCAACAACCTGCCAACACACAAATACCTCACAAAAATCAGAAAGGCTGAAGATGGGAACACAAGGCTTTACGAAACATGTTCCAAATAAGGAGAAAACATCCTGAGGTAAAGTCATTATAAAATATATATTATATATATCATGAAACAGACTGTAGCTAAAAGTGTTTGCATTCCTTAAATATACATTCCGACATGGAATAACCAATTATAACAGCTAACAGACGATATCATGATAATAATGACAATTAATTAGTGTTAAGTAATACTCAAAAGCCTGTTCTAAAATTCAATGGCAAATTAAGGTTTTTACCATAGACCGTTTACAACACTTAATAACCCTGAATATTAGTATTTTATGGAAGATTTTACTCGTATTGTCTGACAGCTTGAAACGAAATGTCATCATCATCATCAGCACTACTCCAAAGACTAGGCCTTTCACCTACTCTGCAACCTATCTCCTCCTCGGTTTACCGACACCTCTCTTCCCAGTAGTGTGATAACCCAAGGCATCCACAGGTAGACGGATATCAGGCATGTGGTTCAAGTGTTCACACCATCTCCACGAAAATAACAAAAACACAAATGCAGTAACATATTAAAACAAATCAATAACATACATCCAAACATACAATTCACAGAAGAAAAATAAAAACATAACAAAATCAACTATTTAGACATAACCATCACAAGAAACAACAGCCACCTACAATATGCAACATACAGAAAACCAACTTCCACTAACATCATTATACCTAACCATTCTGATCACCCACCACAACATAAAATGGCAGCATTCTATTCACTATTTAACAGAATGTACAAAATTCCCTTAAACAAACATGAAACACACAAAGAAAGAAATATAATATACCAAATTGCTTATAAAAATGAATGCAATAAAAATACTGTAAACAAAATACAAAGTAAAATCAAATATAAAATAAAAACTGAACAATTAAGAAATAATCAAAATGAACAACACATAAATAATAACAACATTAAAAAATGGGCCACATTCACATACATAAATAATAAAATGACAAAACTAACAAAAGTATTTAAAACACAGATATTAAAATAGATATTAAAATAACATACAAAACTAATACAAATAATTTACAAAAAATAAATAACCCACACAACAAAGATAATACAACAAACAATGGTATATACAAAATTGAATGCCAAGATTGCAATAAATGTTACATAGGGCAAACAAAAATCAGCTAAAAAGCGTTATTTTGAACATCTGAATGCATACAAAAAACCTGAAATATATAAATCTAATTTGGCCACACATGCAATAAACACTGGACATGAATTCCCAGACATAACCAATATGACACTAACAAATCATATACCACACAAATGGACCATAATGAACATTTGGGTAAATTTACAAATATACAAACATAAAACGCAAAACAAACTAATACTTGAACAAATACAAATCAATACAAAACATGACTAAATTTTCAAAGCACTCAACATAGAAAATACACAAAATACTAACATATACACCACAATCACACAAAATAATACCAATTTAAAGCACCAGAAATCAACAGGAAATCACAGCAACAACCTGCCAACACACAAATACCTCACAAAAATCAGAAAGGCTGAAGATGGGAACACAAGGCTTTACGAAACATGTTCCAAATAAGGAGAAAACATCCTGAGGTAAAGTCATTATAAAATATATATTATATATATCATGAAACAGACTGTAGCTAAAAGTGTTTGCATTCCTTAAATATACATTCCGACATGGAATAACCAATTATAACAGCTAACAGACGATATCATGATAATAATGACAATTAATTAGTGTTAAGTAATACTCAAAAGCCTGTTCTAAAATTCAATGGCAAATTAAGGTTTTTACCATAGACCGTTTACAACACTTAATAACCCTGAATATTAGTATTTTATGGAAGATTTTACTCGTATTGTCTGACAGCTTGAAACGAAATGTCATCATCATCATCAGCACTACTCCAAAGACTAGGCCTTTCACCTACTCTGCAACCTATCTCCTCCTCGGTCTACCGACATCTCTTTTCCCAGTAGGGTGGTAACCCAAGACAGGCACAGGTAGACGAATATCAAGCATGCCGTTCAAGTGTTCTCACCGCAGTTCTGTAGTTTTCAATCTTCTGGTGGAATCATACAATCTTTAAATCGCGTCTAATATTCTTGTTTCTTCTCCAATCCAAAAGAAAACAAATTTGCATCTCTATTAGAAATTTTATTTATTTCTGAACGACCATTGAATGAATTTTATTTATTTCTATGTCTTTGTAACAGACATAGTTCTGCATGATTTCGGAATGATAACTCGCTGGCACTGGGCATCCAGCGGATGAAAATATCAGTAAATCTAGAAACAAGGCAATCAGGAAATATATCCTACTAGTATTTACAACACGTAATATACCATGAATGTTAGTATTTTATGGACGATTTCCTTGTATTGTCTAATCACAGCTTAAAACGTAATGTATACGAGTAAATTTCTAGCGCCTAGCAAATGTAAACACCTTTAATGAAATATCAAAATTATAAATATACATAAAATGGTTAGATGGCTGTATCTAGATTAAATTCAATCCTGAGGGAAAGCAAATTACAGAAGAAACGAAAGCCAAAATTTTTAAAACCATTGTTAGAAGTATCATGACTTACGTCTCAGAAGTTTGGACATCTAATAAACACAGAAGAACAAAATTAATGAGAGCAGAGATAGACTTTCGGAAACCTTTGGCAACAGTATCCAGACGTGAGAAAATTATTAATGACGTCATTAAGGACAGAATAAGTGTGAAAAATTCAATTCTTGATTTTATCCAACTACAAAAATTACAATGGTATGGACACACAAAAAGAATGGCACATAAAAGTTAGCCAAGGAGATTTATGGAATGCACCCTACCAGGAAGAAGGAAAGGAGAAGACCACCTACCTCCTGGACAGAACAAATTTAGACTATATTGAGGAATCGAACGAGAAATTGAAGAAGATCTTTGGACGAACAAGCAATGGACAATAAGAATTCAATCACTTCTGTAATCTTTGGTTCCGGAAAATGTGTAAACATTATACAACCGGAATAATAATAATTTGTATTATACATAATTATTTTACCGTGTTATACAGTGCAAACAGAACAACTGACGCTAATAAAGTTACAAATTAAAAATGTTAGACACAGGTAATAATTTTTAAAATCATGAAAGGCACTCTTGTACAATAAATAAAAAACAAATGTGTGTACCACACAACAATAACTGTAACTCAGTAATCACTTACCACTAAACCGCACCAGTAACTTCGATCTGCACTTGGGTAATCGTCGGGTATAACTGAACTCTACCGTGCCGCTGGATGCGTATATTTATACTCCGTTGATATTCCAGATTAGTCTGTCTTGTCAGAAATAGGCGGCGCCTTGTATTGTAGTGACGCAGCGGGCCTGGATACTGGTAGAATAGTCAAGTGACTTGTGGAAGGGACATCTCGCATCACCCAGACCTTTACGAAAGATTACCGACGTGCAAAGGGTCACGTGTCTCATTACGTGATGTAGTACTAGGTTTTCCCTCAGTGCAGCATATGTGTGACATGTTTTGTATAGGATAACGTACAGAATATTTTCAAACCGATTGGGAGAACCTGTGGGAATACCCTTCCAATGACGGTTGCATTGAAAACAAAACAGACTATTATAAATTTCACCATGTATTCAATTTGGCAACAGTGAATAATCTGCACACACGCGCGCACACACACACTCTCTCTCTCTCTCTCTTCGAGCATACGTATAAATATTTCACAATCGTTCTCTGATATTCTCGCAAACTGTAAACGGTCAAGGGAAAATGGAATTTCGCGTGAAAGTTAGATTTTGTGTGAAAGCACGAATGAAAAGGAGAACGATATCTGCATATTGACAAGAAATCTACAACCCCGCTTGACAGGGAAAAGCTGTTTGCTGACTCCAAGGGGTGAAAGTTGTACGACCAGTAGTGAGTGATTTACGTTTCAAGCCAAGAGGAAAATTATTCTCTTTTTCAACAAACCTTAAGACACGAGTATTTAGTTATGCGGGTGAATGCTGAAGTGAGTTTTACTTGCAATATTACCACTATTTAAACAAAATGTTTTACATTATTCTTGTCCGTTTGAATTATAAGATTTATGATTCAAAATGCACATTTTCTTCTTCTTCTTCTTCTTCTTCTTCTTCTTCTTCTTCTTCTTCTTCTTCTTCTTCTTCTTCTTCTTCTTCTTCTTCTTCTTCTTCTTCTTCTTCTTCTTCTTCTTTTCTTCTTCTTCTTCTTCTTCTTCTTCTTCTTCTTCTCCTTCTTCTTCTTTATCATTTTCTTTTTCTTCGTTGTCTATTATTTTTGTTTTTCTACTTATTGTTATTGCTATTATTAATATTGTTATCATTAGGTTATTGAAATGTATATCATAGTTTCTTTAATTCATAAAAATAACCATGTAATTAATTATTTCGTATTGAAATTGCTAAGTTTCATTCACAAACGTTTTAGTACACCTATAATGTTAAAGGTATAACAAATAACAAGCGTTTTTTATACATAAAAGAAAATAGGAATCAATTAAATATATTAATTTAATTAAATAAATAAATAACTTGTAAACTTGGGTTTACAAATTTCTTTTGAAGAAAACAACTTTATGACAAACATCAAGACAATATCCAACAAAATAAAAAACTCTATATGGGCAACTCTATGGAACTGACAAATTCAAGTATGTTGGTGAAGTTATTGAACAAAATTTCTCAGAGAAAGAAGTCATTAAAGTACGAGTTAACACGATGAAAGTTGCTTACCATTTAACCAAGAACACATATGACAAAAATTCGATATCCATTAATGCCACACTTAGGCATTATTCAACAGAAATTCGCCCGGAAGCACTTTATGCAACTGAGTGCCTGACTATGAACAAAACAATTATGGTGGAATAACTGGAAGATACAGAAAAGAAAATATGAAGAAAATCTTGGGATCAATAAAAGATGGAGAACAGTTCAGAAGGCGCCACAATAATGAGCTGTACACACGTGTTGAGAAAATCACAGAAGTAATTAGAAAAAGAAAAACTACTTTCTACGGACGTGTTCAAAGAACGAATCCTGACAGACTAACAGGGATCCATTTTAACTATTTCAGAAAGCGCAAAATGTCAAATACGTGGTTCACAAAAACAGACGAAAACATAGATAAACTCCAGATTACTCAAGAAGACAATGAACAATGCTTGGCACTCAAAAAAATTTTTAAATGCCAAAGGTTTTTAGGAAACATCCAAGAAGAGGACATGTGTGCCGTTTGGACTGAGGAAAGGAGGGAGAGGCATCGATCAAGAATGAAGGAGACGTGGGAGAGGAGTGAAAGAGAGAAGAAGAAGGGAGGAACCTGTTGAAACAAACTTAGTCTACTGTGGCTCATACGGAAAAAATAAATTATATTAAATTTATAAAAAGTTAATGCGTTTAAAATTAAAACGAACGAAACATATTTTTATTTAACTTATAATAATTTTTGTTAACTCCTAAAGGCAATGCCTTGTCGCTGTAGCCACGTCACTCTATCCCTTGCGATATTCTTCATTTCTTTATAGGACCCACTATTCACGACACTCATTGTGCTGCGGAAGTATGCAGTTCTTGTTCTTCTTTGGGCTTCTTCCCCACTACTTTGCCCTCAAAGATGTTAGTTAAAAAAGCACTATCTTATAATAATATATATCTTATAATACATTATATTTCGTGTAACTTACACTAAGTTTTATTTTTTCATTACATAAAATAAAGGACAGCAATAGCAGCAGAGTAATAATCAGAATGGATCTGACTGATTATGACAGGAACGCACCGCACATCAGTTTTTACTACAAACGTACAGTAGAGGCCAACAATAACTTACCTATTATACTTTGTTTGAAAGTGGAGTGGGATTGGAGCTGAAGAACATTGTTGCTAGGCTTATCCACAGCAAACGTACAATTTGACTGTAGTTACACTCCTTCAACAAGTTCACAAACTGTACCCTTAATATAAACCAAAGGCCGGTTGAACGTGTAAGCAAATTTGTATATCTTGATACTATAGTCAATGAACAATGGGACCACTCTCAAGAAATAAAGAGCAGAATTGAAAAGGCAAGAAAAGCGTGCACTAAAATGAGCAGTTTATTCAAAAGTCACGATTTAACAATAAACACAAAGATGATACTTCCACGCTGATACGTATTCTCGGTCCTCTTCTACGGTGTAGAATCTTGGACTTTGACTGAAGCCACAACTAAAAAATTGGAAACTTTTGAACTGTGGCTTCACCGAGAATACTGAGCGTTTCATGGACAGCACATATAACTAATGTTGAAGTTCTTAGAAAGACGAAGAATGATAGGGAAGTTATTAAAACAGTGAAGATAAGAGAGCTTTCCATCTGGGACATCTCATGAGAAATGAACAGAGATTTTACTTATTGCGGTTCACACTAGAGGGAAAACTATTAGAGAGGAGTTGGGCGACCGAGAATCTCATGGCTGAGAAATATAAGGACCTGCTTTGGCATGAATACAACTGACTTATTCCTAGCAGCAAGTTAAAAATAGCCTGTATGATATCCAACATCCGAAATAACAAGAACTCTCAGAAGAAGACACTCCTTCGTTTTTATTTTAGTTTTACTAATAATATATATTATATCATAATGATGGTATACAATTTATTTAATGACTTTATATTCTGTTCTTCCTTTATCATGGTCATGAAATGGTTTAATTTGGGACCTACTTTATGTAATGGGATAACATAACGTAACAATAGGTATGAAATGTTTATATAGGATGACGTACAAAATATTTTCAAACTGATTGAGAGAACCTATGGGAAGATCCTTGTTATGATGGTTCCATAAAAACAGAACAGACTACTCTAACATTCACCATGTATTCAATTTGGCAACAGTGAATAATCTACATACACACACACCCTCTCTCTCTCTCTCTCTCTCTCTCTCTCTCTCTCTCTCTCTCTCTCTCTCTCTCCGAGCACACGTACAAATATTTCACAATCGTTTATTCTCGTAAACTATAAACGGTTAAGGGAAAATGGAATTTCGCTCAAAAGTTAGACTTTGTGTAAAAGCAAGAATGAAAAAGAGAACGTTATCTGCATATTGACAAGAAATCTACAACCCTGCTTGACAGGGAAAAGGTGTTTGCTGACTGCGAGGGGTGAAAGTTGTACGACCAGTAGTGAGTGATTTACGTTTCAAGCCAAGAGGAAAATTATTCTCTTTTACAGCAAACTTTAAGACACAAGTATTTTGTTAGTTGGGTGAATTCTGAAGTGAGTTTCGCTTGCAATATTACCATTATTTAAACAAGACTCTTTACCTTACTATTGTCCGTTTGAAATATAAGATTTATGATTCTAAATGCACATTCCTTCTTCTTCTTCTTCTTCTTCTTCTTCTTCTTCTTCTTCTTCTTCTTCTTCTTCTTCTTCTTCTTCTTCTTCTTCTTCTTCTTCTTCTTCTTCTTCTCTTTCTCCTTCTTTGTCGTCTTATTATTACAGTTTTTCTACATATTATTATTGCTATTATTAATATTGTTACCATTATGATATTGGTATGTATATAATAGTTTCTTTAATTGATAAAAATAATCATGTCATTAATTATTTCGTATTGAAATTGCTAAATTTTATACACAAACGACTCAGTAAAACATCTGTGATGTAAAAGGTATCACAAATAACAATCATTTCAATACATAAAAGAAAATATGAATAAATGAAATAAATAAATACAATAAAATAAATAAATAACTTGTAAATAGGGGTTTACACATTTCTTTTGAAAAAAACCAAGTTCATGACAACCATCAAGACAACATCCAAGAAAATGGAAACTCAATACGGGCAAATCTATGGAACCTGACAAGTTCAAGTATGTTAGTGAAGTTATTGAACAAAATTTACCAGAGAAAGAATCAATTAAAGCACGAATTAATAAGACGAAAGTTGCTTACCATTTAACAAAGGACACATATAACAAGAAATCAATATCTATTAATGCCAAACTTAGTAATTCGCCCGTAATTCAAAACTAATTCACCCGGAAGAACTTTACGCAGTTGAGTGTTTGACTCTGAACAAGAAAATGATGATGGAAGAACTGGAAGTCAGAGAAAGGAAAATATTAGGAAAAATCTTGGCATCAATGAAAGATGGAGAACAGTACAGAAGACGTCACAGACGCCACAATAATGGGCTGTACACACGTGTTGAGAAAACCACACACGTAATTAGAAAAACAAGAATTACTTTCTACGGACATGTCAAAATAATGAATCCTGACAGACTAGCAGGGAAGCTTTTTAACTATTTCAGAAAGCTCAAAATTTCTAATACGTAGTTCATAGAAGAAGAAAAACACGTAGGTGAACTCCAGATTACTCCAGAAGACATTTAAGAATGCTTGGCACTCAAAAAGAAATTTAAAAATGCCAAATGTTTTCAGGAAAAACCCAAGATGAGGATAGTTACCGTATTCCTGACGAAGGGAGGGAGAGACATCGATCTAGGATGAAGGAGACGTGGGGGGTAGGAAGAGAGCGGAGACAAAGAGAGGAACCAGTTGAACCAAACGTAGTCAACAGTGGCTCATACGCAAAAAAATAATAAATAAAATAAAATAAATAAAATAAAATAAATAAAAATAAAACAAATAAATAAAGAAAACAACATAAAGAAAATTAAAAAGTATAAGACGATTTATGCGTTTAACATTGAAACGGAAAAAATGTTTTTCTTTATCTTATAACAATATTTATCTTACAATTCATTATATTTCATGTAATTTACTATTAGTTTTTTTCGTTACATAAAATACTTAAAGGACAGCAATAGTAACAGAGTAACATTTAGAATGGATCTAACTAATTATGACAGGAACCCGCACACCGCACATCAGTCTTTACTACAAACGAACGTTAGATCAGCGTTTAGCCCAACAGTAACTTACCTATTATACCTTGTTTGAAATTGGAATGGGATTGGAGCTGGAGAACATTGGTGCCAGACTTGTCGTGTCTCGCGTCCATAGCAAACGTAAAATTTGACTGTTGTTACACTCCTTTGGTTTTATTGTAGTTTTACTAGAATTGTATATCTAACGTACATAAAGTCTATATGGTTTTAAAGCGGATAATTCAGAAAAAACTACAGTATAAATTATCAGGCCAATTGGAATAAATTTAGTATGATTTATTCGTAATATAACAGGAAAATGTTTTTAATTGTACAGAACCAAACATACAAAATGTAATAAGGAAGAAAGTTTTTTTTATTTTTTTGGCCAGTGAAATCTTTCAGCGGGAAAGTTGTAGTAAAAAGTCCATATTTCATTTTGATTTGGGACTTTATAATTTTAGGACTACTTATATACAAGTGACAGTGGTCTTTCGGACTACTAACTCCCTGCGGGCCGCGCGCTATGTGCAGTCGTCATGACGCACGCCGTAAAGAATTAATGCTACTATGCTACTATGGTATCAAACTAATTATAAATCTAACGCCATATTATTTGATTATTTCACTGTTGTTAATGTTGATTTATTTGCTTTTTAATCAAAAAAATTAATTATCTTTCTTTACATTTAGACGTATCCTTAAATGCAGAAATTTTTGTCTAAATGGATTTAACGTAAATGACGCACTTTCAATAGGCAGTCTTATAAAAGACTGTTTGAATTTAACGACTGAAAACCACTAACTAGAACCAGCAATAAGTACACGCATGAAAATCACAGAAGAACTTTACGTGGTCCAGGCGTTGGTGAACTGGCAACGCGCGCCAATGTTCCAGGAAGCTGGTTGGACGAATCTAAGCCAAGCCTCCAGGGCTTATGCTTACGCAAAATCTCATTCCAGTTTCAAAATAACTATAAACATATAAATCCAACAATACGTTTGGAACTGTAACTCACTCTCTCGTGGAGACACATTCGTGAGACAGCTTGTGAGTCAGAATATTTCGTTTGAAACAGTAAACAATTGAACACTTCTGTAAATGTAACTCTGTTAATGTACGCTGCAAAGCTTCGCCCGATGTTCCGACGTACCATTCTAGAGTCCCATTCCTATCAACGATTGATTAAACAGACCTAATCCTGTCCCGGATTGTCAGATTACACTTAGCGTCACTTTCAAGAATCGTGTCTCTCACGATTTTCCACCATAGGCAAAAAAACAATAAATTGATGTAATATCCAAGGGTCGTAATCCGTTTATAAAATGTTGCAATATACCACAGTGCTTATTAATACCATTTATTTTATTACTGTGTAAATAGTAAATATATCTTATAATATGTAAAGGTTTTTGTACAGCCCTGAGCCTATGCGTGTGTAAAAGTATCCAATGCGTGTTGGTACAATTCGTTATTGCGTCGCGTTATCCAGTTTTGCAGGTATCATGCAAACCTATGCTTTTTGCGAGTGTCAAGTTTTGTGTTAGCCTAAGTCCTACGTACACAAATGATTACACTACACACACTCATCGTTGCACGGAGTCCACTGTCTCACCCATACTACTTGTGTTGTACCGCTCTCATCAAAGGAGGGGACCTTGTTCGTTATCTTTTCGTTTCAATTCTTTTAAAGTTTTTACAGAAAGTAAATCTTATGTTTATCGTTGTCGAAACTTTCTTAACGTTTTATACACTACTGGTCTTAGTCACAAATAATATGCAAACTTATTTTGTGATTTCTGATCTACAACAAATTTAGACACTGGAATAGTCTACAATAATATGCAAACTAATTTGTTGATTTCTGGTCCAAAACAAATTGAGACACTGGAATACAGTAATGAACTCAAAAGTCTCTATGTGTCGGAACGTATGTTTCATTGAAATCAGGAACTATAGGGGAAGCAGAGGAAAAGGAAAGGAAACTTTAGCCAAAAGTTTGGGGACTACGGAAGAGGAGAGGAAGGTGTGTTTGAATTTAGAAAAATTAAGATCTCAGCAAAAATAGAGAAAGAGATTGATATTAGATATAAGAGGCCTACGAAACAGAAGAGTTACATCCTTCGGCAAGGTAATGAGGATGGACAACATCAGACGTACGAAATAGTTTGTCGGCCACGTTTATAAAACTATCATTCATAGTTTAGTTTAGTTTTTTGGCAAAAGCTATAAAAAAAAAACAGTATAAAGGAGATAAAGGAGGTGGGGATCACAGAACACAAAGTAGATGATATGACGAATTTTAAGGACTCGCAAAAACTTTAAGTAGGCTATTTCCAAGAAAAGGGCTAGAAAATATATAATATTGTGACGGAAGAGAGAAGGGAACAGCACAGCCACAGAACGAAGCGTTGTAGGAAAAAAAGAAAAGCGTAGGTAGCAAAAATTAAAATCAAGGCATTGGAACCTTACACAATCCGTAGACGGTAAAAATCGATAGAAGAAGAAGAAAATATATCAAAATTAAACTGAAAAGTTTGTAAACAAAAGTTTATCTGTTGCACAACACTAAATAGGCAATTCTCAAAAGAGATATTTGCAAATTATCTATATAGTGGTGTGCGACAGTTAAATTTCTGTTTGTCAATATAAAAACTAATACAAATTTATTATTCAAAACTTTATAACGGAATATGTAATTGAAAGATCAATGATGTACTAAAATGTTATGTCAACAAATTGAAATCATTTCTATAGATTTTTTTATTTTAGGGCTTGTATAAATGTTTTCTCACTCGGTTGCACAAAAGCAAGGCAATATACGTTAATTTTAGGTTGAATGCAATGCAAGGTGGAGAAATAATTTAGTCTCACGGTAAAGCGTACGGTTAAGTTGATACCGTGAGTTTAATACCTTTGGATGCTCAGAGAAAGCAGAATTATACCAGTTTGATAATAATGCAGATTAATAGCTGATAACTAACCAATGAAGGCGTTGTAGCGTCTTTGTTGTACGCTCCGTGTGCCTCGACTATAATATAATAATGAACCTCTTACGTGTATGTAAATCTTCTTGTAAATCTACTTCCATGTAAATCTCCTTTCCGACTCTGTTGTAACTGAAGTAAAAGCACTGTAGCAGCAATGTCTCTTATTGTTTTATAATTGGAGACAATTAATGGCTACTTAAACAAAAAAGGAAACCTGTAATAATAACATATTTTGGTTAATTTTTTAGAGGACATACCCAGTACAGCAGGCTTAAGAATTTCTGCAGAAAAACCCAAATTTCTCACGAACATTAATAATGCCCCAAAATTCCTGCTAACAGATATTGGTCAAATAGAGGGGGTTAGAAAATTTAGGTATCTAGGGGAAATAACTCAAGAGAATGGTTCAGAAGATTCATAAAATGGTAAGAGCGTTATGGTGTAACTAAAGAATTCACAATAAAAAGTGCATATCTGAAAATGCAAAAATATTACATTACAGTATAGTAGTGAGGCCTATATGCAAGTGAATGTCTTGCATTGGATTGTAATTTAGACAGACTAGGAATATTGGGAACACAAATAATTAGGAAAATATTAAGCGCACGAAAAACTTCAGAAGGTTGGAAATTAAGAAGTAAAGATGAAATATATCAAAGTATAGAAAACATAACAGAAACAGTGAGAAAAATAAGACTAGTATTTGTTAGAGATTTATATAGAATGGACGACAATAGGTTAATAAAACACATCTTCAAATATCTGTTGGGGTAAGAAGTCAACATGAAGTTGGATTGAAGAAGTCAAAAAGGATTTAGGAAAAATAATATAAACGCAGAAGAAGTAATTAAAAGAGACATTTTTCGGGCAAAAGTGTTAAGAATGGAAGGAGTCTAGGGTAGGAGAGAGAAAAACGCAGGTTGAAAGTGGACTGAAGACAGGATGAAAAGACATAGTGAAAAGATGAAGGAATGTTGAAGAAAAAGAAAAGAACAAGGAATAAAGAATTTAAATTGACATGTAGTCCTCAGATGGCCGATACAGAAAAAAAAGATTTTTGTTTCAAAATCAAAGATTTTATTATTGTGGTGGCAGAAAATTTTCACGAAAAATAGAAGTAAACTAATTTTGCCGTTAGGACAGACTTAAATGACTTACGAGTCCGACAAAAATAGGCCTACACAGTAGTCCATAATTTCTGGGGAAAGGTTTTCTGAAATTTGATCACTGAACACAAGAAAATTTAACCAATTTCAGTAATTTATAATAATTTAATACGTACTTTAATCAAATTTGATCAAATAAATTCTGTTAAAATTTATGAACGTTTATAAAAATGTATCACTAATGTTAAATGTTTATTAAACAACACTAATCACTAATCACTAATAACTTACCACTATGACTAATGTTTATTAAAAAACACTCTGAAAGAACTACAAACTATTATAGTCTATACTATAAATTACTATAAGTTAAAAAAACTATAAACTAGAAATTAAGATAACTTTAAATTGGTTCTTGTTTGGCACATTACATTCTTACGAACTGAAGTAGATATTTGTTCGCGGTTTCTGATAAAGTTTGTATAAAAGTCATCGACATACTAATGCAAAAGAGGATCTAAATATCATTTTCCAAAGGCAAAACTAGAACGTGACCAAATAATTTGAAAGCGAATAATGCTTCCGAATAATAGCATGTTTGTTTCTAGTAGAAATGTAGGATCAGAGATCTGATTACAAAGTTTAAGTGGAACGATACCATTAACTACCTTAGAAGTTATGCAGTTAACTTTCGATATACTCAAAGCCACAGTCAAAAGTATGCAGTATTTGAAGCCTAAAGGTTATGTAGCTTTCACAGTCCTCACACTACTGCTTTACGATAGAAAATATTTAAATACCAACAGAGACTGCTACATTCAGGAAAGTCCGAATGCGGTCAGAATCAGCCAATCCACATTACAACTTTTCCCGTCGATACGTGTCTGCGTTGTAATGACAGGTTTTCATTACGGAGCAGGCTTTCTTTGGTTACCCTGCTGTTCATTATATAAGCCCACAATGAATTAAACATACACACACGTAGAGTCACAAACATATTGCAACAGTACTGTGCATTGCTCAAAGTAATTTAAAAAATTAATTAAAGTAAATAAATAATTCATATTGTTAACAATAATAATTCAGCTTTCTATCTGAACTTTAAAAGGAACGACCAACTTTCATGTCGGGACAGGCTGATCACGCCACTCTCCTATGCCTGTGTGTACACGTGTATGTTACATGTGTGTGTGAGACCTGTCGATTCCTGAAAAGCGTCACCCTTAATGGACGCTATTAATTATATAAATTTATTTATTTTGTAAAGATTGTGTGCATAATATCACAAAACCAAATAAAGTGTGTATAAAAATAGTGTGAAAAAAATAAAAAGTGCGATTGTAGTGAAAGTAAATATAAATAAAACTTAATTAAGATAAAGAAAAACGGTTTATACACAGTGAACACATAAACATTCCCGACAAGATGAATATCGGGTAATGTGCAAAAGACCTCGCACTTCGCGAAGACAAGCGAATTAAGTGTAATAACAATCGTGTGTGAGAAGGGATGCCAAGGACAGACTCTGACTTGCAGAATATTGTCGAAACATGATTTTAGGGCCCTAGGGTATAAATACACGAGACGCGCTAACTTAATTCTCTCGTTCAACCACAGTAGCAGCTGGAGGATCTGCCCGGCAACTACAACTCTTTCTCGTACAACTACCGTAGCAGCCGGAGGTCCTGCCCAGAGACAACAACTTTTGTATATCAAGCACAGCAGCAGCCGGAGATTCTTCACGAATACTCATCACTTTCGTGAGAACACCTGCAACCTGAGGCCATGACGGGAGACGAGGGAGCAGCTTAGTACATGTAATAGAATCCAACGAGGGACGAGGATCAAGGACTCCAGGACTACACGACTACAAGGAGCATCCAGGATCGCGGACCTAGGACCGAAGAGGACACGCTGCCGATTTACCACGACAATAAGGTGAAAAACAACCATGTATTTGTAAAACAGAGACTCACAGAAAGAGAATATAATTAACGATGTAAAAAGAGAGACAATCCAATTCAAAGATGAATTAATAAATTTTTCTTGCATAGTAATTATATAATGTTTTAAAAAGTTTTTTAAACTATAATTTTGAATCAATAACTTAGTCACTGATATTTAAATTGATATAAAAGTAATTAGTAAATTTTATTAGAAAACAAAGCAATGCATACGCAGTATATTCAAAAGAAATTAGATCATTAGAAAGAAATTAGATAATCTAATAAGTATCACACTAATGAGCAAGCCGAGAGCAATACTAGATAATTATAAATGTGTATTATAGTATAAGATTGTATATTATGTCTATTTGTAACACGAGATTATCACTTATATGTAATAATTAGATGTGTGCTACGACTACACACACAAGCAAATAATAATGATATTTTAAATCGCAACCAAATAAGAAATTTTGATTAATAAATTTTGAAATGATTTTAAAATAATTACGTTGTATTATTATTGTAGTCTATTATAAACACACACGAATTTAATGTGTTGTAAATGGCTTCTAAGTACGTCGAGGAGCGCACATTAAATAAATAATTAAAAAACAGTGTTTGTGTAATACAGATAACGTACAAGAATTCTATTTAAATGCACAAAATAAATATGTAAATTTATGTTTATTTAAACCAGAAAGCTTGAAAACGTTTAATTGATACCCTGTAATTTAAACAGCAAGATGGAATCCGAGTGTCTTATCATCTTTGAGAGACGAGGAGGGACATAAAACTGTGAGCGTGCGTGTGTGTGTTTGCGTGATGCGAACGCACGCGCAGGGGGAGTGTTAGTTGTGCATGTGAGAGAGCGAGAGAGGGAGAGAAAACTGTAGTAAGATAAAATATGGCACCCGCTAAAACTATAGTTTTACACAAAATGAGCAGAATAAGGCAAACCGAAGATATACCAGCTGATACTTCATCATTTTGTGCATCCGTAGACAAGCAAGTGTGTGAATTCATGTAAAAATTAAATAATATAGTAATTACATATATGCAACAGCCTATATATATTACGTAGACGTGTTAGGGAGTACTTTAGTTCTCGATTGGCCACTTCTGGCAATCCAGACAATCCAGACGCCGTAAAATTTGGTTTAGCACTCATTTCTCTTCAGTCATACCGGTTCTGTCCATCGTAACACTCGCCGATCCTTCCATTAGATTCGTAGGCGCGACGTCTATTCCGTTTAGAAAGTGTCTGTGGCCACTTGATTCCCGGCATCCGCCTGAGAAGACCGTAACAAATCGACATCGTTTTCCATGTACTTTCAACTTCACCTCCCACCATCTTGTGTGTTATTTATGATGATGCGGTCTACAGTTGTTTGCTTGTAGTGTCACCGTTAGGAACAGACTGCTAAATGTACTTCTTTATGTAGGTCGAGTTTTCGGGTAAAAAACATAGAAATATCGTTTCAAAACGTACCGTTTCCAGGTATTTTTAAATGTACGTTCGTGCGCACACACGAGCTCCTAGCTGCACCTAGGTGGTTTAGCTGCTTCGTGCGCTGGTTTGAAAAAGCAAGCCTGACTTAGAGCAGAGCAACAAAGAAGGGAAGAGACAGAAGTAGAGAGTAGAGAGCAGGCGGAGAGGTTTGGCGTGCGCGAGCGCTAGCGAGTGAGTGATTGAGAGGGGTAGACAAGTTTATAGAGTTGTATATAAGGAACGGGGGGAAGAGGGAGAGAGAGAGAGAGAGAGAGAGAGAGAGTGAGTGAGTTTGTGAGGTAGACAGAACAGTAGAGAGTCCGGAACAGACTGAGATAGAACTTAACACGCATCAGTGGTAACCATGCAACAGAACTACCAGTGTCAGCATTACTGTGGAATCCATTTCACGGTCGGCGTACTGCGTTAGGCTAAGCAATCGGAAACAAAACGAGTTCATTGTTATTGCCTGCATTTGTTGCAGACATTATTGATTGCCTTCTCCGTACTCAGCGTATTGATAACAGCCACAGATCATGTGTTCTGGCGATATTTAAGTATATGTTCCACCAAAGCGAGTACAGAGTTCTGATAAATAATTTTAATTCTAATGATAACTCTGATAATTTGGTTTTTAATTTACCATCATCTTCAAGGATTAAACCAAGGATGGTTTGTCCCGATCTCAAATAGGCAAAGATTAGAGCTGGTCACTTCAGCGCTTTCTTCGGACGTCCCAAATCTCTCCTTCCCCTCGGCTTATAGTTCCATAGTTGTTTGGGGATGCGGCAGTCATCCATTCGACAAAGATGCTCCCGCTAATTCAGCCGATACTAGGCAGACTGTACTCGTAATATTCAGTTCCTTCCGTATATCTGTCTTTCTTCTATGATTATGGAGAGTATACCCTGCCACGTGCCTGAGAAATCTTATTTCAGCCGTTTGGATGCGACTGGCCTTTCGTTAAAATCCAATTCTCTGACCCATAAAGAAGTGTGGAAAGAGTCATCACTTTGTAGAATTTTAGGCGTGTTCCTTTACTTTCTGACTTAAGGGGTCGCCTAATGGTCCCGCACAAAAGATGAACTTATGCAACTTATTCACAACGTCGCTGCTTGCATTATAAGAGGTATGCACTATAGCTCAGGTATTCAAAATTGCTAACTTGTTCTAGGAGAGTACAGTACCATCTGTAACAACTTTTTCCCATACGGGATCAGTTCCACGTAAAGCCATCACCTTGGGGTTAAGTGTGGGTATTTCCAATCTAGAGTCTTTGCAGATTCAATATAACAAATGTATACCCATCTGCAATCTGTTTTCAGAGTCCGACAGAATAGCCTGATGGTCGGCAAACAACAAAGTGTCAATTGTAGGGTGACCAATCATAAAATGTTCTAGAAGACACATCTGCCAGGTTTGTGTGACATCGTCAATATGTAAATAAAAAAGATAAGGTGATCATGGACACCCTTGTCGTATTCCACAATTTATCAGGCCAACTCTAGGAGCTGTTCTTGGTTTTTAATTATTACAAGAAATTAGTGTCACATTACTGTTATCTAAACAAGGAAGGTCGATATGTTTTTATAAAGTCACACCGTCAGAACCTAGTTTCCGTTTTTATGTGTACGATTGTTTCCTCCAATCGTGTTTGCGTTTGTGTGCTCCGATGAAAGCTGAGGGCTATGTTTGCGGTAGAGTAGCTATTGGTAAGATCTCCCACGCCTGACAGGATTAATTTCAGGAGCCAGACCAAGATGTCCCACGACTTCTCTCTTATCCGATGTTCTTACCTACCCTCGCCCGTCCTAGTTATCCCTTTCATCGTCGTATGGGATATAACGAGATGTTTGAATACACCAGTAATGAGATAATAATATACGGGACTAATAATGTCGTTAACTTTAAATTAAAAATTTCTCTTTGTGTTTAGTTGTAAGGCAGTTTCTGCAGTAAAATTGACAAAGCGGACGCCAGCGTAATCGATGCAGAAAACAGCTAAACGTTTTCAAGCGTTATATGTTATGATTTATAGGTTTTATGTTTTGAACAGTTTTTCAATTACATTTTTCTTTCTTAATATATTTACTTCAATGATACTGACGCGGGTGTTTACTTAAGGGCTGTAAAGGGTTGTACCAGGAGAGATCTTAGCAGAAATGATCATATTAGAATGGAGCTAGGCATATCTGAAAGCTTAAATGAGAAAGTCTCCCTGTAAAAAACGTAGTGGCGGTTACAAGCAGAGAGAATGTATCCAACTAGATTTTGAAGAAGAGTCCTTAACTATCATTCATAGGGAAGACCATGTAAACAATGGTTGGATGAATTCCATTGAGATAGGAACAGGTTACTAGCTTAAGCCGTAAAGCATGACGACGACGACGACGACGACGACGACGACGACTAGAAGATTTAAGGGAACAGGAGACGATTTAGGGGAATTCTCAAAACAATCTACGTTAATAATATTTCTTCTAAAAGAAGTAGGTTCCGCGGCACAAACTTGACTCTGTTAGTGGCGAACCAGAACTTAAATGTTTCTAATAATATGAAATTGTGTGAAAACGTTATTTTTTTTTTTTTGTAAACACATTTTAAGTTTCTATTTGAGTGACTAAATAAAACTAATTTTTGCTTTTACTTGTTTTAATTATTATTTTTTTATTTGTCTGGAGTATTTTTAAAGATATCATCTTTTAAGTATCGGATGAAAACAAAGTAAATATCTAATCTATTCTCTAGTCTCACTTCGTCTAGAAATCTGGCCAGGTAAGAACATTGGACAAGCAATACGTTCTCTAAACGTGTTAGCTACTTGTGTTCTTCTTAAGTTGAATATTTTATCCTTAAATTACAAACATTTTAAAAAAATTTAAGTTAAAACTATGTCTGGAAATTAATTATTATGATGTTTTAAATTGCGAATGTAGGTTTGAGTCTTGGACAGCAATATGTCACATGCCTTCTTTATCCTTGCCTTCTTCCTCTTATTATTCACCTTCTTTCACTATTTCTCATCTTCTTCTCCTTCGTCTCTTTCACCAAGTTTGGAACTAATTATGTCCTTACTCCTAGTGCTCCTAAGTGGTGCACTTTAGTGACGGAATATTCTAAGTATACTGTTGTTCACCATGTTTTGTCCACTTATATCTCTGTTTATTTATTATTAATGAAGAAATTTTTGTTAGTGGTTGAAATCACAATCAGAAATACTGTTCCGATCTGACGATGAGCTGTGAAGCTTGAAAGCGCTAATCGGGTTAATTTTTATATAGTCGTGTGCAACAGTGATCATTCTGATTATTTATTATTAGTTAATTGAACAAATTTTCAAATAATGTCTGATCTACTCATTCTACTTTATATCTATTGTTGTAGATGTATTCATATCTACCTTTTATCTACTCATTCCCCTTTTATTCATTTTTACATATGGAATTTGATTTTTCATGGTTTATATGTGACAGACACCTTTCTTTGTCAGTATTCAAGGTTTGTTTCCACACATTAACACTGGGACAACCACGATCTTTCAATATTACAGTCTTGTTTCCTCTACAGTTTTCTTTCTTACAGTTATCACTATTGGGCGACGCACGGCTTGAAATTTTTGCAGTCTTGTATTGAAACCTCTTTCAGAATTGTAGCCAGCATCACCGTGCAGACAATTAAGATGGAAGGTTTTTTTTGTAAAATTAAGTAGCGTCTTGGGTATATATGTGACTGTACGTTCTTCAGACGCTTCACCGCCAATATATAACATACAGTACATTTATTTCGTAAAAAAAAAAATTAGAGTATACATTGAAAATCCAAAATATTAAAACAAACATGGCAGGACGAAAAATATAAAAAGAAAAAACAATTAAAAAGGTAAACAAAACTGGTAACATCATAGATAAATGCAGGCAAAGAATGTTTAAACTCTCTGCGTTGCCCACAAAACATTAGCGTTTCAGAGGACTACGTATTATAGAAATTCTGAGGTTATCGTACCCCACTTGTATAAGGGAAATGATTTGGTGTAGGTAGGTAGGAATTTATGTTTGTGTCAGTGTAAAGAAGCGAGGCCGTATGTCTTGTTGCGAGCATCGCTCTATTGGGAAATGGTTTATTTGCGATTTGGGAAAAGAGAGATAGACAGTAGCGGCAGCGGTGAAGTTGAGTGGGGAGGAAGGGATAATTAGGGTCCGAGAGTGAGGAGGAATGTGTTGCCAATAAACGGGGTGATTTATACAACCCCGACACTGCGGCCTGTTACTACACCTGGCTGTGTACAAACCGATATTGTTGAGCCGAACTACTTAACCGCTCTTTACTTCTTTGCTGTTTTGTTAGTTATTGATAGGTCTTAATATCACACTGGTTTCACCGCCGTCGTCCTTTACGGCTTAGGCTAGTAGCCTGTTCCAATCTCAATGGAAGCCATCCAGGCATCGCTTACGGGCTTGTCCCACACTTCTCTTCCTTCTTGGATGATAGTTAAAGGCTTTTCTTGAAAATCTATTAGGATCCATTCTCTCTACCTGTAAGCGCCACTCACTTTTGTACCGGAAGATTTTTTCTCATTTATGCTTTTAGATATGCCTAGCTCCATTCTAACATGATAATTTCTAATAAGATCAGACCCTCCCCCATTCCCTTTACACCCCCTCAACCCCTCAAATCCGCCCTCACCTTTACACCCGCCCGCCTGAAACCTTTACAGCTGTCAAGAACCTCATTTCCGCTCCTTGTATTCTAGATATTGTATCTTTGGCCTCCCTAATCCAAGTCTCACTATCATGTAGTAGTTGAAGTACAGCCGTTACATTATAATATTTCAGTTGCGTGTCTTTCTTTGTTTTCTCTTTAACTGTTTAAACATCCACAAAACGACTGTAAGAGACTAATTTTTACTTTCAACCTTCTCATCATCTTGATATGTGATGCTACACCCTAGATACTTGAATTCTGGCACCTGTTCTGTTGGCGAATTCTGTATGGCAAAATGATTTGTCCCAGAAAAAGCCACAACTTTTGTTTTGAATAAGGAAATATTTTTATTGTAATCGTTTAAAATGTTAGTAAGATAAAACGACGACATTTGGATATCATTTTCATTCTCTTGGATGATCACAAGATCGGCTGCATATATTAGAATAAATCTCTTAAAATAAATAAATAAAATAAAATTTTTACATTAAAATAAGTAAATCTTATTATAAATATTCTATAAATACAGTTCTATTATAAATATCACTTGGTTTGATGTCTTTATCGAAATTCCTGAAAAAATGTTTCCTTTGTTGTTCTCGATTGCTTCCGTCTTTACTTGACACTGACCAAACACTCGACAGTATTTGATTCATTTTCCAGCACTAGGTCGGCTGTTTATTTCTGATGGCATCGGTGATCAAACTCGTGGTTACCGTAGTCTCCCTTCTACGGTCGATTGTTAATATTATTTTTCTAACCTTCAAACTGCTCGTGTTTGCATATACAATTCGGTTTATTTTACTTCGTCTTATCAATCCGTTTTCTGCGCTAATACTTAGAATTTTGTAGTACAGTAATTGGTTTACTAAATTTTAAAGTTGACTTAGAAGCATAAAACTTAAACAGTGCAACACTACATTTAGAGTCTGCACTGAAACTGCAAAATTTTTTAATACGAGTGATTGGTATATTGATTGACAAAACCAAATTTACCAGCTTTTTTCTTGACAAAATTACGAAAACGGAACATTTTACGCTCTTACTTTGAATTTTAATAAAATCATAATTCTTTAAGAACAGGCAGTGAAGCATGTGCACCACGCGTCTTGCAGCATGTACACCCTGGGATACGGCGACTGCTGGATACAACTAATGCAGCTAGAAGGCTGAGACGAACTAAACCACTTGATCTGATGGATATTAGTTAAATGGGGAGATTATAGCCAATGGGTTATATCTCTTGACTAGTGTCTTTAATTATGAAATGTAAATTACTAGATGGGTAGTACTCAGTTGTAATAAGAAAAAATAAAAAAATAAATACAGGTAATAATTCTTTAAATAAGGAAAAATATTTATTTCAATGCTGATTAATATACGTAACTGAGAAACAGTTTATATAGGAAGGCCTTTTTTACAATAGAGTGTTGATAATATTTTACAAAATGTAAAACGTTATATTTTACGGTGTTTACAAAACGTTAGATTATATTAGGACAACAAATTTTTAATAATTTTCCATAAATGTGTAATTTTTATAATAAATAAATGATGAACCTTTATATGGAATAAGTTAAGCATAAAATAAATAACTTTAAATTAGCCAGAACCTTTAATTCTACGGGACTGGAATAAGGAATTACATTCTCGGATTTTGTTGTCCATGACGTGTCCGTTGATTAACTAATTATAAACATATCACTACTGAGTCGGATCAATAATTTATAATTGGTTCAAAAATGTTAAACTTTTACCTTGTAGCCTGAACTAGTACTCAACAACGTAACATTTTAACAGTTTTACTCATTAAAAGTTAGTGATCAAGTCAGTAGTAATACATTTATAATTAGGAATTACGTTATATCCATTTGGAATTACGATTAAGACTAATAATACTGTTTTATTATTTTGAAATTATTAGTCTATACTACTCTTTAACATTTTACAAGCTAAAATTACATTGTATAGCGTCCATGAATAGGTATAATATTATTCCTCTGAAATTCGTAATTTTACTGAATCACGCATATGCATTCACTATTTCACTAACACACATTTTTTGCAAACACGATACTGTAGTTTTCATACACTTAGTTTTCTATCAATTAAGGTTTTAATAAGTTATTGAAAATAATTATTTAAATTACTAATAGCAAGGTTTTAATCATTCTTGCCTTCGACAAAAATAACTGTTTCTGTCTTATACTAAATCAGATATCCTTTAGTATATACGACTATTTGGTGAAATTCTTATCAGATGTAAATCTATGTAGGCTATATTGTAACGAAACAAAATGTTGTAAAAAGAATTATAAATATAATAATGAAACCCTATCCAAAGGGGAACACGAAATCATAATCAATAGCTAATTAAAAGAAAATATCAAGTTTTGAAAAATCATTAAGGAAACAAATATGACTAAACAACATCAACCTTTGACTTATTTAATGTCATCAAGACCCAGCCAGTATTTACACAGTAGAATAGGGCAGTAAACAAACTAAATTTAAATAAATAAACCTAATAGGCCTAAATAACTTATCATGAATAAACAAACCCGATAAAGAGTACAAATTAAAAAATAAAATTGTATCAACTAAAATAAATTGTGTTAATTGTACTGACTTTATTATAAAAATGGTGTTAAACAAAATTGTGTACATAAAAAGAGAGAATAAGGGGCACAACCCCCTTAAAGTGATAAAGGTGGTAATAAACACTGAAAAGTGTCATAATAATAGTGACACAAACTACAGTTAAACAGTGTACAATTTATTTTTTATAAAAAGTGTTTTGTTGTTATTAACAGAAAGTAAAAATGATTTATCATACAGACAATAGTTCGACAGTAAACCAAGTATTATTATTAAGAGTTTTGTGATATATTATAAGAGTTCATGTTATTAGTTAGTTAATTTAAATATACGTATCTCATGGAGTCAAGGTATAACTTACCATCAACCATTATAAATTGTTTCATCATATATCAGAAAAATTCACTAAGTAACTTACTAAGGTTTTACAGGTATAAACCAAGGCATGTTTAGTACCAAATTGTTTGTAATTGTATAATTAATAATCATATAAACATTGTATGAATCATTAGGATATAATGATAAAATTATATTATATTAAAGGCAATTTGTAAAATTTAAAGCAGTTAAGGGGTATTGGTCATATAACACTTAAACTGTACATAAGGGGCCAATCAGAATTTAAGAAGCTTTGGTCAGTTCGGTGACTAAAAAAGAAGAAATGACACTTTTTATTGTTAATTGTGATTGAGAACAGTTTAAGAGTGCTCACTGAGATATTATTAAAAAGAAAAATCTTAACTCAGAAACCGTTTTGTGGAAAAAATTTTTATGACCACCACTGAATATAAAAAATTCCTTAACTTCAATCATATCACTAACCAGGAACAAACACCATAAAGAAAATATCAAGAAAAAACAAGGAGACGTACAGCGAACATCGCCTAGAAGTGTAATGTATTATTCGACTTTATAACTGACAATATTCTTAATCCAAAACTAACAACCACTAGACAACACTATAATTCACACTATCACTAATCACTAGTGAACATTTTAATAAGGGAAAAACAATATATATATATATATATATATATAAATCAGCGGGTACCAGGAACACATTTATTTAAACACATTAATAAAACTTCAGTTATTATCTGGAACGGACGAAGGCAGCCATGATGATGACGTCACACTAACCGGCATGCTCTGTACGAGGCGTACTCAATATCATCAGACATTGTATGTTTTTTCTTAAAAAATTTTGTAACTGTCTGTTTAGATTATAAGTACTAGAAAGATTTGTAATGTACTCTATATTATTGTTTTTTATGTAATGGAACTTTTCGTAGCAGCCACAAGAATTCTCACGAAATATGTTTAACCTAATTTTATTATTCACTCCTGAGATAACTATCGATTGTTACTAACGTGTGTATCGAATGAAAATTTTCATCAATTTGAATTACAATTGCAAAGATTAAACGATAATGTTAATAAATCATATCCATGCGTTATTATTTCATGAAAGTAAGATATAATCAACATTTATTTTATAATTACAAAGACCAAGAAGACGTCGAGGAGTCGTTGGAATCACATAAACTACAAAACCAAGATTAACCTTAACGAATAGGGTTAAGCCTAATATCGTAGGTGAACATTGAGAATTGTTTGGGACGACTCGACCGCTACATAAGAATTAATTTTGAAGTTTTAACTGCTGAATTGAAATAATAATAATTCTGATTATTAAAACAAGGCAGAATAATACATTTCATAAAACTTTTATGTGAAATCACGTTACAAAACACGCAACATAAATAAATCACGAACAACTGATACACTATTTATTCAATCGGTTTTCATCATTGAACAAACCAATCCTTATTACAATTTAACATTTAAAAAATAACACGGGAGTATGGAGGAGTAAGAAGAACTGATTATAAATTGACGAACCGAACAGTGGGGCTTAACGTTGATACATATTAGATTATAATATATATAATGAATTTAATGTACATTTTTAATTTATTGTTTTTGAATAACAAAGTGAAATTATATTTGGAAACATAGTAAGGCAATATCCAGCCCACATAAGAACTAATAAAAATGGTATAAGACTAACTCATTTATGTAAAGATTCTCAATTGAAATTAATGTCTACTTTGTTCAGAAAGGTTCCAAGAAAGGCTAAAACGTAGATTTCTCCAAACTCGATATTAGGAGAATTTCAGTTAGATCATGCAGCTATTTCTCAAAGAAATATAAAGGAAATTATGAATCTCAAAGTAATAAGAAATGGCAAATTTGATCCTGATCACTGCCTGTCTAAAATTAAACTCAAATTCCTAGCCAATAAAGTTCATCGAAAATTATTGGACATTTATATAGAATGGACGAAACTAGATTAACAAAACAGATCTTCAAATTTCTGTGGGGAAAGAAGAAAACATGAAGTTGGATTAAATAAGTCAAAAAGGATTTAGAAAAAATAATATAAAGCAGAATAAGCAATTTAAAGGTAAGTTTTTCGGGCAAAAGTGTTAAAAATGGAAGCAGTCAAGAGTAAGAGAGAGAAAAACGCAGGTTTAAAGTGGACTGAAGACAGGAAGAAGAGACATAGTGAAAAGATGAAAGATTGTTAGAGAAATAGAAGGGAACAAGAAATAAATAATTAAAATTTGCAGGTGGTTTTCAGATGGCCAATGCAAATAGAAAAAAAGTCAAATTATAAAACTCAAAATTTGAATGGTCAAAACAAAATGATACAACTGTGTTTAAACAAAATTATAGTATCGGCGAAGCGTCAGTAGTGGTAGCGGTATAGCATAGTCCAGCCTCCACCGAGCCAACTAAATACTTGTGTACAGAAGTTTGCTGAAAGAGAATAATTTTCCCCTGGGTTTGAAACGTAAATCACTCACTGGTCGTACAACTTTCACCCCTCGCACTCAGCAAACAGCTTTTCCCTGTCAAACAGGCTTGTAGACGACTAGTCAATATGCAGATAACTTTTCCGTCTCACTTTGAAAAAGTCTAACTTTCGAACAAAATTTCATTCCCTTTGGCCGTTTACATCACCTATTGTATTAGATACGGGTTAGCATAATTATTAAATGTGTGTGCGTGTGCGCTTGCGCGTGTTTGACATAGTTGTGACTGAGCGCACTTCATTCTGCTTTTAAGAGCTTTGTTGTATGTAAAATATACATTATACAGTAACGGCTCGTGGTTCTGACAGTTGGGGGTTCAATGTCTTAATGTTTCTACCAAGGTAAGAACAATTAATCCATTCCAGATAACCACGGAGTGAGTCGCAACATGAAGACAACTATTGACAACTTTTAATAGGCCTAATATTAAGTTGTGTTTTTGCCTACTGAGTTCCTTAACTTTCCATTTATCTTTAATAGAGAGAGAAGCAAAATTTGTTTTTAAAATAGATTGAACACTATTCATTTTACCAAGTCAATGAACTGAACACAAAAATAAGAAATACCTGAACACTTAACACACAAAATACCAACAAACACTTTGAAGGTTATAAGCGCTTCGATCAGCTTAACGTTAATATAATTATTTAATGACTACATTGAACACACTTTATTTTCGGAATACATTTACTTCACTATTTTAATTGGATTTTAAGACTTTACTGCAGACATTTTTATTGCATTCTAAATGAAATAGACAAATCTGACACAAAACTGAAGGTAAACGGACAAATCATGTGGTAAAAATCATAATAATGGCGAATGGCGGTATTATGAAAATGTTAAAGTACCCGGTCAGTGCGGTTCGGCCCTCGTCGGAACTATTCGTCTGTGTCGCGAACACTCAGAATTAGCGACAGGTGAATGTAATTTTGCGTATACTGATTTCCTCCCTCCAAAACTCTCTACACAGTCTAGGAGATGATGAGGGCTACTTTGAACCTGAAGCAATGGTAGTGAGCAATTCGCCTATAACGCGAATCCATTACTGTTCAGTCAACAAGAATAATACCGCAAATCTTGTTATTTAAATATGGAACCATTATCTCAACAAATCCTTAAACACATTTAAATTATTTAGGAGGTTCACTGAAGCATTGAACCTTATGGACGAGTCGCCACTGACATTAGGCTATATTAACCAAGCCACGGGGCTTGGTGATTTTTGGTAATCACTAACCAATTATTCCTAATAACTACAAAAATTCGTATTGATTAAAAACGTTTAATGCAATTATTTATCAAATGATACATCATATATAAAAATTATTGGTAACAATTCATTGAGGGGTTGGAGGAAAAACGATGAGAGTCAATGAATTAAACGATTTTGAGAAAACGCAAAAAGGAACATTAAAACACTCTGCTCCCATCAATCTTAAATTTAATTTTAATACGTCATGGTATAGCTAGTGCAAATGGTTATTAAACTCACACAATATTATTATAATTGAATATTTTATATTTTGTATCATCTAAAAAGGTATACTAAGTACAAATTGTTTTTGTAAAAAATGATGAGAGTCCTACTTAATTTATTGAAAAAAATAGCAGGCCAATAAAACAAAATAACATAGATGGTCAATTACAACAAGTGTTAATAATGGCACGGCATTATAATAGCTCAGATGCTCTTGATCATGCTCTCCGTTTTGAAGCTGCCAAGTCGACGACCTACAGTACATTAATCACAGTATGTCATCACGTTGTAGCCAATATCACAGTATCCTCATAACGGACGGAATAAAGAGACGATTGAAGAACAACAGTTTAAGAAGTCGCTAGCACCAGAACGATCTTTTCGAACCAAAGGTTAAAGACAAAACAACTAAGTGTTACAATTGTAGGAAAAGTGGACATCTTCAAGCTGGAAAATTGCAGACGAAAAATTAGTGAAGAGCGTGAATAGTGGAGACGTAAATATACAAAACTGCACATAATCTCCACGCTTCATAATAGCACGGGTAACCTAATTGTCAAAGGATTAATTAAAGACAAACCTGCAGAATTTACAGTTGACACGGGCGCTACGTGTCCATTGTGCGCCCTGACTTAGTCAGCAACCGCCGGTCTCAATTTAGCTCTTGTTCAATACAGACTGTGACTGTAAGCATCGTCAGAGTGTTAAGAAAGGTAGACGTACGTCTACGCCTGGGTCTCCTCGAGTTTAGCTACCAAATGCTCGTTGCAGACATTGTCGATGAAGTGATTCTTGGCACGGACATTATGAATGTCTACAGATTCGTTGTGGATTTAAGAGAGAATGTCCTGAGCGTTGGCTAAGAGAAGATAAAGCTTTGCTTGGCTAAAATGACAGTGTTCGCCAACCATTCGATCAAACAAGTGGCATATTGCCGAAAAAAAATCAACAGGTATTGTCTAGAAGAACCCTTCCTATTTCAAGCGGAAATGGAAAAAGAATTAACGGAGAAAGTACTAATGTGAAATAATACAAAGATTTTCAATTTATTGAAATTAACATCTGATTTCATCTGAAAAAATATAAGATATGCAAGCTACCTACATTAATCAATGTTAAGTATTTAATAATGTTACTGTTAACTTTGAAACGATGCAAACACTTATACTGCACCAAAACCAGTCCAAAGTAAGAACACAAACATAAATTTGAGATTCTCTGGCTGTTTCACCTTCTCGTGTAAGGGTTGTATAACTTATTCAAGACACGCGCCGACTGTTAGCTGAGGATATTTCCTTTCTCTAAGCTTCCTTGACAAACAAAAACCTGGTCTGACACACCTGTCCAGACCACTTGGTGTCGCTAAAACAATGACGTTGCTTTAAATTTTGTACGATAGAGAGCATAAGCATACAGTTCTAACAAAATGGAATCACTTGTGACAGTCTCGAGAGTGTGCATATGTTACTAAACCATCTGTAACATTAGCTTAAAAACACAATCGAAACATGAAACCACTAATAAAGCATTCTATAAATGCCGTATATAGACGATTTATCCGACAATTGAAGGAAAACCGAATCCCCGGAATTAAATTGACACTATCCAGTCAGTGTATCAATGCATTGTTATTTGCGGATGATCAGGTTGTTAGGAAAAGAAACAGAAAAATATCTGCAGCCAGCCGTTTTAACGTTGAGCCAAATATGGAAAGAATAAGATTTTAGAATATCAACCCAGGAAACAAAGTTATGGCCTTCAGAGGAAAGAATCCGATACGTTCAAGATAATTATAAACAATCGGGTTATAGAACAGGTATGTCATTACAATTTTCTAAGGTGCGAGTAATTTATGAGGATGACAGCGACATTCATATGAAAGTAGATTGCAAATGATACACATCATTCTATATACTATACACAGAACATTCAGAAATAAGACAAGGAAAAATAGCAAGATAAAATTCTATAAAGTAATGGCAACACTATTTTAACTTATGGAAGTAAAAACTTGGACGATGAGGAAAAATGATGAGCGATGAATACAAACAAGTGAAATGAAGTTCTTGAGAGTAACCAAAGGTTGCACCCTTAGGAATCAAATACGAAATGAAGATATAAGAACCAAGTTAAATAGACATTTAACTCTACTCGTATGTGTGGTCAGCAGAATATGGGAAGAACAAATAAAATGGAGATAACATATCGAGAGAATGGAAGATACGAAACTACCTAAACAAATAATAAGATACTGACCTCAAGAAAGACCACATATAGGTATACCAAGGAAGAGAAGGCAGAACAGAATGTAATCCGATACCTTGACGTGGACAAGAAGAAGAAAATATAAGCCTGTAATAAAATACCACATATTGAAATTTGAGAAGCACTGAAAATTACAAATATTCTCTGGTTGGTAATTCGCGCAATCCAAAAAATACTGCAAAATATAACTAAATAGATTTAAATTAAATACCGGTAATTGAAAAGTAGTTTTATTCTAGAGTTTTTAAAAGTGTTTTATTCGGGTATCAACAACTTATTCGAAAATAACATTTTATTTTTCTCATAAGAATTCATTAACAGAAAATTAAATTTACATACAACAGTTTATTTTAAAAGTAACCGGCTTTCTTTTGTTTTGAGCACATGTAAAGCGTTCGTTGCTAAACAGCACATATTTTACCAACCAGCTGTGGTGACCACATAGTTAATGCAACACACCGTTCATAACTCATAGCACATTATCACTAACATTTTACTTCTAATTTACCTACACGTTCCTACTGGTGAGAAGAACGTTTCTAATTTTGAGTTCCATAACTCTTCGTCAGCTCACTGTATACTATAATACTATAACATGAAATATCCTAAATAAATACACTGCAAGTAGGTTTAGTTCCCCTGACGCACGTTTGACAGAAATTAATTTGTATCTTCAGATGTTTGTGTGAATTGTAATTGAATGTTTCGCTAACAATATAAATAACGGAATTTACTTCGATTATATTTTCGATTGTTGTAATGTTTATGTAGTTAGCTATTTATTGTATATTTAACGTTTTGTTCTATTTTATTTTCCATCCATTTATGACAATATAAAATATATTAACTTTACTTATCACGGAAACATAACTCGTACACTAAGTAAACTATTTAAAGATACAAACTTAAAACTATCTTATAACACAGATGATATTGTTTTTAATACAATGAAACCTAAAACTAAATTCAACGTTCATAATAAAAATAGAGTTTACAAAATAGAATGTCCAGATTGCAATAAAATTTACGTAGACCAGACGAAGAAAAAACTCTCCGAGAGATGCCTTCAACATCACAATGCATTTTTAAAACGTAATATTTACAAATCTACACACACACTGTAAATCTACGTATTTACAAATTTACACTTACTTTTTCTCAACTCTCTGCACAAACTGCAACGGTCCAGTCGACCTATTTCTTCTACTCGGGTAAATTACGTACCCGCCCCAAAAATTAAAAAGGTATTCTTTTTGTATTTAAAGAATCCCAATAAATGAACACGAAAGAAACAATGAAAGAAATATTGTCAAACAAATAGCAATAGACAATGGATACAAAAAAAACTATCAATTAATTAGGAAATAAAACAAAACATAAAATCACTAAACAAACACCATACAAACCCTTCCACTAATGATAATACACAATATATCAACTTTACTTATCACAGAAACATAACTCGTAAACTAAGCAAACTATATAAAGATACAAACTTAAAATCATCTTATTACACAGATAATATTGTTTTTATTAAAATAAAATCCAAAACTAAATTCAACATTCATAAAAAGAAGAGAGTTTACAAAATAGAATGTCCAGATTGCAATATATTTTACGTAGGTCAGACGAAGAATAAACTATCTGAGAGATTCATTCAACATTGCAATGAGTTTTAAAATCTAATATTTGCATATCTAATTTAGCCACACACTGTTTAAACAACAAAAATAAATTTCCAGACATTCAAAATGTCAAATTACCTAAAAACGTACAAATGGTAACAAAATAAATATTTGGGAAAATCTTAATATTTAGAAACACAATATTAATAATCAACTAATTAAAGAAGAAATTTGGGTTTGCCAATCCCAATGTGCCCTAGCTGGTTTCTCACTTTGCTTCAACTTGTCTTGGCTGAGATCCATTCCGTTAGTCTTTCCTGTCTATTCTCTCTTGACTGCCTCTTGGTCTTTTCTGACCGCGACGCTATACAGTAATCGAAGGCTAGGGTGTCTTCCTTTTTCAATTCTAATTTCTTAATTTTGGGCAGCTTAGGATCTTAGAGTGCTCACTGATGCCGATAGGTGAGGACTGGGAATACTAAGAAACGTTCAGTATCATAATAACTGGTACAAAACCTCCATATTCCTTGTCAGAAAGAGAAGGGTGAGGGCGACACTCCTGCGGCCTAAAACAGAGGCCTTTCGGCTAAGGTATGGGAATCTTGACAGAATAGTCTTTGGTCCTCCTGGTAGGGGGTTGTCCAACAGGGTTGTGTAACAGGCTAGTAACCTGTTCATGTAAAACTTCATATTACCTGTAGAACCCAAGGCAGCCTCGGAGTAAGGTCTGGAAACAAACTTTCTTAAACAGCAAAACTAAAATGCCTAATAGCTCTAAATTTTCCACGTATGTTATGTCATTATTGTCTGTATTCCATGTATGTTACTGTTATGCCATTTTGTCTTGTCACATTTATAGGAATGTATATTAATGTGTAATTATTACGAAAACGTTCCAACAGCAAAACACATATTTATTAAATAATTTTTAACATTTCCTTTAGTAATTACATTTTGTATTTAAATAAATATACTACAATGAACACATGTACTCGTATATGTTCGTACTGCTTAGCAAAACTTTTACAAAATGAGAACTAAGAGTGTTTTAAATGGCGGTGTCTAAGAGTAATTAATTGTTGATTTTCCTAAAACAGTCCAACACTTTCAACCCTGGCCATTTCAGCACAGGCAAGTCCAAGCAGCTTAGCTGGCTTTTTTCCATTTTTCCCTATTTTTTTAAAGTAAGATTTGTTAAAAAAAGCATAAATTGTATGTAAAATTAAAGATTGGACCTTCTATTTTCATAAAATGATACAATATTTATTGTTTCTGTAGGTGAAATTAATTTTTAGTATCTAGAGCAAAAGCATGTTTTTGAAAAATGAAAAAGTTTTACAAGGTATTTTCACATAATAAATAGTTTTTATTAGTAACTACTGTACAAAAATTACTTTTTTTACAATATTAAGACACGGAATATAGTAAAAATCAGTCTATATGCAATAATCTGCTTTTCTATGGTACAATATGAAACAGTCATGGTAACACAAACCGACATTGCAAGTTTCACAATAGTCAGATATCAGAGAGCAGAAAACGTATTGTGCTGCTATCTGTGTATTCAGTTTACAACTACAAGGTCTGGTCAACAAGTACAAATAACAAAATCCCGTAAATGTTTCGTACAAATGCCGCTAAATGAGTGTGAAGTGACGAAACGTGAAATTTACGCGGGTCGGGTCTTTTGAGAAAAATGATGCGCCCGTTTTACGGGCGTCGAGTTGAAAGTGCTAGAGACGTATTTGTTTTAAGTACCGGTAGTCGAGAATTAACGAAGTAGCCTTGTGTACGTACGTGCTGAGACGTGAATGCCGTGAGGAGAACAAACGGGTTCGACAAAGTTTACGGCAGTTTGATAACTGTTGCCATACGGAATTGTGAGTGAACAGTAAGAAAGGGAAATAATACCAGGTATTGTGTGTTGATATCCCGTCGTGTTACGTGACCAAGATGAAGCAATGAGCTGGCTGTAGCTTCTCCGTTGCCGTGGTCGCACACTGTCTGTGAGACTTGTACTCAAACCGTACTGTTATGGAGGTCTCACTGATCGTCGTATGGTACAGTGGGAAACAAAATACAGACACCATTGAAGTCACTAATAACCAATTTTAATCATCATTATCATCTTCTTCAAGGATTAAACCACGGATGGTTCTTTCCTGTCTCAAATAGGCAAAGATTAGAGCTGGTCACTCCAGCCCTTCCTCGGACGTCCCACACCTCTCCGTCCCCTCGGCTTATAGTTCTATAGTTGTTTGGGGATGCGGCAGTCATCCATTTGGCAAAGATATCCCCCACCAATTCAGCCGATACTGGAGGATCCTGTCGAGTATACTCATAATATTCAGTTCCTGCCGTATATCTGTGTTTCTTCTATGGTCATGGAGACTATACCCTGTCAAGTGCCTGAGAAATCTCATTTCTGCCGCTTGGATGCGACTGGCCTGGCCTTTCTTTAAAGTCCAATTCTCAGACCCATAAAGAAGTATGGGAAGGACCATCACCTTCTAGAATTGTAGGCGTGTTCCTTTACTTGCTGACTTAAAGAGTTCGCCTAATGTCCTCGCACATAAGGTTGAACTTATGCAACTTATTCACAACGTCGTTGCTTGCATTATAAAATACACTGTAGCCCAGCTATTGCTAACTTTTTCATGGACAGTACCATCTATAACAATTTTCGCCCGTACGGGATCAGTTCCACAAATCACAAATAACAGTTTTAATTACAAATCAGTTTAATCACAAATAACAAATCAGTTTTATTAATTACCAAACACAATTTGCAATCAACTCGTACAGTAAATCAACTTGAATTTGTCCACACATAATAATATTGTCAACTATAAAAAATTCTGCACTACTTATAGCGCACAACCACTTGATATCACTTGAGAAATCGCCCAACGTAAACTGACTTCCAAGCAGGCAGCTGTCCCCTACTTATAACATGCAGCGTTCCAGACTAATGTTTCATAATATGCATTCTTAAAAAACACTAGAAAACACTAGAGAATACTTGAGAGCGGCCTTAGGAAAAACATGCACCTGCTGGGCCGGTCGAGAAGCGTGTACAACAACACTTTCGGCTGTACTAGAATGTTCCGTATTGCGTAATAATACGTTTTGAACCTGACTAATACTTCTTCTCTAATATTTCTTTTTGACTAATGTTTCTTTGGTGAACCTTACAACATATACGTAATTAGTGTTTGCTCTAGTGTTTCCTTCCCAGTAAATGTCAGAAAAGCCCTTATTATTGCAAATTGTTATTAATTTAGTTCTTCCGGCATTTAATATATGTATTATAAGCCTCACTCTAACAATACACTCTATCGTTAATTCTAGTTCGTTTTTCTGATTTCCCTGTAAGTGATTGATTCTTCAAATTATTTATTTGTATTTGTTCTTATTCGTCCTGTTAGAATTCTTCGTATCCTTTACGAGGCTTTGTAAGTGTTTCAGCGCAGACATTGGACAGTGTAAGTGAGAAAAAGCATCCAAAAACTGTCATACATTACAGCAGAAAACTGATTGTGCTGCTCTGTATATTCAGTTGGCAACTACAAAGTCTAGTCTACAAATACAAACAACAGAATCCCGTAAAGGTTTCATACAAATACCGTTAAATGCGTATGACGTGACAAACGTGAAATTTACGGGCGTCGGGTTTTTTGAGAGAAATCATGCGCCCGTAAATTTTACGGGCGTCGAGTTGAAAGTGCTAGAGACGTAGCAAGACTCTTTCAACACCAGTCTCTCGAGTTTTATCCTCGTCGACTCTTACTCTTGCATTCTGTTTTGTGTACTTCATTAGTCTTTTGTTTTCTAGTCTGTACCATTGTTTTACCTTTTGCTTTACAGTATCATTGAAAGTTTCTTCTTTATACCTTCTTCTTTCATCCTAGAGTAGGTGTAGAACAGTCATAGGCAAACTTTGATTTTATGGGGGCGCATATACAACTGACGACCAGTTCAATGGGCGCACCCTATCAATGTAAAATAGAAAAGGGCGGAATTTAATAGCCGGACGTTACAAAACATTAATTGTTGCTCCATAGTACCCTTGCGCGTATTTTTAGTGACGTATAACAGAGAATCAAAAAAAGCTTTGCAGTATTTTTTATATACTGAAAATTTTTCACATTGCGGGTAGATCATCAACAATTTGTCATCATGCACACGCACGTTAAAACTAACAAAACTTTAAACAAAAAATTGGTTAAACAGGAAAACAATTTAATGAAAATAAATTAAAGAACTTACCACAATAGCACTATATAATTTCATAAAGTGTACATAAACATAAAACTTGAAAAAATAAAGTTCCTACTTTGGCGATGAAGGTGTTTACAGGCTCTGGGCGACAAGTTCGACAATCGTATTGGGGGAAGGCCTAGTGGGGTTCGGTAAACGGCTGGTACTATTTTATCATACAATACTTCGAAACAGGTACAATGCGGGTGCGTTCTTTGTTCAAAAGAAAAGAAATTACAAATTGGTTTACGGGAGCGTCAACCTTATATACGGGCGCAGGGTTTCCGACTGCTGGTGTAGACGCCTATTCCATTTTCAAAAGCCTTATATGCTGTGAATCTTAATTATTAATATTTACAAATATTTTAAGTTGAATTAAATACCCGACCATTGATTTCAGGGCATTCTGTATTACGACTACATTAATTATGGAGCATTACAAATGCGGCCTTTGGTGTAGTTTTTTAGATGAGAGGCACCTGTTCCTTTCACGTATTCTTGTATTCGTAAACTTTCTCAAACAATGGAATTACTTTAAGCTCACTCCACCTAGCGTCATTATGAAACATACATTAACCGAATGCGGCTTTGGGCCGCAGGAGATTCGCCCTCGCCCTTCTCTTTCTGATATAGGATTCGGTGGCTTGTATCAGTTATTCTGATACTGAACGTTTCTCAGTATTTCCAGTGCTCACCTATCTCCATCAGTGAGCACTCTACAAACCTAAGCCACCCAAAATTAAGAAATTAGAATTGAAAAAGAAAGACACCGTAGCCCTCGATTGCTCTAAGAGCGTCGTCGGGGTTAGAAAAGAACAAGAGGCAGCCAAGAGAGACTAGACAGAAAATACTAAATTAAGGGATTTCATCTAAGACAAGTTGAAGCAAAGTGAGAATGCCAAACCCGTACCCACAAGTTGTGGACCCCTGATGTAATGTATAACTTGTTCTTCAGTGTAAACACTTGTTTGTATGATTCCTATATGCATTGGCTGCTTTTCCACTGCAAATGATTGGTTACTACTGTGGTAATTTTTTTGTTGACTTACGACAAATTGTTGTTATAGGTAAATTTTCTTCCGTTCTTCCCTAAAATTTATCCCTGTTTCAGTCTTTATGATTTCTTTTAGGCTGTGTATAAAGAAACAACATATTAATTTCTTGACATACTTTTCTACATTCACAGCTACACTTATTCTCTTGGTACTCAGTGTTGAACAAAAAGTGTCCTCGTCGTGAACAATAGACAATGGATCTAGGAAGACGTGTTCCAAGTAGTCAGTGGTTTGTAAAACTATGTTTCGAATTAAAACGTTACTCAAAACAATTCATTCTAGATGTTACCAATGTTTACCAATTTGTAGAGCTACATAGAATTCGGTCAGATTCGTTTGATTTCAAATTAGATTCCCCAACAATACACAGATGACGACTGGCGGCGGAACCGGCCATGTATTTTTAATCAGACAATTATAGCAGCCATATCGCATCACACATTGTTTGATGACGTGGCTATTGTTTAGTGGCAATATACAATTTGAAGTCCCTCGGTACTCATATCGCGTCGCATTATCACAGTAGAATTACGTAATTGTTCACTAAATCGTTTCTGCCGTTGGAAACTGTAAAATAATTAATTAACTCCTAATTTGAGGATTCAATAGTTTTGTAGATTTCTACGGAAACTGTCGATGTTTTATTCTGAACAACCTAGAAAATGGCATTGAAAGAAACTAGGAACCGAAAACAGTATTGACGATTGCTTTACGGAATGCTCCCAATTCCGTACTTTGTTCCCAAACTTTTCAATTCGTGGACCACGCCCCCAAATAATTTAATAAATTCACATAACCCGTCTGAGTTCTGAGATATACACACTCATATATTTTAATTCAATCTATTAAAATCAAAATTTTTTAAATTACAAATTTATGATATTAATGATGTCAAAATAGTTTTTGTTGTAAACAATGAAGCTGCTTTTTGAAAAATTAGGTCTGCTATTTTGAGTTTAATGTCAGATAATTTCAATATTAAATCACTCTTGCATCAAGTTTATTTCTTAACTTTGACTTGAAGTACGTGAGCTGAGAGAATTCGGTTTCACAGAATGAAGTAGAAGGAAACACAGTTAAACACTTCCTAGCTTTATTTGCGATATCAGGATAGTCGCCATTACATATAACCAGAAGTCAGCTAGCTGTAATTGCGAAAAATGTAAATTTTAATGAACTGTCAGTTGAAAGTTCTGCCAATAAATCTTCTTCTTGCAGTGTAAGAGAAAGGTTAGTTGACAACCCATCAGCAAATGGATTCCTTATTCACATGTAACTACCATCCGTCAAGGGAAAATATTCCCTTAGCTGCAAAGTGCTGTTGCTCCAAATGAGACTCAATAACGTTGAGGATCGCCTTTAGAACATTTTCTCCTGACATCTGGACGAAATTTGCCATGGAAGGGAATTGTTCGAAGATTTTAGAGTCTAATCTCTGAATCCACGGCTTCAATTTTTTATCATCTCCTTGGTCTTATCTCGAATCTGGAAAATAGTAAATCCCTGTGGATTTAAAAAGAGTCCATTCAGATGACTGAAGATATCAGCAAGATATGATAGCTTTAAAATCCAGTTAAAGTCATGGAACCTGTATTTAAGGTCGAAGTTGGAATCAAATAAAAAGACCTTTCCTTCATCCTTCAGTTCAAATAATATGTTCCAATCCTTCCAGGCGAAACACATCGTAATTTATAGTGGATCAACAATTGATTGTAGCCACTCTTCATTTCTTCACATATTAGAAAAAGGAAGAACGTTTTGGTTTGCTTAGATACAAAGCTTATAAGCAAGATACAGTCCTCATACGTGGATATGTATGACAGCGCGTTCAGTTCTGCATTGATGTCGCGTTCTAGTAAATTCGGCTGACAAACAGACCTGCTACAAGACGTGATTTAAAGACATTATTAAATTCTTTAGTTTGAAATTACTTTTACAATTACAATTAGTTTGAACCTAATATAAAATATAGTGGAATCTTCTACTAATTGTTTTAAGATTCTAAAATTTCGATTTAAGAGCACAATAGTCGGAGAAAATTATTGTATATCAAAAATGTCTGCAGACCCCACTTTGGGAACCACTGCTCTAAAGTATTGTAACGACGGTCTCCCTGATCGTCGTATGGTACAGTGGACAACACAATACAGGACAGAAATGAAGTCGTTAATAACCAGCTTTAGTTGTCACAATTAATAAAATTGTAATCAACTAGATAGTATTTTACAACAATTCAAGTAAAATTTGTCGACACGCAATAATAATGTCAACTATAAAGAATTCCGCACTAATCATAACACAACAACACTTCACTACAGTACTCCTACAAACACTCGATCCGCGCTAAGGAAATCGCTCACTGTCCGCTGATTCACAAAGCCAACCTCGGTCCCTTATATACGTAGCGCACGTGGTCTAGAATCGTTCCATGCTTACTTAATTGCTGACGCCAATGCGTATTGTAAGTGTGCTCTTAAAGAATCTGGAACGTGCTTCAACACGGCCTTGACTGAGGCAATACCTGCTTGACTATAGGTGGGGGACTGGTGGAAGGATGCGCTTGGTTGTTCGAGACGGTTCTCGTTACAATATAATTTAATAATTTGCTGCAGAATGACTTGTACACAGTGTTTTACTACAGCATTTACGAAACTCGTGTACATAACGAGTGAAGTCTGTTCGCCTTGTTTTCGTTCTTGGTCATAAATATTGTTTTACTTGCGTTTTGCGGAAACTATTATTCACGTTTTTAGTTTCAAGCGTTATGAACGTCCTAATATAAGTTAGAATTTTTTCAAATCTTCAGTTTTGTTTCATGTAAAAGTGAGTTTACGAGCAAATCAAGTGACTTTGTATCACGTAAAATTGTCTACTATGACAAAAAAACGTGTGTGGCGTTATACATAGAGCGTTAAGGAAAAGACAATGAAAGAGAAACTGCTTAAATTTTATAAGAAAATGTCAGTGCCTGTTTTATATGAAACATGGTTTCCAACAATGAAGATTAAAAACCGGATTGAAACTTAGGAAATGCAGTTTCTGAGGAGAACAAAGGGTTGCTCAAAACAGGATCGTTTGCGCAATTACGATGTTAGAGAAGAGCCACATGTATTCTCCATAAAATCAAGACATATAACAGTGAATGGTTACAGCATTTGGACAGAATGGAGGCTGGAAGACTACGTAAGGTTCGGATTTGATATAGACCCTTTGGTACAAGGGATGTAGGAAGACCGACAGTGAGATGGAGAGAGCCTGGGTGAAGACCCAACAGGGAAACTGCCTACTCCGTGAGGTGCGGAAGAAAAAGAAGAAGAAGAAGATAAAAAACGTTACACACAACAAAAGATAGCTAAACATGTATGTTTTACAAAAACGGTGAGCCTAGTTAGTCACGTTTTGGCATAACTAAATTACACGAGCCTCAATTTAAGGAAAAATACTCCTGTAAACCAACCTTGTTCGTAGGAAACTGGTGCACATGCAAAGAGCTATTAGTCAGGGTCTCTCCTATCAATCAAAGCTGTAAGGAGCAACACAGCACTCGGTCTCTAGTAACAAATGGATTCTGCAAAGTCAGGCCTACCATCACGGAAACGTTTTACATTATAAATTTTACTTTCCGTAGTCCGTACCGAAGTGGAATTGCTCTCTGGTATCTTCCGAACAAACTCTGCGTAGTGATTTACACAGGACGTGCCAAAGGTTTAATCTGTAAATGTATCACGCTGATATGAAATATGTACAAGAAAATTATTTCAAAAGTATTCAGGTGGAACTCTCATCGTGTAAATACATGTTCTTTTATCATTAATATAATTGTTATTAATATTTACGTTATGCTGATAATAGTATTTAAACATTTAGAATGTGCTCACAGCCTTTACAATATCACGCTTTGCTTAAAGCATACATATTTGTTGCGGTGGTGAAATTTTAAGTAGCTACGTGGGGAAAAGACTTTTGATTGATCTGGCAACACTGATTTTTTGTTTTCATCTATTTCGTTCCGAGTTGAATCAATTTTTTTATATATTTTATTGCATTCTTTTTTATACAGCCTAAAGCCACTATATGATGTTATTATAAAGCGATCGATTTCGGTCAATAGACAATCTTCAGGTTATCACAATATTATAAAACATTATAGCACATTTGTGTTCACAATATTATAAAATTGTGAATGTTTTATGCGCGAGGTGTACGCGAGTGAGTCTGGCACCATAGTGCAGTATACAAAGTTCTTACTTCAAAAATATCCATAGGGGGGCGCATATCAGCCTCAAATATGCCAGACGTTTGCATTTTTAGACCATTTCCCTTGGAATATCCTGGCGCCTCCAGGGATCCATCTCTATTCTACTCCTTAACTCAGAGGTAGGAGGATTACAATTGTTTCTTTCCAAAGACATTCTCTTAATCACTACACATTTTTCTTTGTTTCATTTTCCCCACGTACTCCTGTGTGGGCATTACGCTCTCGGTACGCCCTTCTAAGTCGTTCCTTTGATCAGGGTTGTAAACCAGTTTGATTGTTCTGCATCTCCTTTCCCCAGTTGTTTTAAACGAAATTCTTCTTTTATCCACTCTCTTCAGTAGTTCATCATTAGTCACTCTTTCAATACACGATATTCTTAAGGTCCTCGTTGGAAACACTAAAGTTGAAACAAGTGTGTGTTTGTGTGTAAGTGTGTGTGTGAGGAGAGAGGGCGAATGAGAGTGAGAGAGAGAGAGTTTCCTGCATGTTTCGTAAGGCCAAATACTGCACTATATAGGCCAAAACTAATTTTAATGCTACATTAAATTTAAATAATACTTTAAGCCATTATATGGTTTTATATGGCATGCTGAGAAAGGTCTTAGCTTCCTCAGCGGTACACACAATCAGCGGAGTGAATACAACGAATTCGGTACATCGTATTGTTAATTCACGCTGAGCTAACACTGTACCGACTCCGCTGGAATCCCACCGGACATGACGTCATAACTGGCCAAACAGCCTCAAGTTAACGGCTGATTACATCGTCGTCACTGCTGATTACCAAACGCTGATTATATTCTCAGCCGTGTTTAAGTACCGCATCGTACTGATTGGTCTGTACATATCTAAAGGAAACATAAAATTTACTGCACACCCGGCCGAGCCGTCTGCACATTATTCGAATGATATTGCGTTAATAATGAACTAAGATAATAACCTTACTGTAGTAGGCGGCCCAACTGCAATGATCACGCATAGAGTAGTAACGTTTACGCGATGGTTTCAACAAGTTAAAACATTTGATTTTGAACTTTTGTTCACCAAGAAATGGCCTAATGCTGACAGGCAATTTGTGTCCCTTGCGTCATCAGATAAAGTTATATGTCGCAGCGTGGGAAGTTCTCTCCTTGTACAGACCCGTCACGCACACATGTTTCCTCGATTATATTGCAGCCGTATTTTTTGTCTGTCATGTGTGTACAACTTGAGTCTTTTAAATGTCTTGAGAGATGCAGTTTATCAGGTGGGAGGTGCAACAATGACGTAAAAAGTAGAACTCAACAAGCAAGAGATTTTTTACGAAAGAACTCTTCTGGGATCCAGAAACGTATATGTCTCCACGTATGCCTATGTAATTTAAAAAATACGTTCTATCAGGGAATAATAGGAGCAAAAATAGAGCGAAGGAGAGCAAAAGAGAAAGAGAGGGAGACAAAGAGACTCAGATAGAGAAGACAAGGAGAAGCTGAAATAGATTGCAAAGGAACAATAATACTAAATTTAAATCATATTTTCAACTCTTTACATAACTTTGTGGGGAACATATAAGTAAGTCGTAGTCAGACAGAAGAAAACATATGCAGACACTATTTTAACCCTCCTGGTAGGTAGTTGTGCCATACGCCAGTAACCTGTTCATGTAAAACTTTGAAATACTTATAGTATCCAAAGCAGCCTTGGAGTAAGGTCTGGATACAATTGCAATATCCACTTTGATTTATGCAAGTGAGGCGTGGGTCACATGACAAAATAGGAAAGCGGGAATATTCAGAGTGCTGAAATGCAGTTCATTCGAAATAATTTAAATTATGATTGTAAGATAGAATAAAGAATTAAGATATACAAGCAGAACTCGAAGTAAAGGTCATAAATGAAATTGTTTCAATTTACAGAAGACAATGGTGAGGTTACCTGCAAAGGATGACAGAGGATCGATTACCGTGGGTCGGACGTGGGTCGTCCGAGGATGATATGGGTGTCAGAAAAGGTTTATATAACCTAGTCCCTGAAGAGGAGAAGAAGAAGACTCTTTTAACATTCTCCTTATATTCAAGATACCCAATTAGAATAAACAGATTACCCTGGATATCCTACATTGTACAGCTAGCTGTCTCACTTGCAAGCACATAGTCTTGCAATCTCATCGTTGGAGCTTAAAACCCATTCAATTACAATTTAAATTGAAAAGTTTATTACTTAATTTTCTTACAAAGATTATGTTACTACTCGTGTTACCTACAGTTAAGGAATCGTTACATTCACTGTACTAAAACTTACATATTCCTTTCTTTACAAAATCAGATTATAAGAATACTATATATCTTTACATCACTTTACATCATTCGTATTAAGCCTCTTCAAAGACCAAACAATATAATGTACCCCATCTGCGTCAGTGTCCCCAAATTTCCATTTCTAGGTTTTAACTGAACGTTATTAGGTTGGTAATGATATGACCTGCTGAGTTTTTTTTAGATTCATTGAGCGAGTCTAAGCATATTAATAAGAAAGGCACCAAAATACGTGAGAATTTTAAATTTACAATTTTACATCTGTACGGTTTAGAAAGACATATTTTCATATCTAAGTTACGACACACGGGTATTTGCTACATTCTGAAAATCTTCGCTTACGTTTTCCTGTAAAGTTGAACAGAAATGTCAGGTATTGTTTGATACCCAGGATGAAGGGAGAGAATCTGGCTGACAGCAGAAGCTGCTCGTGCAGTTTAGGGGACGAGGCGACAGCGACGAGGAAAGTATGGGTGTAACGTTCTAAAGAAAGGCGCCTTTCCTTTGTAAACGTTAAAGTCAGAGAAAAATAATTTTGGAACTACGATTGAGATACGTAATAACAACGTAAGTGTGTACTGTAGGAGTTTACGGTAACGAATTGGCAGACCGGGTAACAAACGCAGCAGCACGGAATAATGAACTGGCAATCTCTTTTGAAAAAATACCTAAAAGTGCAGTGATTGAAAAATTAATCGAAGGAATTACACATCACAGAGAAAACGAGTGGAAGGAAACAACGAAAAGTATAGTAACTAAAATGTTCTTCCTTAATATTACAGACATTTTCCAAACAAAACTCAAAATGACTCCCAACTTCACGGCAACAGTGACTGGCCACGGAAAAACAAAATCTTACCTTCACCGCTTCAAGATAATAACCAACCAGACTTGCCAGTGCAATGTAGGAGAACAAACAGTGGATCACATCATATATGAGTTTAGGAGGTTAAAAAATCAGAGACAAAATTTAATCAATAGTTTAAAAAATTCAGTAACTTGGCTACTTGGCCAAAAGAAGATATTATAACAAAACATAATAAATAATTCAAAACATTTATTAGTGGAATTGAAATCTAATAAGTTATTTTATTGTAAATAATCAAATATTTACATAAAAGCATTGTGAAATATGTTGTGTAATACGTATTTGTAATTACTTGATGTAAGTATATAAAACATTGTTATTGAAATTGGGAAAATCTTAGCATATAGTATTACACAATTGTAATGGAACATACTTTAAAATAAAATTATAAACAAAAAAAGTAAGTCTTTGCACAGAAATCTGAAAATATGTGCAACTCGTCAAAGGAAAATTCTGATGTCGAACTTCGTAACGGAAATATGAATAGAGAATATATTACCATATTAATTAGAAGTGAACAATCTTATGTTCAGAGTATGAAACTGCTTCTTAACTTCAAAGTGATGGTAGCGGTTGAAAGCGATTTACAGTACAAACGTAAAGGAAAAACACATTCGCGCCTTTATGCACACATTCGCATAGTTATTTTTGGTTTGTAAAAAAATCAGTGCAAAATATTTTTAGTAATGCTGTATTAAATAATTATTTCAATATATATCACTATTATATGAGGTCGTAAACCGTTTTGTAACATACTAAACAAGGTGAACGTGCTTTATTTTTGGTGAATACAAGAGCTATCTATACTAAGTTTATTATTAAATACCGCCTTCATTTTGTTACATTCATGTATATTTTTAGACCACGTAGGTAATGTTTAACTTACGTCATCTGTCCCCTACGCGTTTTCCTGGTGTGTCTTACGTTTTGCTAGAATAAAAAAAAAAACAGGGAAACGTTGTCAAGGAAGATATTATGTGTAATCGAATTGGCTAACTGTTTTTTTTATTTTAAAACTTATTTCACTAACGCTATAAAGAAAAGCTTTGAGTTACATATTGAAATAAACTGTTTGGAATTTGCAGTTGAATTTGCTATACTTTCTGAACATCTTACATCTGCTTTAACACAAGTTAATTTTTAGAAGACATAGCCAGCAGAACAGATTAAATTGGCATTTCTGTAGAAAATAACAACATTTGTTTCTCACGAACATTAAAATTGCGCCAAAATTCCTGCTAACAGATATTGGTCGAATAGAGAGTGTTAGAAAATTTAAATGTCTAGAGGAAATAATTCAAGTGAATGGTTTAGAAACATCTGCTATAGAAGAAAGACTCATAAAATGGAAATAGCACATGGTATAACTAAAGATATTTACAATAAAAAGTGCATATCTAAATATGCAAAAATAAGGCATTACAGTACAGTAGTGAGGCCAGAATGCCTATAAGCAGTTAAGTGTCTAGCATTAAACTGTAATTTAGACAAACTAGAAATATTGGAAAAACTAATTATTAGGAAAACATTAAGCCTACGAAAAATTTCAAGCTGGAAATTAAGAAGTAATGATGAAATATTGTCAAAGTATGGAAAATATAACAAAAACAGTGAGAAAAAGAAGACTAGTATTTTTTGGAGATTTATATAGAATTGACGGCAATATGTTAACAAAACAGATCTTAAAATTTCTATGGGGGAGAAGTCAACATGAAGTTGGATTAAAGAAGTCAGATTTAGAAAAAAATAATATAAACGCAGAAGAAGCAATTGAAAGAGAAGTTTTTCGGGCAAAAGTGTTAAAAATGGAAGGAGTCCAGGATAGAAGAGAGAGAAACTCAGGTTCAAAGCTGACTGAAGACAGGAAGAATAGATATAGTGAAAAGATGAAAGAATATTGGAGAAAAAGGAAAGAACACTGAATAAAGAATTGAAATTGGCATGTGGTCCTCAGATGGCCGATACAAATAGGAAAAAATGTGTTTGAGTTAATTATGATATTTCAGTTTTATTAGATTTCTGACAGTGACAAGATAGTTGACGAGTTTTGAACGTATCCTTGACAGCCAACTGCTCACCACGGTTCAGCTGTTCACCTAAAATTTCAGATCGTAAAGTGATGTGGGACGGTTGACGCAAATTTTTGAATCCCCCAGCTGAAGGCGAAGAATTGTTTCAGCTGTAATAACCTGCCAATTCTGTAGTTTTATGTAAACGGCCCTTCTTGGGACCGCGAACATTGTTTTGCCACAGTACTGTGGTTAACTGACGAAGACCGTGCCAGTTAGCGAATCGTTTGCATACTGAAGGTGGCCTCCAGAGGAGAGGCTCAAAAGGTCTGTTTACTAACAACAACAGGAGTCGACCACGGCCCGATAGCCCAGAGATTAGTCAGTTTGTTACCAACACAGTTTATATTATTTTTTATAAAGCATTGTGGTGTCTTTACATTGCTAGTAAAAGTGTTTCTGACATTGCCTTATAAAGGCAGATTATAGACCTCATCATGTTTACAAATATAAATAATATCAAAATTAAATAAACACAAATATAAATATTTGTAATATAAATGTAAATAATATACTATAATGTTTATAATAACTTTACCTCAAGATTTTTTTCCTTATTTAGAACATGTTTCGGGACACTTATTTTTCCCATCCTCAGCCTTCTTAATTTTGAATCTCGTCTGTTGGTTGGTTGTTGTTATGGTTTCCGGTTGGTTTTTGGTATGGTTTCCTGTTGTTTTTTTATACCAAAGACCAACAGGAAACCATAACAACAGCCAACCAACACACAAATACTATACAAGATTCAAAACTAAGAAAGCTGAAGATGGGAACAATAAGTGTCCTGAAACATGTTCCAAATAAGGAAAAAGCATCTTGAGGTAACGTTATTATAAATATTATATATATATTATATGCATAAAGAAAAACTGTTGCATTAGACTGTAGCAAAAAGTGTTTGAAATATAAGTAAGTAATAATATAAATCACATTACACACATTTTGATATTTTAAGAATATCAGTTTATTAAAACACATTTTCAAAGATCCAGAAATGACCGTATGGAAAAATTTAGAAATATTTAAACATAAGACAAGTAAAAATTATACCACAACAAATTCAGATTAATACAAAAATGATAATATTTTCAAAATTACTAATTTAATAAAAAAAATATTTATTATTATATTTTACAATTAATTATATAACATATATTATATACACATATGAAAACATTAAATTTAGTCTATATATACAACAGCTGTTTAGAACTTTGATTTAAAATTTTTGAATTTATTAATTAAAATCTGATGATGGTAGTTGGATTACTATCGAAACATTTGTAATTTACAAACTAAAAAATACATTTTTGTTAAAAGCTTTTTTAGTATTAATAATTGAATATAAATAAGTACACAGAAGAAATACCTACACAAATAAATATATAGAGAAAATATTCCTCTAAATATGCTTAATGCTAAGTTCAAAGGAAATGGAAATGTGAACTGTAAGAAATAGAAACAGAAGCAGGACAAGAGAGAGAGAGAGAGGGAGAGGGAGAGAGAGAGAGAGAGAGAGAGAGAGAGAGAGAGAGAGAGAGAGAGAGAGAGAGAGAGAGAGAGAGTGAGAGAGAGAGAGAGAGAGAGAGAGAGAGAGAGAGAGAGACAGACAGACAGACAGACAGAGAGAGACAGACAGACAGACAGAGTGATAAAGTGAGAGGGAGAATGAGAGATACTCGGATAGCAATTCATATTACGTAATATACATTGCCTTTCTCCTGTGCACAAGGCATAATTAACTTGTAGTCAACTATATTAAAATATATTTACTCAGACTACTTCAGCAATTATGTCATATATTAAAAACCCAATTAGTGTAAGAAAACCATTCAGAAAATCCTATACTTAACAACTACCTGTCTGAGGTGCAAGCACGTAGAATTCATGTAATCTATTATACTACAGGTAAAAACTTTACGTTTATGACTTAATTTCCATGCAAGTTCATCAGACGCTTGGAAACTTTAATTAAAATTGTGTTCAACATAAATTACTAAAACAATCAGGTTTATTACTATATCAAACTGGGTCATAAGGTATTTTACTTCCATGTTCCATAAGGAAATGGAATTATGGTGATGGCGAAAAAATCGTGTTCAAGGGAAGGGCTGATTCTGATTGTACTACCCTCAAAACGTGCAGAAAAGTCATTTTCCTAAAATTGTCTGTGTAGAATTTTTTTATTGCAAACGATAACTGCCGCAAATTCAAACAGAATGAAATAATGTTTTGCATCCGTACCTGAGTTGTAGAGGACTCAATACCTATTGATTTCGGTGAAGATCGGTTAAGGGAGTTTACCAGCAACGTTTTACGTTTTAACAAGAGTAAAGTACTTAAAAATCCATTTCAACTTTTTCAAACAATGGAAATTGTTAAAAATAAAATAATTATGTTGAAAAGGAAACCGGCTTGTTTGGTTATGAGTGAGGGGTAGTTTACCTGTATTGTTTAGTGTTTTAACAAGAGTAAAGTACTTAAGTTTAATAAATATGTACCCCAAAAGTAAAGTCATATTAATCCACTGTAAAATAGTAAATGAGATAATTATAAATACAATGGATAGTTGAAGTTGGAGGGGGAGATTTTGCTGTGCTGAAATCAAGTAAAGTACAAATATTTCAATTTAAAAATCAGATACCTTAGAAAGTACATATTGTAACGACGGTCTACTTGATCGTCGTAGGTACAGTGGAAACAAAATACAAGACACCAATTAAGTCACTAATTACCAGCTTTAATTTTCACAGTTAAAACAGTTCGTAATTAACAACACAGTCTCTTACAACAAATTAAAATAAAAATTGCTTACACGCAATAGTCCATTAATAATAAAACACAATTGTATTACAATTATCCCGCCCGATTATTAAACACTTCACTAATAATCACTTGAACGCACACAGTAATATCGCCAGATAATCACCTGTAATCGCCCGACAATAAACTCGGACCACACTGTAAATATTCGCGACTATAACTGAAAACTAAGGCCGCTGCAGCCATGTATTTATACATCCGCGGACAGACCAGAACGTTTCAAACTACGTCTTAGCGCCAGTGTGAACTACGTAATTAATTGCGGCCTTGACACAGTCCGCGCGGCTGGCGGCTTCGAGAAAACTCTCGCGAATGCGTCTAGAGTCACGTATGCCACACACGTTAGAGCGAGATTCTTCTGGCACATTCGACAAGCACGTAGACTGTTCTGTAATGTCGTAACGATATGATAAAACTATTACTCTATGAAAATGTAAATATCATTAATAGTGGCGATCGGTTAAGGAGGAGGGATGATTATCTGCGTAGTTCAGTTTCATTAATAAAATACCTGATTTTTGTAGATGGCTCGAAAATAACATTATATTAAACGACTATCCTATCCCATAATAAAAAAATATCTATAAATAGTAAAAATACTTTCTGAGTGGGCGATATTTTTTTTAGAAATTATCGAACCGAATTCAAGTAAATTATTTTAAATATACAACTTTGAACATGGAAGTCATCTATGGTTCTCCATACCGATATTTTATTCCCCGTAACAGCACTATTTATACGTGTAACTCTTCCACGTCCTAGTTAATATTCTATGAGTTCACGAATTAAAATCCTGTGTGCTGGGGAAGTGTTATTAATGAAATTGTCAAGTGTTTAATTATTAGATGTGTTGCGAACTAACTACTGTAATTGCCATTATTTCTGTTTACCGGGCTGTCAGGCCGTGGTCCGATGTTATTACACGCAAACGTTTCAACCACTCCATCGGTGGCCATCTTCACTGCTAAAGAGCTGATACACTGAGTGGCGTAGGTCTACAGTCTGTAAAGGCTCCGTAGTACTGTGGTTTATTGACTGCAGACCTACGCCACTCAGTGTATCAGCTCTTTAGCAGTGAAGATGGCCACCGATGGAGTGGTTGAAACGTTTGCGTGTAATAACATCGGACCACGGCCTGACAACCCGGTAAACAGAAATAATAACAACTACGACGCCGGCTGCGAAGCCAATAATACGTCATCATCATCATCATCTTCTTCAAGGATGAAACCAAGAATGGTTTGTTCCGGTTTCAAATAGGCAAAGATTAGAGCTGGTCACTCCAGCGCTTCCTCGGACGTCTCACACCTCTCCGTACCCTCGGCTTAGAGTTCCATAGTTGTTTGGGGATGCGGCAGTCATCCATTTGGCAAAGATGTTCCCACAAATTCAGCCAGTACTGGCCGACCCTGTGAGTATACTCATAATATCCAGTTTCTGCCGTATATCTGTGTTTCTTCTATGATCATGGAGAATATACCATGCCACGTGCCTGAGAAATTTCATTTCAGCCGCTTGGATGCGACTGGCCTGGCCTTTCGTTAAAGTCCAATTCTCAGACCCATAAAGAAGTGTGGGAAGAGCCACCACCTTGTAGAATTTTAGGCGTGTTGCTTTACTTGCTGACTTAAGGGTTCGCCTGATGGTCCCTCACATAAGGTTAAACTTATGCAACTTATTGACAACGTCGTTGCTTGAAGACAACAGTTAATTATTGTAATTTTAAACAAGTGCGATCATTGTTATTACTTTTTCTGTACAGTACACTTAAAAAAATATTGTTATGGGGAGGTTCACAATATTTACTTAAGACCCCAGTCGTCTGTTAAGACCCCATGTATTTTCCATTTCTTCCTCCTGGACGACGATTATCTCCGTTCTTCTTGACTCACCAGTCATCAACGCCTTCTCTTCTGTTTGAACGTAACTCGAGTAAATTAAAAGACCACGGCCTTTGGATATGTAAACCTATCAGACCTACGTTCAGAAGACGAACAAGTATGTACCAGAACATAACGTCTAATATAAGATATTACACATTACTGGTTTCCATATGTGTGAAAGTACTTCTTATATGAATTAAGCTGTAATAAGCTATAAAAAATAAGCTTAATCCTATTAAGCTGTAATATGTCCTACTGCGCAACTATGTACATAACTACGCTACGCTACGCTACGTTATTAAGTATAATAAGTATGTTCTTATTAATTTTGGCTCTTTTGAAAACATAGAGTACATGACTAGAGAATTGATACAGGAAAATCAGGAATGCGGACTAAAGGAAAATATGAATAAAAAAATAATGCATGGCAATTGGTGACATTCATTGAGACTTGATATTGGAAGAAAACATGAAGAAGATTTCATATAAAGGGTAATACAAGTATTTAGGGGTAAAAATTGTGGCCAATGAAAAACAAGGCGAAAACGTACAATCCAGAAATAACTTGAGAAAGATAGCTATATCTACTTTAAACTGAATCCTGTGGGATAAGCAAATTACAGCAGAAACTAAAACCAAAATATTTAAAACCATTGCTAGAAGTATCATGACTTACGGCTGAGAAGTTTAGACTACTAATAAACACACAAGAAAAAAAATAATGAGAGCCGAGATGGAATTTTGGAGACGTTCGGTAAGAGTATCCAGACGTCAGGAAATTAGAAATGAAGTCATTGAAGACAGAATAAATTTGAAAAATTTAATTGTTTGTTTTATAAAAAAAATTACAATGGTATGGACACACGAAAAATTGGCACAAGAAAGATTGCTAAGAAGTTATGGAATGGACCCCACCAGGATGAAAGAAAAGAGGAAAACCGTTTATCACCTGGATAGAACAAATTCAGACTATATTGAGGGAACGAGAAATTGAAGGAAAATTTTGGATGGACAAGCAGCAGTGGAAGGTGAGAATTCACTCAATTCTGTACTCTTTAGTTTCGGAAAATGTGTAAACATTTTACAGCCGGAATTATAACAAAATATTTTGTTTCCTAATAACATACCTCTTAAGTAGCCGTTTAGTTGTAACGTACTTAAGTGTTTGTCTTCGAAATTCGTTTAATCGTATTTCCGTCAGTAATTGCATCAGCTCACAGAAGGTAAATATCTTTACTTCTCATCTCCCATATTCTGTTTCCGGTTTGCATCTTATTGACTGCTTAGGGTTCGTTATACGGTAGGGTATATTCTGTATGTGCACGGAGTCGCCTGAGGACCTGGGTGTCTACTAAATAATAATGCGTTCATGTGTTGGTGGGGTATTACTGGTTATGTAAACATTGTTTAGAAGATGTAATTAGTTGTGATATTGTGCGCATATTAGAGTGACCGTTCGTACAATATATGGCAGTGTTATTTATTGAATTATTACTACTAATTCGGGGTCAAAACGTCCTATGACTTTGTCCAATGCCTAACCTCCATTGTTGCCTGTCGTTGCAGTTTTCATCGTTTAGTAGTCTATCGCTCATTGATCTTCTTATGCCCTCTTTCCATGTTTTCTTGGATTTTCCTTTCTTTCTGTGCTCTCTGGGTATCCATCTCATCGTTTTCTTTGTACGTGTCCGTACCTGATTGGTTTTTTTTTCTTCAATGCAGTCGATGATTATCTTTTCTACGCCCATTTCTTCTTTGACCATTTCATTTCGTATTTGCTCTAGCCTTCAAGTTCTAGCAGTTCGTCTCGAAGCATCCATTTCTGTAGCTTCTAACTTTCTTTTCACCTGTTCTTTCATTCTTCATGTTTTGGATCCGTACATCAACGTACTGTTAATCATAGTATCGTATATTCTGTTCTTCCTTTCTTTTCCAATTTCTATGCTCCATAGAATCCCGTTCAATGATGTAATTATTTGTTTTGCTTTGTTTGATCTCAATTTTATTTCAACATCATTTTTTCCTTCTTGATTAAAGTTTGTTCGTAAGTGTTTGCAGCTGTCGCAGTTTTTTGTACGTTCGTTGTTTTCTAAGATTAAATCTGTCGTTTCTTCTCCGACTCACAAATGCCGCGTTCATCAGTAATCGCCATTTTTCATACTCTTCCTTCAGTTTGCGTGTCATTATTATTCCAGGTCTTCTCTTTTATTTGCACATATCAGTTGACCGTCTGCAAACTGCAGGTTGTACAATCATGTGTCATCGTCAATTTCAATACCCATCCTTTTGCATTTTTCTTCCAATGGGTTAGAGCTTCTGGAACATAAATTTTGAAAAGCGTGGGGGAGATGCAACCGCCCTGTCCTAATTCCTTATTTACTCTGAACGGTTCTGATTATCTATCTCTCACTTCTATTGTGGACGTCATATTGTTGTACAATTTTTTCACACCCCTAATAAGTGTATGATTGATGTTGGGGTATCTTAAAGCACCTGCCATAGTTTTACGATAAGTGTATTATCGTAAGCTTTCTGCAAGTTTAGCTTGCAGAAATAATATTATATTAATGAAATAATAATCCAATAATATTATTTATTGAATACTTTGTTAATGTGTGTTTTCTTATTCGCTACAAGAATTATATTTCGGTGTGAGAGACAGTCAAGTCACACCGAAACTGTGTTAAACGTATTCAAGTGTGTAGTGTTACAGTGTTGCGTGCAGTGGAATGGCATACGTCACCAGGTTCCTTGCTCGGTAGCAAAGCTACTGCGATAGTAATACTTTCTTTTACGTATTTTGTTTCACGCCCAACGTAATTCAAATAATTGTGTCTGATGTAGATTTAAAATTGTTTTATCCGTGTTTTTGAAACCCCAACACACACACACACACACACACACACACACACACACACACACACACACACATAAGGAGTCGCAAATAAGTATTGTTTAGACAGTTAAATGTTTTTCAGCGTAAATTGTTATGCATCTGTTGACTCGGATGCAATTCTCACATTAGGAAAAGACTTTAGCAGAAGAATCCGCGGACTGCCCGAGGGAAAACGAGGGAAAAGCAAGTTTCATCTGCTCCGGGTACTTGGACCCCTCAAAGCTACGGGAGTTTGTGTTGTTGGGGAGTGAAAATCAATACTGTTTGATGGAAGTGTGCCTACTCTTCTTGCATACAAAGCAAAACAAGAAAAGTTTTAAACAACAAAAGTGGCGGCTTGTTAACACTGAAGTATTGTGCTCCAACGTGCCGGGAACCCACTAAGAGCTATGTTACCGTGTGTCTGGTTCTGATATAAACACAATGAAGCAATATGCCAATGTGTATATACTATTTCCGTACTTACTTTAATCCTGATGTAAACAATCAGGCGTGGCCCATCTGAAACGCTATTTGCTGCTTCCATTAGAGGCCTGCCACTATGACAGAAGGAGTACAGACAGGGTACATGTAATACTGATATTCTATAAACACAAGTAAATTGTAATAATTTGTCCTGGCCAAAGTAACATTTGAGTGACTGTGTCAGACCAAGAGTGAAATATTATATAACACGAGTTAATATGTTTTTTAATTAACCGTTTAAAAATCGCAATTAAACGAAAATAGAAGCTTTGTTAATTACTAGTGTACCGTATATTATCAGTTCCTGTCAAAGAGTAATTTAATCCCTTCCATACCTGTTTCGGAACTGTATCATCACTGAGTCAGCGTTATTATTGATAAGACTGTCCACAACGACGCTAGTAATGTGAGCCAGTTCCCAGAGCTTATCTTCTTCCATCATTTCTTGAATGACGCCACCTGTCCGTTATTGTTTCATTTATCGTCTTCTCTAGGGTACCAATTGTTTTATATCACGCAGTTTGTATATGTTGTGTTGTGAAGGGCAACGTATCGTTTGAACTGGCTCTACATTAATTCAGTATACAGTGATACAGTACTTGGAAATTGACGGGCAACGTATCCTATGAACTGGCTCTACATTAATTCAGTATACAGTCATGCAGCACTTGGAAATCTTAAAACGACGTGCCCCGATTTAAGTGGCAATGAGTACATTTACATATGTTTTTATTTATGTTAAGCTCATTTATTCTAATAAGACAATTTATATTATTTTTAAAACTTCATTACTAGTTAAAATATAAATAAACCTATTTTAACTATGAGGAGGTCTGCGCACCTCAGACCGTTATTTTATATATCAAGAAAAAAAACTATAGAAAGTGAATTATTTAGGTGTTACAAATATAATCATGTCAAACTGTAATTCTAAAATTTATATTGTGTGACAGTGTAAGGAAGAAAAGTTCAACCGGGTATTATTAATTAGAAATTGGGAAACCAAACCTGTGGCCCATAAAATATAGCCAAGGCCTTAACTTAAGAAATTAGTGTTTTTAGTAGAAGATGAGGATTGTTGAAAATTTCTAATTGCAAGGCAGAACGTGTAAAAATTACTGCTGAATTGGATACAAATTGAAGACCAATAAAAGATGAGATGACCAGGAAAAACAACGCAAAACCTAGAAGAATTATGTTTTAATCAAGAGACCAAAAACCAAATGTCCAGGAATAAAGAATCAACCAATAAATCCGTTAAAAAAACTGCTAGATTGGTGAGATCACTCCAAGACTAAATCAAATATTCGAACTAACATTATGACAGTAAAGACAGAATTACAACAAAAACAATATAAAAACATTATAATTGTGAATTATTTTTGTACACTAGTATACCATAATCATTAATAGTAAGAGATGTTTTGTTATAGTTTCTAGTACGTTTAAAAGAACCCACAACCATACAACAGACATACACAACACCATATTACCAAGTCTCATGCATAAATATTATATTGTCTAAATCTGTTCATGTTTTACGTACCGAGTCACTTTATGGTTATCAATATAATTAAATTACCTTATTTTGGTCCACCTTAGTGACACTAGCTTTTTTTTGTCTAATGACGCGTTTCGGGACGAATCCCATCTTCAGATACACAAAACTAATTTAAAACGTGAATGTATACCACATTTTGTGGTTTGTCATAATTTAAAATGACTAAAATCTTTTAAATAAAATATATAAAACGTAACAACTGAATCGTTCGGAGCACTCGCATGCATGCACGCTGTACCGCGACTTCCTTACGACTGGCTATAATTATTATTCAACCGTATAGCAGTGTCAAACAGGTTATTAGATCCGAAGTTCATTTGATCATTTAATATATTATTTATGGTTGTTGCGTTTTTTGTAGCTTTATATATTTCGAGCTCCTCTAGGCTATCCATTAATTTATCCTTTTTGCAAGTATGTAACGCTACGAAATTGTTTTCGAAACTAGTATAATTATGATCTTTTGTTATTAAATGTTGTGCAAAACTGGAATTATTATTATTTGCTTTAGGAATATGTTCTAAAAACCTTGTATAAAAATCTCTTCCGGATTGGCCGATGTAGAATGCTGCACAATTATCGCATTTTATTTTATATACTCCTGAATTAATTTTTAAAGGAACATTTATTTTAGTTTTGAAAAAATGTTTTAACTTATTACATGTTTTGAATGAAATATTGTATTCTTTACTTTTAAAAACAGATTTTAAAATACTTGGCATCAAACCAGTATAATTAGCTGAAAGGAGTTTTTTTATGTTTTTTATTATGTTGGTTAATAATGTTGGTATTTTTTTTTCTAAACGTTTTATATGTTTCATTATCATTCTATCAATTATTACTGGCTTGTAACCATTATTTAGAGCTACTTGTTTTACAATATTTACTTCTCGATCATAGTCTTCGTTATTATGTCCCTATTGATGAATCTTTAAAATTACTCAAGCAAAATTTAATAAATAATAATACCTTGGAAATAAGAAAAATGAATCAGCTTATGTTAATATTAGAAATTGTACTTAATCAAAAAAAAACGCGCATGCATGCGAGAGCTCCGAACGATTCAGTTGTTACATTTTATATATTTTATTTAAAAGATTTTATTCATTTTAAATTATGACAAACCACAAAATGTGGTATACATTCACGTTTTAAGTTAGTCTTGTGCATCTGAAGATGGGATTTCGTCCCGAAACGCGTCATTAGACAAAAAAGAAGCTAGTGTCACTAAGGTGAACCAAAATAAGGTAATTTAATTATATTGATAACCATAAAGTGACTCGGTACGTAAAACATGAATAGATTTAAATTAAAACCTTACCAGGTAAAAATTGCATATACACTTCAAAATCAAAAGCTTAAGTTATTTAAAACTAATTTAAATATTAAATTTAATAAAATTTGTCTACATCAAAATCTTATTCCAAATTACGCTAAAATCAAAATTAACAAAACCTCTAGAACAGCCAGAAAAACCGAGCAATTAGCAAGTAAATGCAGGATAAAAGAAGAAATTAAATTCTTATATAAGAAAAAAATCTCATTAAACACAGCTGTATTTAAATCACATTTAGAACTATATAATAATGTTCATCCCGCCTCATGCGATTCAATCATACAACATATTAATAAATACGTTAAGAATAAAATTAGATACCCGAAGAATAAACAAACTAATAAAATTGGCCATTTGATAAGCAATCAAAACAATAATAAATTCAATAATAAACATACTTTCTACCCTAGACTAATAAACATGACTAACATGGTTCTCAGGAACACAGAGGAAAATCTTATCAATAAAGGACTGAATTACAATTTTCCACTGAATCTTAAAAATAAAAATAACATAATTAAAGAATTAGTTGAAGCCGAATCTGTAATTAAATGCGTTCCAGACTTAAATGAACGTAATGAACTACGAATATTAATAAATGATTTTTTTTTTTGCGGGGGAGAAAAAATGCATTATGCACCATCAGGAGACACCCGACTGGTTTCCCGGTGTGTGGGACTCACACCCACTAAAGAACCTCCACTTTACTGGCAGGGAACCCCCCTCCCTGGAACAACTATTCGTATAGCTTCAGGGTGGCACCTCGTATTGCGGCTACTAGGCTTCTACAGCTTTATCTATATGATCGACCTGTGAGACGGTCCAGTTCAGGCTTCTTTTGCCGTAGGACCATCCTCACGAAGGTCACAACCATGTCCCAATTCTCTTTGCTGTTGAGCATGACGCCTGTGATGTTATCAGGCGTCATGGGGCCAATCTCCGATTCGAGTCCTCGCCTCTCCAGCACCCACCGTTGACACTCGAAAAAAGTATGATGAGGGTCATCAGAGTCTGAGTCGCCATACACGCACGACGGACCCTCCATCTTACCAATCCTTCGCAGGTATCCACAGAAATAACCATGCCCTGTCAGGAATTGAGTAAGGTAATAATCTACCTCGCCGTGCGTTCTGTCCATCCATTCAGGGAGGTTCCCAATCAGCCTCGCCGTCCACCTAGCTCGACTCTCCTGGTCCCATCGTAGTTGCCAGCTCTGCATGGAGTGTGCCCTGGCCACTGCTCTTGCTTCTACAAACCCCAAGTCTTCCTTGGTTGTGTAGACCCTCCTTCTCTCCTCAGCCATCAGATCTATTGGCATTACTCCAGCGACAACCAACACTGCTGGTTCCGACACCGTTCTGTAGGAGCTTGCAATCCGAAGTGCTCCTCTTCGTTGTACCGCGGCCATCTGCTTGCGGTATTTTTCTTGCTTCAGTGCGTCGGCCCAGACCTCGCATCCGTAGAGGAGAATCGAGTTGGTCACCGACATCAGCAGTCGCCGTCTTCCTGCAGCTGGGCCTCCGACATTTGCCATTAGTCTGCTTAGCACAGCAACGACCTTAGCGGCTTTCTCCGAGGAACATCGAATTTGCTCCCAGTAGGAAAGCTTAGTATCCAGGTGCACCCCTAAATACTTCACCGCTGGCTTTGATATTATCGCCTTTTCCCCCACCACGAACTGTGTGATTGTGGGTATACGTCGTCGAGTGAGCAGCACAATCTCTGTCTTCTCCGTCGCGAGGCTCAGATCGTGTTTGTCCATCCAGATGCGGACCCTGCGCATGACCTGGTTCAGCATGCGCTGCGCCTCCTCTGCGTCTCTCGCGGTGAACACGGCAGCCACGTCATCAGCATATGCTACCAGAAAGGTATCATCTGGCATCTCCATCCGGAGGATTCCATCATAGAAAGCATTCCACAGGTCGGGGCCCAAGATAGAGCCTTGAGCTACGCCTCCTGTTATCTCTCTGCTGCGTGGCCCATCTGCTGTGTCGTACCGGAGCTCCCTGTCCCTCAGGTAACTTCGTATTATCCGGAGCAGGTAGTCCGGCGCTTGAAAGACGTCCTCCAGAGCAGCTAGCAAGTCTGTCCACCTGGCCGAATTAAATTCGTTGCTACGTCCAGTGTAGCGAGTAGCACCATCTTTCTGGAGAAGTGATTACCCCGCTGGGCCACCTGGACGGCATTCAAGATCTCCTGTATAGCTCCAATGGTGGATCTGGCCGTTCTGAACCCGTACTGCCTCGCTGACAGATCTCCCGCATCCCGAATTGGCGCTACTAGGCGAGGCCTGAGTAGACGTTCCAGTAGTTTCCCCGCCGTGTCCAGCATACAAAGAGGTCTGTATGCCGACGGGGAATTCGGGCCGCCCTTCCCTTTGTCGACTAAGACTAGTCTCTGAATCTTCCACGTCTTCGGGAAGACTCCGTCTTTGAGGCAACGGTTGTACATATTGAGTAGCAACTGGGGGCAGGATATTAATAAATGATAGATTTAATAAAGCAATTAATAATAATTATCATAAACAAAAGAAATTAAATTATACAAAAACAAAACATGAACAACTAACAGCTATACAGCTAAATAAAAAACTCTTACAAAATAACTTTTACTTAACGAAGTTTGATAAAGGCAATACTATAGCATTGATAGACAAGGACGAATATAAACAAAAGGTATACAGATTCATTAATAATAACTACATAACAACGCTAAATATTGATCCCACCAAAAAATACACATTAGAATTGAATAAAATAATAAATAAATGTACAGATCTGTTTGAGAAACATATATGCTACTCACTAAACCAATAAAAGCTAGTTCACCGTGCTTAAAAGGTCTACCCAAAGTACACAAAAAAGACACACCGATTAGACCTTTAGAAAATTTTACAACCGCTCCAAGCTATAAAATAGCAAAAGCCTTGGTAAAAATAATCAAACAACATATAAGCTTAGATAATAACCAGAGTATAAAAAGTTATAAAGATTTTATTGAAAAATTACGCCATATTAATATTAAGCCTAGTTACAAGCTAGTGTCTTTTGGCATAGTGGATCTGTATACCAATGTCCCTATTGATGAATCTTTAAAATTACTCAAGCAAAATTTAATAAATAATAATACCTTGGAAATAAGAAAAATTAATCAGCTAATATTAATATTAGAAATAGTACTTAATCAAAACTATTTTTCGTTTGATGGTTCATACTACAAACATAATGAGGGCCTAGCAATGGTTTCTCCACTCTCAGGTATCCTCGCTGATATTTATTTGAATTATTTAGAAAATACTAAAATTTTAAAAAACAATTATTTTGACAATAAAGTAGTATATTATTCAAGATACGTGGACGACACTTTTGTTATTTTCAATTTTATCAATAGACAGATCGAGTCATTTAGTAACTATTTAAATAAAATATATAAGAAAATAAAATTCTCTATGGAAATTGAAGAAAACAAAAATATTAATTTCCTGGATCTAACCATAACAAATAACGGTAATGGCCTGAAATACAAAATATACAGAAAGCACACATGCACAGATACGGTTATACATGCTAAGTCATATCATCCTCTAGCCCAAAAAATGGCTACGTTTAACAGCTTTATTGACAGATTACTTTGTGTTCCCCATAATAACGAAGACTATGATCAAGAAGTAAATATTATGAAACAAATAGCTCTAAATAATGGTTACAAGCCAGTAATAATTGATAGAATGATAATCAAACATAAAAAACGTTTAGAAAATAAAAATACCAACATTATTAACCCACATAATAAAAAACTCCTTTCAGCTAATTATACTGGTTTGATGCCAAATATTCTAAAATCTGTTTTTAAAAGTAAAGGATATAATATTTTATTCAAAACATGTAATAAGTTAAAATATTTTTTTCAAAGCCAAAATAAATATTTCTTTAAAAATAATTCAGGAGTATATAAAATAAAATGCGATAATTGTGCAGCATTCAATATCGGCCAATCCGGAAGAGATTTTATACAAGATTTTTAGAACATATTCCTAAAGCAAATAATAATAATTCCAGTTTTGCACAACATTTAATAACAAAAGGTCATAATTATACTAGTTTCGAAAACAATTTCATAGCATTACATGCTTGCAAAAAGGGTAAATTAATGGATGATAGCCTAGAGGAGCTCGAAATATACAAAGCTACAAAAAACGCAACAACCAAAAATAATATATTAAATGATCAAATGAACTTAACCTGTTTGACACTGCTATACGGTTGAATAATAATTGTAGCCAGTCGTAAGGAAGTCGCGGTACAGCGCGCATGCATGCGAGTGCTCCGAACGATTCAGTTGTTACGTTTTATATATTTTATTTAAAAGATTTTAGTCATTTTAAATTATGACAAACCACAAAATGTGGTATACATTCACGTTTTAAATTAGTTTTGTGTATCTGAAGATGGGATTTCGTCCCGAAACGCGTCATTAGACAAAAAAGAAGTTATTGTCACTAAGGTGGACCAAAATAAGGTAATTTAATTATATTGATAATTATATTGTCTGTTCTATGTATAAATTGTACCAGACTTTAACGATACTTGTATGTTAACCCTGAGATACAGATAAATAATTCTGTATTTAAAAATAAAACACAGGTTTTTTTTATTTATTTAGTTACAAATCAACTTCATAGATACTATTTATTTTAATATTACATATTGGCGGTCCCAACGATAGGCTTAACACACTCCAAAAACTATTTATAGTAATATTACAAACTGGCTTCAACGCTGGGCTGAACAAAGTAAAAGTATTTAACTATAAGGAGAATTATTTACTGAGGTTACAATATGAGAGAATATAGGATGGGTAGAAGTGTGTTTAATATTGTATGTTAAGCAGACGACTTTATATTAATAGCAAAATTTAAAATTACGTAGAAAGGCTTGTGTATAATTTTAACAAAGCATGTCAGATATATAACATGAAGAAAGCGGAAGAGAAAACAAAATCAATTAATTCACATGACCCATTAAGGTGTAAGCTTGTGATAAATGAAAAAATATAATTATCTTGTTGATTCATCCTCTTCGTTCACTTTATTAAATATTATTATATACATAAACTTTCACGTATGAACTTACTTTCGTTATCACTTCCCCATACGTTTTAAGGTGATGTGCCTCTTCCTCAGTGGGAGTAAATACTGAATGTCGTTTTACAGAATAACCGTTATGGACTATAGGTGTGTGTGGTGGGGGTTGATGGTGGGATGGGATTGGCGCTGAGGTTCAAATTGTGTGTTTGGATCAGTGTATCGAATAGTGTATGTGATTTATAATATAAATTGTGCATTTAATATGTTGTTTGGTTGTAGTGTGTGATATCTGTTGTAATATTATTAATTATATTACAAATAAAATAAAAATAAAAATATCATTGAAATATATTGAGAGATATTGTGTGTGTATCTTTGGTGATAACAAAGGTATTGTGCTCTTCTTTTCGCCCCACTGTTAGGCTAGTCAAATTGTAATATAATTTCAAATGTAATAATAAATAGAATATAGAAATATTGATGATAAGAATATGTTATAACTAGGTGTGTTGGATTGATAAATAACAAATACATCAAACTTTAAAAATTGTGCAAATATTTTTTCTTGTTCTTGTATCGAGTTTGATGGAATGATTTAATTTAATTAATTAATAATTAATTAATTAGTTGAGTTTGTAATTTCCTTCTATATCTATTCTCTCAATGTGAATTATGTTTTTGCTTAATAAAAAAATAATAATAACATTAATGGTAGAAATAAAAACAATGCTGGTAACTGAATAATGATTTGCGTTTATTCATTCAAAATTGTGCGCCAGTCAAACTGCGCATGTCCCAGGCACTGGCGAATATTCGCCACAGTCGGCAGTGAGAAAAATCAACAAATATATTTTTTACAAGTTTAAATTTATGGTTCTTTTAACGAGTCGAAATGGTCAGAGGGCAAGGAACAAGATACATTTAACAGGTATTCTTAAACTAAATGTTAATATCTGAAATAGAACAGAATTATTATTACAATTGTCAATTAGAAAGAAATTATTTAAATTTCGAACCAAGTCGAAGAAATGACGTCACTCCTCTCCAGGAAGCACTGGCTGATCGTCTTTATAGGAAATTCAGCAATGGCCGCCGTCTGCTCGATTTTGACTGCTACAATGCTGTTGGAATTGAAGATCTTCTCCCACAGAAATAAAACGATGTTCCCTTTTTCTGCGAAGTGTTGTTGGTCCAAAATATAGTGTTGAATGTCCCCTCGTCGTCTGCGATGTCGAATTCTGGATGGATCTCTTGTGTAGTGTGGTGTTCAACTATGTGTGTTGGTTTTCTGTGAATTCGTTCCAAAAATTGTTCAAAATGGCTGTCGATTTCTGGTGTTGAGTTTTATGGTGTTATACTGTGTTTTTGGAAACTTGTGAAGTGTTAGACATTGATAGATAAGGTTATTTCACTTGTTAGTTCATCTCCGTTACACGCCGCATAACCACACTTGGTTTTAATACAAATTATTTGGTTTTCAATACTCCACTAACACATTTTTCAACTGTTCAGCTTTGCGATTAACAATAGACTAATAGACGCAACGTCGTCGTTTTAGGGCAATTTGTGGTATGTCTTTTTCCTCTTCATATTGTTTAATTATAAAATATCTGTCTAAGACTTGTTTCACTATCTAACTATACATAACAAGTTTTCTTATTTTTTACTGTATTTCAAATATTTCTTAATTTTACATGAATCTAACTATTCAGTAATATTGATTATTTAATTTTACATCTTTTGATATATAGCTGGGTTTGTTTCAAACTCATTTAAGCCCAAAAATTACAATTTTACATAATGATTGTATGCCCCATATTTTGTACAAATTCAGTGTTTTAAAGGTTTTTATTTGTTTTTTCGGTATAATATTTCCCTGGAATACACCTAATAACTCCGTAATTACTTTTGTTGTTAATAATTTGGTTATTAAAACATTTCAATATTGATTAATTTGCTGTTTAGTCTGATTTGATTACTATCATAAGCCTATTATTGACTGTTTCCAAAAGAAATTAATTTCCTTTCTTTTGTCATTCTATTTGCTATTAACTGTATCTGTATTAATTATATTTTCAATTTCTGTATTGTATGTATTGAATTCTATTCCTATTACATAGATTAATTCTTTGATAGATAATTTTTTGTTTATAGGCCATTCTGTATTTACAAAAATGGTGTCTTGGCTGGTCTGTTTGTACAATTATACATGGTTTACTGATTTGAATAAAATTATTACATTTTTATGCCCTACTTGCCTCTCTGACTTACACAATGGAAAATTAATTGACATGATTTTAAAATACAATAGAATATCTTGTATCTATTAAACCTTCTTTATACTAATAACATCATTGAACCATAACATGAACATCTTATGCCTAATTTTAACAAAAACATCTTATTATCAACTATTTTCCATATATCACCTAATTTTAACAAAAACATCTTATTCCTATTATTTTTTACTGTATCATCAAATGATAACAAAATAGCTTATCCTAGACATAATTTAATTATAAAAAAAAAATAAAAAACTCCTATTACTAGTAACACTGTCAGTCACTAACTGTCTTGTGTATTTATGATTCTTTTGAAAACACTTTAACTGTGATTAAAAAACATCGTGTATCTATTTACACCTTACATCTAAAATATTATCTAATTAATAATAAATAACAAACATCTTAATATTAGTCATACCTTCAGTTATGAACTGTCCTTTGGTATTTTTGTCCTTCTCACCATTTACTTAGCTATAATTAAAGAAAACATTTTATATGTAATAGTTTTTCTTATATCTAATTTTAAAACTCTTATTACTGGTAATGTTGTCAGTCCTTAGACTGTCTTTCATTCCAATGGTTTTATTATTATTATTCTACACTCATGGTAGTCTTTCTATAATATTTAAACTTTATTGAAGATTTTTTCATAGATTTTTTAACTATGTTTCTCACTATACACTCTGTAGTTTCTTAATTTTGTTATCTCACTTCACTTTATTGGATTCTACACTCTGGTAGTCTTTTTAGTGAGTTCTACACTATGGTAGTCTCTTTTGACATATTTTTTAACATATTACACTTACAACTAATATACAATTTGTGTTTTATAGTATTGTATCTTGTAACTTGTTTGGGGTTTACCTATATCGGTTTCAATTTTGTCTCATGGTATTTATTATATGACTAACATTTTGTTTTGGCATATCTCTTCCTGTTTCTGGTCTCTTTGTGGGAATCTTGATATGTTTTGTCCCTTCTTCAAATATCACATTAGTAGTTTCCTTATTAAAATGGTTTCATGACAGATTATTTCCTTTTTTATGGTCCTTCCCTTTTTGTACTGCTTCCCCAATCTACTGGGTATACTGCTGGTTTAACTGGTTTTTTCATAGTAGGTTATTTTAATTAATGGTTTTCTTTATTATCTTCCATTTTTATTAACATTTTATAGACATACATATAAAATACAGTTTAGATTACACAGGATACATAGGATTATACAGTTTCTAGGGTAATCCTTAAACAATTTATTCCTCTCACTCACTATGGAACTTTCTCTTTTATTTATGTAACATTAATTCAAATGTTTAGTGTGATAATTTTGTTATGTTACATATGCTCTCCTGTAAAAGTGATTAGTTCAGATCATACTCTGTATGGATGAAATAATTACTACTAATTCTTTTGTATTTACATTTTCTCCGTGATTACATGTTTTCACTTTATATACCTTCCTTTTCCACCCTTGCTTCCTCTCAGATGACGTGTATCTCCTTCATTAGTTTCTTTTTTTTTCATTGATAAGTGATCTTCAATCTTGTGTATAACATTATCATTTTATATTCCTTCTTATTTGGTGCTTCCTCACCAGTATGTTTACTCCCTAACATTCCCTAACAAATTAATTGGAACAGTTCAGAGTGGCACTTTGGCTTCAATCCCTGCTGTCCAATACTTCAATTGAGTCCAGAGGTATTATCATCTCTGCTCAACACATAAGACTGATGGCATTTTCTACATCCAGTCATAAAAATAAATAAACAGTAAAAGTAGTCATTTTTGACTAAAATAAACATCTTTAGATTCTTCACTTCATAATACGTCATATTAATTAATACTTTTATACACTTGACTCTTCTTCTCTCTTAAAGCTTATTCCATATTAGGTGGTTTAGGTATGTGGTATCATATACATTTCATCATGTTTACATAGTAAGTAGTATTTATATTTACTCTTTCTACCATCTGGTATCCATTGAGTTACTTTTATTGCTCATGGTATAACATGAATTAATTCTTTATCACTTTCACTATAACAGTGGTTGTTGTAACAGCATTATCATTATTAGTATCAGGTTTTTTTTTTTTTTTTTTTTTGGTCTCACTATTTGGTCTTTAGTGAGCTGGTCCTTCTTCATTGTTCCATTTTTATTAAATTATTTTCTGTGTGAGTTTGGTTAATTTGTTCGATTAAGTCATATGACATTCTGGTTTCCTTTCTCCCTTAGAATTTATATCTCTTTCTTACAAAATCCCTTTTCATATTTCAGAGTTATTTCTCATCATTTGTATGAGTAATGATATGAGTTTAATGTTTTTTAATTTTAGACATTTTTATTCAACTACATTCTTTCTTATTCATAGTTGTTTTTCAAATATTTTGGTATAAGTTGTACTTATTTATTGTTTTGAATTTTGAAATTATTATTCCTCAAAATTCTTTTTTCATTCATAATAGTCTTTGAATGTTTGTGTAAGTGGTACTTACTAATTATTTTGAATTTGGACAATTATTATCTGCATCCAAATTCTTTTTACTTGCATAATAGTCTTTGAATATTTGTGTAGCTTGTACCTACTATTGCTTTTGAATTTTGAAGCTTATTATGTTCAAAATTCTTTTTATTTATTCACAATAATCCTTCTAATGTTTTGTTGTAAGTCGTACTTACTGATTTTTGAATTTTGTAATTATATTCTTATCAAAATTCTTATTTTGTTCACAATATTCTTTCAGATATTTGGTGTAAGTTGTGCTTACTGATTTTTGGAATTTTGTAATTATATTCTTATCAAAATTCTTATTTTGTTCACAATATTCTTTCTGATATTTGGTGTAAGTTGTGCTTACTGATTTTTGGAATTTGGTAATTATTTTTTTTATCAAAATTCACAATTTCTTCATAATAGTTTTAACTCATAATTATGAGTCCTCCAAATATTTTTTAATGGATAACTGATTATAGGTTCCTTTTACTTTATTCGAAATGATATCCTTTAGTACATATGTATTATTATTATTGTTTTTAATAATCAGGTATGGGCCGGTATACAGCAGTGATAACTTTTTGGTAATGCCTTCCAAAGTACTGGGTAATTCCCTGTTTTTTAGCAGTACCTTTTCTCCGACTTCATAGCTTATTATCTTCTTAACAGCCTTTTGATATTTGTTCTTGCGCCTTTCCTGGTCTTCTGCCAATTTATTGTAGAATCTGATTCGATTGAATTTGTATTCTTGACTCCTTGGGAATTCTATTATGTCTTGTATTTCTCTCGGAGGTGGTCTTTCATACATTGCCGTGTATGGCGTGGTACCAATAGCGGTGTGATATGACAAATTAAGGAATTCTTCAGTCGCTAATAAATATTCTTGCCACTTCTTTTGTTGATTATAGCAATAAGTCCGTAATATTCTTCCGACCTCTCGCAGTACCCTCTCCGCTGGATTGCCGCTGGGGTGGTAGACAGACGTCTTGTATGTCTTAATGCCCAATGTATTCAGAGTGTTTCTCCACCGCCAACCATTAAATTGCGTTCCATGGTCGGTGATTATGAATGTCGGGCTTCCTACCTCTGGAATGTAATGATTTGTTATTATTCCTAGAGTCTTCAGGGTGGTGGCTCTGTTCACAGGGTATAGTTTTGTAAATTTTGTAAAATGATCCATCATAATAACAATATACTTGTATCGATGGCGTCCGCCACTGCGGGGAAATGGACCACATATGTCCAGAAAGACCTTTTCCAGTTTGGCTTGTGAGGTAATCGGTATCATCATACCTTCCTTTCTCTCATTGTTGGTTTTCACCAATTGACATATCATACAGGTTTTAAGGTAGTTTCTCGTTTTTCTATTGATACCTTTTATGTGACAATTCTCTTCTATTGCCTTGATCACCTTCATGGCTCCCATGTGACCGTATCGTAGGTGATAGTCCAGGATGATATCCTTTTCGATTGTAGTAGGGATCATGACCTTCCATATTTCTTCATCAAGGGATGTCTTGATGAATAAAATCCCATTATGTATACAATAAAATTTGTTTATTGTGTCATCTTGGTTGGAGAGACGAAGTTTAATAGAGTTTAACTTCGGATCGGACTGCTGGTGTTTGCTGATGTCCTGCACTATCTTCTCTAAATCAGATCTGTCCTTAATAATGTTATAGATTTTCAAAGTGCTCTCCTTTTCGCCTTCGAATGTTTGTTCTTCCAGATTCACTCTTGACAATACGTCGGCTACTACATTTTTACTTCCAGGAACATACTCCCACTGTATATCGTATTCCTGTAGGGCGAGTACCCATCTGGTCAATCTACCATGGCTTAATTTGCATCTTCTTAGAAATGATATTGACTTGTGATCTTTTCGGACGGTCACTGGATATCCGAGGATATACGTCCGAAACTTCCCGCAGGCAAAGACTACACTTAGCAGTTCTTTTTCCGTCACATTATAGTTCTTCTCACACTGGTTAAGGGTTCTGCTAGCAAAGCTCACTACTAGATGGTTTCCACCTTCATCTTCTTGGTACAGTGTTGATCCCAAGCTAATGTTACTAGCATCACAGTTTAGAAAGAAGGGTCGGTTAAAATCTGGATGGTTGAGCATTACTGCATCTAAAAATTTCTCTTTAATTGATTTGAAGGTTTCGTCTTGTTCTTGACCCCATCGCCATTTATTCTTGGACGATAACTGGTACTGAAACTGGGCTGTTAGTTCGGAATAATTATTCTGGAACTTCCTATAATAGTTACACAGGCCCAAAAATGATTGTAGTTGCCTTCTGTTTTTTGGTGTAGGGAATCGTTGTATGGCGTCTACCTTTTCTGTTGATGGTGTTATTCCTTGACTGTTTAGATGGAAACCCAGGAATTGAACTTCTTTAGCTATAAGCTTGGACTTGTCCAGTTTAAGGGTGACATTATTTTCAGCAAGCTTCTTCAAAACATACTCCACACGATAACAGTGTTCCTCCCAGCTGGTTGATGTTATTAGGAGATCATCAACATAGACAGTTGTGAATTGGAGCGCTTCTGGTCCTAGTATATGATCCATACAGGCGACAAAAACCGCTACTGAATTCACCAACCCGAAGGGCAACCTCTTAAACTGATAATTGCGCCCTTCGAAGATGAACGCCATGTATTGCCGGCTTGCTGGGTGCAACTCCACTTGCCAATAGCCGCATACCGTATCCCAAGTGGTAATGAATCGTGTTCCGTGGAACCTCTTCAAAATTTCATCAATTTCGCCAGGTGAGGTACGATCGTTTATTATCATCTTATTTATCTCACGAGCGTCAAGGCACAGCCTTACCTTCCCATTTTTCTTTTGTATGGCCACAATTGGGCTTGTGTATGGCGATTGACTGCTCTCGATGATATCCCTACGGATCATATTCTGGATCTCTGATCGTACGGCTTCTTTCAAAGATTGTGCTATTGGGTACGACTTTCGGTTAAATTCTACCGGTTCTCTGAATCGTATTGAACATTGGTAGTTCCGGATCTTTCCAGGTTCGTCAGAAAATACAGCTTGATATTTCTCATATATTTCTACCAATTGATTCAGCTGGTTTTCCTTTAATTGCTCGTTAGTATTGTGGCACTGGAAGTTACGTATCTCTTGAATCTTTTGTTGCCATAGGTCTTCCTCCGAATCTTGATGTACTGGCTTATTGTTTGTTGAGTAGTTGGATAAGTAATTCACCTTATTTTGGTGGTCGAGAAGTTGTCTGGAGTCTAAAGTCTTGTTATCAGTTAAATTGGCTATCCAGGTTGAACCTTCAGCAAAGAGTGATACCTTTCCTCGGCACAAGTCGATAATTGCTGAGTTTCGGCGCAATATGTCGCATCCTATCATGATGTTGAAAGGTAATCCGGCTGCAACAAGAAATATCATATCCACACTAATGCCCTGACTTTTGACATTGAGGGATACATGCTTTCTTATGGTCTTGTTCTGTCGGCCGGTAGCTCCTACAAGTACAATATTATTAATAGATAGTACCGGTAAGTTTTTGTGGCATTCCTGCTGTATCCGGTCCAACTCATTTCGATTTATTATGGAGACATTGGCTCCAGTGTCTATCATTATAGGAACAGACATACCTTCAATTTCTGCAATTATGTATATTATTTCATTATCATTATTGTTAATATTAAGCTCACTTTCTTCTAATAGGTCCTTACGGATGTCCTTCAAATAATTGCTATATATTATGGTAAAATTTTTTCTGTTTTTCTTCAAATTCATACCTACTTGATTAAACCCAGCAGATTGGAGCAGTAAAGGGTTATTGGAGTTTATTACTGCCTCCGTTCGTTTAAATGTTCCGCTTCATTACGGATTAGGCCGTTGGAAGCGTCAGCTTGAAGTCCTGAGGCTGTTTCGTTTGGTTCTGCTCGATCGTCTGGTTGGGCTTCTGTTACAGGTAGTCTTCGCTGATTATCCAGGCTGGAACTACGTCTGGGCTCGTACTCTCTGTACCTATTACTTCCCTGACTTCCTTGGAAGGTCTCGTACTCGTAGTATCGGCTCCTTCTTTGAGGCTGGTACCTCCTGTGTCCACTGCCTTCTGCTCGGATGTAATTAACATTAGGTCGATATGTCCTGTAATTGTGGTTACCTCCATTTGGGTAATTCCGGTTATAATTACCATGATAATTATTATTATTAGAAAGGTTGGGGTTCCTCTGACCATTTGGAACATAGTTACTATTACTATTATAATAACCGTTGTTATTTTGTGGACGGCTATTATTATTATTATTATTATTGTTGTGGTTGTTGTTATTATTATTTATGCGAGGAATATTACTATTATTATTATTGTTGTTAAAACGGGGCAAATTATTGTTATTTCTGGGGTTATAATTGTACTCGGCATTATTCCGATTTGCGGAGTTATAATTATTATTATTACCCACATTCTGCCGATTATTATTATTATTAAAATTATTGTTGTTACTCCTCGGTTCCTGCTTTTCATATCTCCTGCGACTTTGACGGTAATAGTCTTCGTGCTCGTACATTTCTAAAAGCTCGGTCATGGCTTGCACCGTCTTTATTTGACTGTTTCGTCTGGCTCTGATAATATCCTCCTCGTAGTGGTATGAGAGTTTGCTGACCAGGCATTCTTCCGGTATTCGGGGCTCTAGATGTTTGGCCACGCACACCTTTCCCAAAAAGTACGCCGTTAAAGTTTGGTTTCCATATGGGTTGTACTTCCCATGACATATCCCGTCTCTGGCGATATTTTGCGTTGATTCAGACCAATATTTGGCTTTGAATAGCCTTCTGAATTGTTGATAGTCGGTCACCTCGTCTCTTATCGCCATCCACCAATTGTCTGCTATCTCCTTGAACGATTCGTCAAGCACCTCTTTATTCTCCCTCCAGCGATTACCTCTGTGTTTGGCAAAGTATTCCTCGATTCTTGCTAGGAATTCCATGGGTTTATTTTTATAAAACCTGAAGTTAATCCCTTCACGATTCTCACTGTTGGGACAACTGGTAATGGTTGTCGGTCGACTATGGAATAGGTCTATATCTGTCTGGTTCTGTCGCACCTGACTGTTGATATTGGTCACAGCAGCTTCAATGCCGTCGCATTTTTCTGTGAATCGGTCCTGCACTCGCTCCCAGTCTTCCCGTGTTTCCTTTAGTTTTTCCTCCAATGTCTTCCTAGTCGTTTCTTCAATGTTGTTAACCTTCGTATTTATTTCTGTCCTGATACTCCGTACTTCTTGTTCGGTTTGACTCCATTTTTCGTCAGCTCTGTTAACCCTTTGTTCGATTACCGTTATTTCCTCTTCTACTTTCTTGCTGATTGTCTCATTGTTTTCAGCTATCTTCTGGCTCAATTCTTCCTTCAATATTTCCATTCTTCCGTCCAACCGGTTCATGTTCTCTTGGTTCGTCTCCTTCAATTCTTCTCTCAATTGCTGACTATTATTCTCCATCTTTTTATTGGTTTCTTCCAGTTTCTGGCTTATCTGGGTCAATTCCTCCTTCGATTGTTTATTGTCAGTTTTTATTTCCTCCATTTTCTCCTCCATCTTCTGGATATTTTCCTCCATCTTCTCCTCGATCTTCTTAATATTTTCCTCCATTAATAATTTATTTTCGTTTCTTATTTCGTCCACCTTCTCCTCCATTTTCTTACTATTCTCCTCCATCTTCTCCTCCATCTTCTTACTATTCTCATCCATCTTCTCACTATTCTCCTCCATATACTCCTCCATCTTCTTACTATTCTCCTCCATCTTCTTACTATTCTCCTCCATCTTCTCCTCCATCTTCTTACTGGTATCTCCAATTTTATTACTTAATTCCTCCTTCAATTGTTGGTTATCATTCTCCATTTTCTTACTATTTTCTTCGATTTTCTTGTTGGTATCTCCGATTTTATTACCCATCTCTTCTTTCAATTGTTGGTTATCGTTTTCCAGCTTCTTACTGTTTTCTTCCATCATCTCCTTTAATTCTTCCTTCGTCGTTTTAAATTCTCTGAGTAACATCTCCATCATTTGATCAAATTTTGTATCTTCCTTTGCGGTGGATTTCTCCGGCTGTTCCTTCTGTGGTGCAGGCTTATTTGGTTCTGCTAGCGGTAACATTAACTCCACATCTTCCACTGGTGTCGCTTCTTTATCCTCCATGTTTATCTCCTGCTCGGCCTCCATAGCCCTTTTTCTTGATGTAGCTCTCCTGTGCATCTCGCTCCCTCTTCCGACCTGTTGACCGTTTCCAAGCTAAAAATAGGAAATTGGACACTCGTCCTTATTTTATAACACTATTACCTCCTATTTAAAGCCCCTTAAGTTGGACGCCAATTTGTAATATTATTAATTATATTACAAATAAAATAAAAATAAAAATATCATTGAAATATATAGAGAGATATTGTGTGTGTATCTTTGGTGATAACAAAGGTATTGTGCTCTTCTTTTCTCCCCACTGTTAGGCTAGTCAAATTGTAATATAATTTCAAATGTAATAATAAATAGAATATAGAAATATTGATGATAAGAATATGTTATAACTAGGTGTGTTGGATTGATAAATAACAAATACATCAAACTTTAAAAATTGTGCAAATATTTTTTCTTGTTCTTGTATCGAGTTTGATGGAATGATTTAATTTAATTAATTAATAATTAATTAATTAGTTGAGTTTGTAATTTCCTTCTATATCTATTCTCTCAATGTGAATTATGTTTTTGCTTAATAAAAAAATAATAATAACATTAATGGTAGAAATAAAAACAATGCTGGTAACTGAATAATGATTTGCGTTTATTCATTCAAAATTGTGCGCCAGTCAAACTGCGCATGTCCCAGGCACTGGCGAATATTCGCCACAGTCGGCAGTGAGAAAAATCAACAAATATATTTTTTACAAGTTTAAATTTATGGTTCTTTTAACGAGTCGAAATGGTCAGAGGGCAAGGAACAAGATACATTTAACAGGTATTCTTAAACTAAATGTTAATATCTGAAATAGAACAGAATTATTATTACAATTGTCAATTAGAAAGAAATTATTTAAATTTCGAACCAAGTCGAAGAAATGACGTCACTCCTCTCCAGGAAGCACTGGCTGATCGTCTTTATAGGAAATTCAGCAATGGCCGCCGTCTGCTCGATTTTGACTGCTACAATGCTGTTGGAATTGAAGATCTTCTCCCACAGAAATAAAACGATGTTCCCTTTTTCTGCGAAGTGTTGTTGGTCCAAAATATAGTGTTGAATGTCCCCTCGTCGTCTGCGATGTCGAATTCTGGATGGATCTCTTGTGTAGTGTGGTGTTCAACTATGTGTGTTGGTTTTCTGTGAATTCGTTCCAAAAATTGTTCAAAATGGCTGTCGATTTCTGGTGTTGAGTTTTATGGTGTTATACTGTGTTTTTGGAAACTTGTGAAGTGTTAGACATTGATAGATAAGGTTATTTCACTTGTTAGTTCATCTCCGTTACACGCCGCATAACCACACTTGGTTTTAATACAAATTATTTGGTTTTCAATACTCCACTAACACATTTTTCAACTGTTCAGCTTTGCGATTAACAATAGACTAATAGACGCAACGTCGTCGTTTTAGGGCAATTTGTGGTATGTCTTTTTCCTCTTCATATTGTTTAATTATAAAATATCTGTCTAAGACTTGTTTCACTATCTAACTATACATAACAAGTTTTCTTATTTTTTACTGTATTTCAAATATTTCTTAATTTTACATGAATCTAACTATTCAGTAATATTGATTATTTAATTTTACATCTTTTGATATATAGCTGGGTTTGTTTCAAACTCATTTAAGCCCAAAAATTACAATTTTACATAATGATTGTATGCCCCATATTTTGTACAAATTCAGTGTTTTAAAGGTTTTTATTTGTTTTTTCGGTATAATATTTCCCTGGAATACACCTAATAACTCCGTAATTACTTTTGTTGTTAATAATTTGGTTATTAAAACATTTCAATATTGATTAATTTGCTGTTTAGTCTGATTTGATTAATATCATAAGCCTATTATTGACTGTTTCCAAAAGAAGTTAATTTCCTTTCTTTTGTCATTCTATTTGCTATTAACTGTATCTGTATTAATTATATTTTCAATTTCTGTATTGTATGTATTGAATTCTATTCCTATTACATAGATTAATTCTTTGATAGATAATTTTTTGTTTATAGGCCATTCTGTATTTACAAAAATGGTGTCTTGGCTGGTCTGTTTGTACAATTATACATGGTTTACTGATTTGAATAAAATTATTACATTTTTATGCCCTACTTGCCTCTCTGACTTACACAATGGAAAATTAATTGACATGATTTTAAAATACAATAGAATATCTTGTATCTATTAAACCTTCTTTATACTAATAACATCATTGAACCATAACATGAACATCTTATGCCTAATTTTAACAAAAACATCTTATTATCAACTATTTTCCATATATCACCTAATTTTAACAAAAACATCTTATTCCTATTATTTTTTACTGTATCATCAAATGATAACAAAATAGCTTATCCTAGACATAATTTAATTATAAAAAAAAAATAAAAAACTCCTATTACTAGTAACACTGTCAGTCACTAACTGTCTTGTGTATTTATGATTCTTTTGAAAACACTTTAACTGTGATTAAAAAACATCGTGTATCTATTTACACCTTACATCTAAAATATTATCTAATTAATAATAAATAACAAACATCTTAATATTAGTCATACCTTCAGTTATGAACTGTCCTTTGGTATTTTTGTCCTTCTCACCATTTACTTAGCTATAATTAAAGAAAACATTTTATATGTAATAGTTTTTCTTATATCTAATTTAAAAACTCTTATTACTGGTAATGTTGTCAGTCCTTAGACTGTCTTTCATTCCAATGGTTTTATTATTATTATTCTACACTCATGGTAGTCTTTCTATAATATTTAAACTTCATTGAAGATTTTTTCATAGATTTTTTAACTATGTTTCTCACTATACACTCTGTAGTTTCTTAATTTTGTTATCTCACTTCACTTTATTGGATTCTACACTCTGGTAGTCCTTTTAGTGAGTTCTACACTATGGTAGTCTCTTTTGACATATTTTTTAACATATTACACTTACAACTAATATACAATTTGTGTTTTATAGTATTGTATCTTGTAACTTGTTTGGGGTTTACCTATATCGGTTTCAATTTTGTCTCATGGTATTTATTATATGACTAACATTTTGTTTTGGCATATCTCTTCCTGTTTCTGGTCTCTTTGTGGGAATCTTGATATGTTTTGTCCCTTCTTCAAATATCACATTAGTAGTTTCCTTATTAAAATGGTTTCATGACAGATTATTTCCTTTTTTATGGTCCTTCCCTTTTTGTACTGCTTCCCCAATCTACTGGGTATACTGCTGGTTTAACTGGTTTTTTCATAGTAGGTTATTTTAATTAATGGTTTTCTTTATTATCTTCCATTTTTATTATCATTTTATAGACTTAATTATACAGTTTCTAGGGTAATCCTTAAACAATTTATTCCTCTCACTCACTATGGAACTTTCTCTTTTATTTATGTAACATTAATTCAAATGTTTAGTGTGATAATTTTGTTATGTTACACTGTATATTTCAAATTGTTCAGCTGTGGTTAGTTTTCTACTTTTAAGTTAGTATTGTAATATTTCCATGTTGTGTTCTATGTTTGTGTAACTGTGGTTTTCGTTTTGTAAATGTGTGGCAAATGTGGAATGTATGTAGTTTGTGGTGAGGGCTTTTAAATGTTCTGAAAATCTGGAGGAAAAAGATCTTCCCGTCTGGCCGATGTAGAATTGGTGACAATCATTACAATTTAATTTATAAACCCCTGTTAATTTACAGAACCAACAACACCATTAGGAAACACATAAATAATACTAACAAAGACACAGACACATACAGCAAAACAGGGGTTTATAAATTAAATTGTAATGATTGTCACCAATTCTACATCGGTCAGACGGGAAGATCTTTTTCCTCCAGATTTTCAGAACATTTAAAAGCCCTCACCACAAACTACATACATTCCACATTTGCCACACATTTACAAAACGAAAACCACAGTTACACAAACATAGAACACAACATGGAAATATTACACTACTAACCTAAAAGTAGAAAACTAACCACAGCTGAACAATTTGAAATATACAGATATCACACACTACAACCAAACAACATATTAAATGAACACTTACATTATAAATCACATACACTATTCGATACACTGATCCAAACACACAATTTGAACCTCAGCGCCAATATCCTCCCACCACCAACCACCACCACACACGCCTATAGTCCATAACGGTTATTCTGTAAAACGACTTTCAGTATTTACTCCCACTGAGGAAGAGGCACATCACCTTGAACCGTATGGGGAAGTGATAACGAAAGTAAGTTCATACGTGTGAGTTTTATATATATAATAATATAAAACACATAATAGAACAAATAAAATAGATATGTTCCTCAAGTATTGTTGAGGGGCCTGTAGCCTCTTCCTCCTTCTTCTTCTCCTGTTATGGTGTTACTTCTAACATGAGGCCTTTGCTTTCTACTGTATCATCATTGCTACTCCACTCCACTCCATTAGTAGCGAAAGACTTCCATCCTCCTATTCTCGGTACGTCACTATCATCCTCATCCTCGATATTTTCTCACATTTTTATCGTCACCTTTTGGTCTTTTGCCTTCCATGTTTCCTTTATATACTGTTTCCGGTATTATACCACTGTTCGTTATTACGATACGGTTAGACCACATCTCTTCGGTCTCAAGTACATCTCACTGTAAGCTCGATAAAATCACAACTTTCCTTTTGATTACATCGTAATCAACAAGTACTGCATTTGTCATTGAATATTGTATAAAATTCCACAAAATATTCTCTTTCATGCACATTAAAAAGAAGAAAATATATATGAGTTATATAATTCTGTAAATAAATTTTAGATTGTTGTATTTTGCGGCAAGCGGTTAGAGAAATAACTCAGAAATTTCCGCCTTAAACAAAACAAAAGTGTCGGTTTGCGCCTTTCCGTCAGACAGACAAATTAGACGGCTGCCGAAGGTTCGTTAAGTGTAGCGTTCTGCCGAAGGCATAATCAATCACTCGGCGAGAACAACCGCCAGAGCTTAATTTGATTCTGCCGGCTGCTGATTTTACAAGTTTAACCTTACATACATAAGCACACGTCAGTACTGCCTCTTAGGTGGCGAGTGTTTTTAGAAACCCAAGTGTTCTCTGTGTTTTGTTTGACCAATGGCCGTACGTAAAACTGATATTAACAGACGACCACTACTACCGTTTAAATTGACGCAGGTCGCATACGTTTAACACGTAAACACATGAAAATATTTACAGTCACCATTGAAGACTAGTCTACAAACGCGGTACACCCAAGTGTCATTTCCTTAATATCTTTCAAGTGCGGGAAACGTAATTATAATTCACAACTTTCAACACTAGATACCGTAGCAAATAAAGGATACCAATGAATAAATCTACCCAAACTTGCAGATACTGTTCCTATAGATAATACATAATGAAAGTGAGCTACAACATAATATGTATCATGTAAAACGATATCAATTGATGAATTAGCTGAAATCACACCAGTTAAGCCACCAGTAGTAAACAAAAATACAAAACCTAATGACCATAAAATTGATGGGGGAAATTTTAATTTTTGTCCCTATTTTTCCTCATGTATAATGAACACTTTCTTCCTCAGATTTTCTTTCCAAAAATCAGGATTGGCAGGAACTCGCAGGTGACATTTACAAACAATTTGTCGGCTTACAAAGGTATTATAAAACTTGTCTGGACTTACTGCGTACAGATCTAGGACACCGACAGTAATTAAAAATTAGGAATTCCGCAGCACTTCCAAAACAAAGTACTAAGAGGTAGACACAACAAACGCCCCATGCTGTGTCTTGTCTGAGTAACCCAAAAATCAGTTGTAGACGGAACGAAGTGACGCCACACCTATTAATGCAAATCCGTCCCAACTATCAAGATGTTATAAGCATTAGCCTAAACTGAATATCAAATTTTATTATTCTGTGTACAAAGCAATAATAAATATAAATCCTTAAAATTTTAGTGACCGTCAATCAATGAATGTTTTAGTGGATGGTTAGTGAGGATCGGTCAATAATACAAATTTTAGCTATTTTGCGTCTACGTTTCGACAATAGTTATTGTCATCTTCAGGACCTGTGTATGAAATACAATAGAAATATCAAACATAACGAAACAATTAAATATTTGGGTGAACGTGTTGGTGTATGTGAGTGTGTGCGTGCGTATGTATGTATTTATATGTGAAGACTTATGATATTGTCATAATTTGAAGATGTAAACAAACTACTATAAGTCTTCACATATAAAATGATACATACATACGCACGCACACACTCACATACACCAACACGTTCACCCAAATATTTAATTGTTTCGTTATGTTTGATATTTCTATTGTATTTCATACACAGGTCCTGAAGGTGACAATAAATACTGTCGAAACGTTGACGCAAAATAGCTAAAATTTGTATTATTGACCGATCATCACTAACCATCCACTAAAACATTAATAAAAATAAAGTGAACGAAATTATAAATGTGTCAGGAGATGCTGCAACTTCAAATCCAAAAATTTGTAAGTAGGCACTTTAATTTAAACGTAGTCGTACATATCCTGCACAGAGTCTTACATTTTTTCAAAATTTCAACTTCTATGTTATCCCGGTGTCCCTAAAGTTAAAAATATTCTCAGTTCTAACAGTATATTAAAATTTATGTCAGCGTACAAAATATAGTCTAATTTTCTACGTTGGTTTTTAAATATTACAAAAATTTAACTCCGTTTTAAGATCTTCTTGTCAATATATTTTGCAATTTTCAATTTTAAGCACTATCTGAAACGTTCGATTAAAATTGTTTTCAATCTGACAGCCGAAATTAATTGTTTCTAAACATTTTCCTCTTTACATTGTTACCTCCAGCTCCTCATTGTTTTGGGGATCAATGTAAACAATTAGTAGTAAGGTAACATTGTAAACACGCATGCTAGTTTGGTTTGGTGGTTGAAAATGTAATCTTAAGACATACACCAAACAGATAGACAGATAGACAGAGAAATGAGAAACAGTCAAGTTGCAACTGAGAACTCACTTAGTTTTCAATTAAAATTAACACCAATGTTGTTACGAAATCACAAGCAGCACGTAAAATTAGGATAAACAAAAATAACTATTGATAATCAGCTAATTTGAGGGTTAAGTCAAGTCCACTTCTCCACCGTTCCCCCTGGGACCTTCTATAGCAACGCTGTAGCTACAGATGCTAACGGACATCTGTGAAGACCGACGGACGGAATGGTGGAGGAGATCTCGGTGATCCAACAGCAGGACGTGCGGAAGAGTCTTAGACCTCTTCAAAAACCTGGGTTTATCTGGCTCCGGATAATAGCACCTAGTAAGGGCCCCTGCCTAGGGTTACAGGTGAAACCCGGTCATCGGTCTCAAAGGCGGATGAGGCATCTCAGTTCCCAACGGCAGAGTGAGCGGCAGAACCTAGTGGAGTAAACCACGAAAAACGATCATTTCGGACTAACGATCCGATCTTATTTCAGAATTTAATTCCTACATTTGCACTCTACACAATTTCAATTGCAGTATGCAAAGTTCGTTAAATGAAGGGACTACCCCAGGTGGTAACTTGAAAGAAAGGAATAACAGGGAATAAAGAATTGAAATTGACATGTGATCCTCAGATGGCCAATACAAATAGAAAAAAAATTAACTAATTTACACTTTAAAATGTCCTTAACAAAGAATAACAAAGTCCTTAACTTCACGAGTTTGCTACAAACAAAATAAAAAATTATCAATTATTATTATTTCTACTTCCTCCTACACCACCATAAAACATTTATTGAACCATTCACAACTAAAAGTGTTAATCTATTTTATTAAGCAGAGTGCACTTAAACTTCCAGTCTTTTATTTTATATTTTTCCTATTAATTTCCCTAAAGCGTATCATTCTGTATTCTCCACCATCGTCAGGTCTGGAATAAAAACTTAATTATAGTTCTTTAAGGGTGTGCGGTCAAATTGTGAGAAAAGTTTCTTCTAAGGTTTCGTAAACGTGAGAGTTCTTATAAAGTAAAATAATCCGAGGGATTCCTAAGTTTCCTCTTTGCCGAAACTACGTGACGCACATAACTCTATGATCTGTCCGTTACAGCGGTGAATAACTTTTCTAGGTATTTAAATACGCGTTAGATTGGAATTACTATTTTGAAAAACATGTTTTAATTGGTATCCAAGTCACTTATTGACAAAATCTGTATAATATATACCGTATTTCTTCACTCGTATGACTTCGTGTTGCGTTCGAATTATTTACGCGTTTCGAAACAAATGTTTCGTCTTAATAAATAAAAGCGACCTCACTTTGAGTGGTTTTCTGTTTCTGCAGACGAAACATATGTTTCGAAACGCGAAAATATATCAAACGCAACACGAAATCACACGACGGAAAAATACGTTAAAATTTACTATTTTGTTTTACTCGTAGAGTGGCTGAAACACTTTCGATTTTGTTCACGGTAAAAAACACGTATTCTACTAATTACATCCATGTTCCATAAGAAATGGAAGAATGGTGATGGCAAAAAATAGTGTCCGAGATAATTCCAGATTCTGATTGTACTACCCTCAAAACATGAAAAAAAGTCATTTTTCGAAAATTGTGTGTGTGTGTGTGTGTGTGTGTGTGTGTGTGTGTGTGTGTGTGTCTGTCTGTCTGTCTATCTGTGTGTCTATCTGTGTCTGTAGGTTTTTTTCTATGGCAAACGATAACAGCCGCAAATTCAAACAGAATCAAATAGTTTTTTATATATATACCTGATTTGTAGAAGACTCAAGGTCTACTGATTTTGGTGAAGATCGGTTACGGGGAAAGGGTAGTTTACCTGAAACTTTTTTTGTTGTAACAAGAGCAAAGTACTTAATTTTAATAAATAAAGTATCATGATAAGAAGATCTTAATAATCCACTGTAGAAACGTAGATGAAATATCTATAAATAAAGAGGCTAGTTGAACGGGGTGGGGGTAATTTTCTATAAATGAAAATTATAGTTGAAGGGGGAGGGGATAATTTTTATATGTGTACTACGTTATCGGCAAAAAGTAGTAGTTTGTTGTTAAAATTCCTTCCTGGGCTGTTTGGCCGTAGTCCAATGTTTTCTGCAAAATCAGAAGTTTCGGCAGTGCCGTCGACTGGCATCATCAGTGTGGTTCTCCATATCGATATTTTTGTTATAGAACATTAATCAAAAGATAAGGATATTGTTGCCACGATTATTACATGATAGGATACCAAATTTATCATTGATCATTGAGTGACAAAGCTTTATTGCTACCTTACACTATGTGGAGTACATCAGATTAATCGGCAGGCATCTTAACCATTGGATGACGCGGAAAGTCCGTATCTAGACTTATTTGACAAACGGTAAAAGCTACAGCCAAGCCGATACTCTATCTCTATCTCTCTCACTCGGGCACATTGTGTCTTAATGCTCTCCAAGTCCAATCCTTTTTTCAGTATTGTGTTTAACTGGATTAACGTCTCGAGTAGTTCCCACCCGGAAATCCGAACAGGGGACCGTTTTACCTCCGGAATATTGTACAAGAGAAGCATCCATCATAGAGCTGCTGATACTAGGGATATCTTAAACAGATCTTTAATGCAGTGGTTTTCCCTTGTCTTCTGGATCCTATGCCGCTAAAGTATAACCGTTCCTATGCCTTTTAGAAGTGTCCACCCCTAGGACAATAGGGTCCCCTGTCCTCTATCCGCTCAGCTGCCCTCCAAGGAGGCCATTGGCTCTTGATAGAGGGGACCACCTTATCCCGGCTGATATTCGGTCCCTGTGTTCGTTAGCCGCTTGATATACAAACGTTGCCCCCTCTCTACCACGGGGAGGTGAACATCAGGATGGAGTGTTGCCCTATACGGGAGTGAATCTTGGACAATTGGAGAAAGTGACAAGAAAAGACTCCAAGCATTTGAGACCTGGTGCTACAGAAGAATATTCAAGATAAGCTGGAGGGAGAAGGTAACGAATGAGGAAGTCTTTAGAAGAGCTCAGGAGGAGAAGAACTTGCTACGAAATTTAAAAGGCAGAAGAGCTACATAAGTTTACAGGGCATACACTACGACACAATGGGTTGGTTAAGAGAATCATAGAAGGGGCAATTGAAGGGAAGAAATACAGAAGACGACTCTGTTTAGACTACATGAAACAGCTTATGGTCGATATGAATTACACATCATATTGTGAGTTGAAAAAGAAAAGCAGAGAAACCTGAAGAATGACGAGCTGCTGCCAACCAGCCTACGGGCTGCTAACCTAGACGAGAAGAAGGGCTCTCCAATTATCTCGGTCCTGCGCATCTCACATCTGTCACAACTGCTTCCGTTTGTGACGTTATCCATAATATAATCCATTCTTCTTCCCCGTCCTCTCATTCCTTGCTTCTTTCCTTCTGTGATCCTTAGCTACAGACGATTTCTAAGCAATAGAAACCTCTACAAAAATTTTCTTTTCTTCCTTATTACTTTCACCACTTCCTTTCGTGTACTATTTGCCTCAGTACTTTATCCTTTCTTATTTTATCAGTCCATTTCATCTTAAACTTTCTTCGACACAACCACCTTTCAAAGCTTATTAGGCTGATGCATCATCATTCTTCTTTCTTTTTGATTGATCGTTATGCTGCCACTGGTCAAAATCACTCCAGATTATACTTTCACCAATGCTTTTTTATAAACATAAAATATGATTTAAAAATAGAAACAGTGCCGTTTGTCTACTGAAGCACCGCCTTCATCTGACATTAGGTCGTTTGTTTTACTTACCCTGCATCTTGTTGTTTACTTAATTGACAAACAAAATATAGTATTGTATTTTTCCGTGATTTTTGATATTACAGAATGGTTGCCTTGACAACACATCTTCCTGTATTTTAGCGGAGACGTTAAGTTATGTTGACCTTCAGTTCAAGGTATACGTCATTTTATTTTTTAATGACTTATTTAAATAATAGAAAACGTAGCTGAGCATTACGCTGAAAATACGAGGACCAGCTGCAGTCGAGTATTGTGTAAGTTATGCTAGACGTGTAGCCGTCCTAACAGGCGCAAGTATTGTCTAAACACGTCTGTCACACACACCTGGCGTCACAGCTGATTTGTTGTCAGCTTAATACTGTATATATACAGCGCGACGTTGTTTGAACGAAGCTTTTTGTAAAATTTAACTTTCTTTGAACTGCTCGTACATGCTACATCAAGTGCGGACAGTTTTTAATTTAAGACCTATAATTTTATCCACTGTACATTCAAAAATGGTGTCTCTCAAAATTGTCTGCTTCTAAAAAAGCCAGCATTCTATTACAAACCACAATTCATTTGTTTACTTACATTGTAAGATATTTGTCAATCGTCAAATGAATCACGTATAATGTAAATTCTAAACAAGCATAAACGTTCCAAATAGATAAAATGTCTCAACTGAAACAAGACACCTACAGAATTGTGCACGAGTAATTTTAAATGCAGGACAATTAGCGGACACAGTGCAAGTCAACAAAAAATGTATTAAAGTAATTATATCTATCTCTCGTTGGTCAATGTAATTATAAACAAAATTATCAACATAATTGGAACACTAGAAGTGCGTGTATATATATATATATATATATATATATTGGAAAAAATTTACAGGCATTGCAAAAATGCAATGCACAGAGAAGGGCATTGAAAATGCTTCAATAAATCTAATATATATATATATATATATTACTTTAATATTTATAACTAAATTTACCTCAAGATATACTTTTTTCCTATTAGGAACATGTTTCGAGAGTTCCTGTTCTCTCATCTTCAGCCTTCGCCATCTTGTTTCTGGTGAAGTATTTGTGTGTTGGCTTCTGGATGTTATTATTCACTTCACTATTTTTTTCACTATACACTTTTGTTTTTCATTTGTTTTATAACCTCACTTTTCGTTTTTTCACTGTAGGCTTATTTACCTTGTATGGTTATATTATTTCAATCACTTTCTGCTACAGTCCGTTTCTTGATGTATATAATACATTTAATATTTATAAATAAATTTACCTCAAGATATACTTTTTTTCCTATTAGGAACATGTTTCGAGAACTCCCGTGCTCTCATCTTCAGCCTTCGTGATCTTGCGTCTGGTAAAGTATCTGTGTGTTGGCTGGATGCTATTAATGTTGTTTGTTGGTCTCTGGTATTTTAAAGTTGTAATAAATGCCAAGATTCCAATAAATGTTACATAGGACAAACAAAAAACTGCTGAAAAAACGTTATTTTGAACACCTAAACGCATACAAAAAACCAGAAATGCATAAATCCAATTTAGCCACACATGCAATAAACACAGGACATGAATTCCCAGACATAACCAATGTGACACTAATAAAACATATACTACACTAAGGCACCATAATGAACATTTGGGAAAATTTACAAATATACAAACACAAAACAAACTAATACCTGAACAAATACAAATCAATACAAGACATGACACAATATTCAAAGCACTCAACATCGAAAATACACAAAATACAAATATATATACCACAATCACACACTATAATACAATTTTAAAATACCAGAGACCAACAAACAATCTTAATAGCATCCAGCCAACACACAAATACTTTACCAGACGCAAGATCACGAAGGCTGAAGATGAGAGCACGGGAGCTCTCGAAACATGTTCCTAATAAGGAAAAAAAGTATATCTTGAGGCAAATTTATTCATAAATATTAAATGTAATATATATATATATATACATATATATATATATGTTCATTCACCAATCAATGAATTCATTCTTCATTCACCAATCAACGAATTCATTCTTCGTTCACCAATCAACGAATTCATTCTTCATTTACCAATGTACAGATTATAAGTTAAATGTAGTCGCATTCATAAGCGAAGTTTTATATGTGTACTACGTTATTGACAACAACGAAGTAGTTTCTATGGAAACTCATCGGTTCCCATTTTCGATCACGCTCTAGCGTTCGTTTTCAAATGTGCGACAAGTCCTTATAAACATTTTCAATGTTAAAATAAAATTCGAACTTTTGTTGTTGTTTTGATGACTATGAGGACGCTATGATACTGTTAGTGAGGACGATTTGCGTGGATTGTTTTTTACATATTCCAAAATTTGTAAGACGTTTGATCTGTGTGTATCTAGAGATAGCTAAACCACCATCTGCACATTAGGATACCGCAATACTGCAATGTGCATTAGAATCTATGGTTAAGCCACCAAGAAAATAAACTGTTTCAATTGTTTCAGACAACTTTGATTGAAATACAGAAACCAACGCGCGACATAAGAGGTAGGAGTTGGGAGTTATCAGAGGTTGATGAGTTTTGCAATGAGTAGAAAACTATATAAGGAGACCATATTTGACGTCCGCCAGTCCACTACACGCGAGGGCGAAAAACGCTTCAACCAAGTGTAGTCATAAAGAAAATTAATGACAGCTAATAGGTAATGATTTTATGTAAGTACTTTGGAAACATACGGAGTTTGATGAAACTACTGTTTTCTACATTTTTATTTGCAGTACGAGCCTAAATAAATTAAAGTTACAAATCACCAATCGTACTTTTCTTATGGTCATTACATAGACTTTTAGATGTACTTTAACGTTATTTTACGTTTAATTTGTATCAAATGCATGCTAAAATTCTAAGCATTTAAATCCGTAGGTATACAGGATTAAACAGCCACAATAATAGCGGAGCAGAATGATTAATACAATATTGACATGACGGTCTAACTGATCGTCGTAGGTACAGTGGAAACTAAATACAAGACACCAATTAAGTCACTAATCACCAGCTTTAATTTCACAGTTAAACAGTTTATAATAAACAACACAGTCTCTTACAAATCAAATAAAAATTGTTCACACAACAATAAAAAGTCAACTAATATTAAACACAATTGTATTTCAATTATACAGCCCGATTATAAAACGCAACACTTTACTAATAACCACTTGAACGCACACAGTAATATCGCCCGATAATAACTCTGACCGCACTGTAAATATATCGCAACTATAACTGAAAACTAAGGCCGCTGACGGCTGGTATTTATACAACGCTCCCAGACAAGAAGATTCCAAACTACACCTTATCTCTTAACTACGACGTATTAATTGCGGCCTTGACACAGTCCGCGCGGCTGGCGGCTTCCAGAAAAGTCTCGCGAGTGCATGTTGACATCACATACGCACGCAACATTATTCCAATGAATCGTTCGAGAAACACGTTGATTGTTCCGTGATGTCGTAACAATATATTACACTGACATAACTTATCTTACCAAACGTTCAATGTACGAGAGGTTTTTTGAAAACTTCTTTCTTTCTACTGCAAAACTATATTTTTCTACAGCCATGTAAAATAAACCTAACCAATTCCTCCTTCTCATGTTTATTGTTTAAAGATTCTTTTTTTCTTTAAGTTTTCTAAGAATCTCCTTATCATTCAATTTATCAATGCGAGGTTAATTCTTTATTCTCCTCCAGCACAACATTCAAAACGCCTTTATGGCCTGCCCGTCCCTCTTATTTGTTGTTTATAACTTGCATCCTTACAATGCTACATTACACACTTATTACTCCGTATTAAATTCTTTCGCCAGTATTACTTGCTCTGAGGAACGGTTCATTTTCGCTAAACTTTATATAATTTTGTTTTATTTTTGTTTCACTTATTACATTTTATTTGCTTATTTTGTGTGCTAAAGTAATTGCTGATACTAAAACTAATCTGACCAACTGCGGTGCATACGTAGATGTGAATCGTGAGCGATGAATAAGAGTTACAGGAGACGTTAACACGGGATAGGAAAGGGGAAGATGAATAGAAAAATGTTATTGGGAGGAGAGCGGAAGATGGATAGGTCAGTAGAACAAACTTGGAAGTACACAGTGTGTACGGAGAACCAGCAATATACCTGCTCGTAAGAAGAGCAGAGTGAAGCCATGTAGACTGTATGAAAAGAGAGAGGACGGAGAAGAGATTGCCTGTACGAGGGCAGAAATTCAGGTAGAACAAAGGAGTACTGCGGAGAAAGGACAGAACGCAGTTAAGTGGAGAATTAGAGGGAGGATGATACCTAAACCTGGGGATAGTACAGCCAGGAGCAGAAAACAATAGTGAAATTACAAAGCTTTCGCTCCAAATAGCCTGTGTGGTAGCCATTTGATAATGTTAAAATTATAATGTTAAGACGGCTATTCGGAAAGTAGCCTGCGATTATCAGGTAAAGAAAAACAAAAATGTGAAAAATATTTTTTTACCTAAAAATTTTACATATACATCTATTCTGTACTTGCACATAATCACCACCCACATAATCATCGTCATGACCAACTTCCCATCACTGCAGAGGCAAGTTGTTGCCTGTTCCGTCGTCAAAGATCCTCCAGCATCTCTTCCTGGGTCTACCTGCACACATAGGTTTGTATTCCCAGACTTGTTTGGCCAGTGTGGAATCTTAAATTCTAAGTGTTTTTTACACCGCTATGCATAATCACCACCCATATACATGTCACCACACTTACTATGTTTTTGCACCAGCTTTCGCTGCTGCCAAGATATGTGGCCAAGATTTGACGCCATTAATGAGATCCTGATTGGTGTCGAGGTGCTGGTTAGCCAGTCAGACCGTCATCGTAGTGACACAATGGCACCATTAACCTGATTTATTCCCCTGTGCGGTGGCCTCGATTCCTTGACCGGTAATCCTTGACTCCTTGATGGCGCACGCCTACGATCGTCCGCCAATCCCGTCTGTGAACCTCCCTCAACTTTTGGCCTCAAGTACGCGAGGTATTCCCTATGATCCATACTTGACAGAGTAGACCAACTGAGTTGCACAAACGACTTGGTAAACCCTTCCGCCCTTTCTTCAGCCGGTGATCGACCGTGGGATCGCCGTCCCAAACAAGTCACTGGGGACAGAGTGCCGCACGATATCGGTATTGCCAGGCGGTTCGCTCCGACCTTTTGTTTGACAGAGAGCATCGTCGTCCGACGTCATCTAGCACTTTAGGGGCCCAGAACGGAACGTACCCAGGAGACGCTGGACGTTTCAGTGACTACCACCACCCAACTTACAGTTAACGGAAAAGGATTAGCAGGCTCCATGTTTCGTTGGTCAGTATTCAAACGGAAATGAAGAAAATGGGTCGTGAATTTCCATGTTACAGTGCAAAAGTATAGAAGTCGCTACTGCGCATGTGCCGTGTTCCTATTATAACCAGTTTGTGCATACCATCAAGAGAATGTTAATATCTAAATAGCCTTTGTATTAAAATTGCTTTAACAAAACTGAGTTTATTATTTTAGCTGCAATTTTCTATATTTTATGACTTTCAATGTTATAATTGGAATGTCGATAATTCTTTAATACACGAAGCAAATTAAATTTCATACAATTTTCACTAAATATTATCTAACTTCATTTTAACAGATTTACAGATTCAAATATACTTTAAAATATTAAAATTTTAATAATACATACTGTTGAGTATCAGGCTCAAGTGGGCTAAAAAATGTTTTGTGACGTGAGTGATCCAACAAATGTGGTGTAATCAAGAAACGTTTTGCAAAAAATAGCTTGTAATGCGTGCATTGATTCAGTAGGTATAAGAAATGATGAAAATTGTGGACTGTATTAAATTCATTTTAATGAATTTTCCAAGGTTACATTACATGATTAAAGTTATTGAAATAAGGTTGGCTAATGAGCGTGTTGTCTGAAAAAGTATTACATTTTTAAATTGAATTAATAGCGGGCCTAGCTGGCCATAAGTGAAAATGTGCCGGCCTAAGGCCTACATTAAATGTCGACAAGAAAATATGACAGTAAAACAGTCGGCGAACCGACCGCCGCTAGCGTTTGAGACGAACTGTACAAAGTTCCAACATGAATGATTGGAAAAGGCAGTAAGCAGATTAGCCAACCTACAAAGTGAAATTATCGCGCTACCGTACGCATACCTTAGTATCTAATAATTACAATGTCTGAATCTCGCACGGCCGGTGTCGATAAATTCAAAATTACGACTAAAAACCGGGTGTGCGGCCGTGGGGTCGGTTCCTATTAAACGTCATTACGTCGGCAACGTTTCGATTCCCCGCCGGGAATCTTCTTCAGCCCGCTAAGAAGCGACAGAGAGTAAAAACACAATAGCAGCAGATGTACGCCGAACACTACACATTACCTGTATCAGGTAAAAGCAAAGAACATACAGGTATGGTGTCAAGTTAGTGGACAGGTTAAAGGAAGTTAAACAATCTCCTGCTGATGAAGAAGGATGGAGTTAGCGGACGAGGCAAATATCCGTGAAAAGTCCAGCGAGGGAAATATTTTCATCGAAAAAGTTAAAGTTAGCGGAACGTTTCGCAAAGCGGAATTCAAATACGTAATGAAAACTTAATTTTCTACAGCCAGTCTAAGGGGAGGGGACGGTGTAAGAAAGTGTAAAAACGCTGAGCAGAAGTTACAGAAGAAACATCGGTGTACTTTAGAATAGAGTTGATAAGTTTTACCGCCTAAAGTCGTGATATGAATATTTTAATTTTTTCTCAAATATCGTTGAGTTGTTTTGCATTGTTCCCAGAATGTCTTACGTCTTTCTGTGTACTTATTGATTCCACTACAGGGCACACAAATACATTTCGCTAAAAGAAAGGGAAGACCTAAAAGGTAGTTAGTTATCTAAAGTAAGGCTACAGAAGTGAGATATGAAATCAGTGAAATCAGTGATAGGCCTATAACAAGATAGATCTAAGTGGAAAATTCTAGGGTAACCTAAAACCCAGGGAAAGTTGAGAGACGAAAATAATAGTCATGTGAACAGTGGAGAGAAACCCCGTTCTATCAAGATTTATATACCAGTGAATAACTGTGAGGGAGCTTTGCGAAAGCGAGTTTGCTTACATGACGCTGTTTATTAGTCGAGCTGTGCTGTGATTTCCCCCACATGCACGTCAATGGAACCCCGTCCACCTACTGTAGGGGCAAAAAGAGTCTGACTGAGACAGAGGAACCTTTACGTGAACAAACAGAATGAGTCTCGTCACTGTGCGTCATGCAATACAGTCTCGGTCGTCCAAACGGGGTGATGTATCGTGTGCTGAATCACAGTTAGAGGGCGCTAGCGACCACGAACCTAGCTTGAGGTAAGATGACGATGAAACATCAGACGTCTATGTATGTAGTAAGAACAGATAATTCACGAATTCCTCCCCCCTCCAAACAAAAACTATTTTCTGCATTCAAGTATAATAAAACGAATAGTACATACATCCAGAGGAAGATATATAAGAATAGAGTTATTGATTAAGCGTGTCCAGTATTTGGAAGTGACGAGTGCAACAAATGACAGAAAGGTGGAGAAGAAGACAGAATAAACACGAGTACATTTAGCGATTTATAATTTTTTCACACTGATAATTTGCACTTTCAACCAATAAGTTTAAAAAGCAGTTAAACTTCTTACGCAAAAACAGGTAGGAAGCAAATACATAGAAATTGTAGTTGATACGAATTTGACATGAGGAAAGTATATTTAAAAAGTAGTAAATGAATTTTGACTTGAAGAGAGAGAGGGAAAGAGGCAGAGAAAGAGAGAGAGTTTATTTGAAAGAACCGCCGAAATTTGCTTATAGGAACTAATGTCAAGCAAGTTATGATCTATTTTCAGCCCAAACGGTCCTCAAGCCTGGACAGTGATAAACGTTTTCTGCTTGACTTCGTGTACAAGGCAAATCAGGTAAAATGTTTCTAAAATATGGTTAAGATTGTACTGAGCTACATATTACTTCTTCACGCTTATTTCTAAAACTGAGTATTATAAAATTATTATTATTATTATTATTAGAACGATGATGATGATGATGATGATGGTGGTAGTGGTGATGATGGTGATGGTGATGGTGATGACTATGACGATGACGACGACTACGACTACGACGACGACGACGATGATGATGATGGGGATTGTGAAGAATATGATGCTGCTGCTGCTGCTGCTGCTGGCGATGATGATGATGATGATGATGATGATGATGATTATTATTATTATTATTATTATTATTATTAAAGAATATGATTATTATTATTATAGAGAGTTCGACGTGACGACATGTCGCCTGACTTGAGTTGCGAATTTCGCTTTCCATCTTGCTCAGTCGCTGACTTTCTTCTTCAATTTCCTATATTTTTCTTTCACATTTAAATTAATATTTTTCCAAGTCCTGGGGTTCCTCCCGCTGCAATTTCTTAGACGGTTCCTTATCAGGACGTGCCCGATGTGGTTTCTATCCGATGAGGACCTGTATTCAGGATTGAGAACTGCCATCATCCACTCTAGTAATCTTCGTTTCCAGACTTCTCCAGTAATACCTCTAAAGGTTTGAAAATACTGTTTACGTTTCCAATCCATATAGGCCAATGTCAAAAATGAAAAAGTTTACGTCTATTCCAGAACCCCATTTTTAAATCCCTAGTCAACAACAGTGACCTCTCTTTACTGAATGCATCTCGGCTGTGTCAATCAGTGACCTACCTCAGAAGGTCACTATGGCTAAGGCTATGTCAATCTGAGCCTTGGCTCAGAAGACACCATTCGGCAGCGGACGTTCTAAGTAGGTCTAACGTCTAAACGTCTAGGACGTTTTCTAGTTCTTAACGTCTAAACGATATTTCGTAGCTGTTCATTGTTTCTCCATACTGCTACCAATTCGGCTTGCCCATATTGATTTCCATTCATCACACAAACACCTCATGATAAGACTGTAAATAAATATGTATAGTACTGGGCTTTAATACGTATCTGTTTCCTTAATTACAAGACGTGGCGACGAGATTCATAATTAGGAAAAGGAAATAAGCATCTCCTCAAAAAAGACTTGAGGAAACAACTAACTTTAGTACAACACTTTTTATTTTATTTTTTCTTCTTATTTTAGACTGAAGGGGTTAGGAATTTTATCTGTGCGGACTTCAAAGACTGCTATTGAACCTTCTCCGAGAAATTCCAACGCTTCCCCGTCCTACACAATAATTATATTCTAACGCTGGTATTTTTATTTATTTTATTTTATTTGTTTATTGGAGATCTGAAATCTGTTCGACTAAGCGAACATTTAACAAATTGGCTGACAACACACGTACAGGATTATGAAGAGCTAACCATTGACAGCTATTCTTGTTTTCGATAATAGATTAAAGAGGTACACAAATTACAAAACTAAATGATAAAAACATGTAAACAAATGAACAAAAATCACTTCCACTTCCTGCTGGTGGCATGATACAATACGTTCAGATCTAACGCCGGTATTGGAATTAATTTCAAGGGTATTGCCTCTACAAGCTGTCTTCACTTTCTCTCACAAGTTACTATGACTTACATAATACTACTGATTTACAGATCGTGTCGGATATTCAATATATTCAATGGACTGAAACAATTAACTTTCTTCAAGAAGGACATTTTCCACGACGCATCAATTGACTGCCTTTCGTTCCCTGTTAATGTCCAACTTTTACGACAATATTTTAGTTCCCATTTCAGTTTTCACATAACTTTTATTTGTAATTTTTCAGTTTTTGTTGCATAATTTAATTTTTTTTTTGTGTGTGATAAAAGGTAATAATTTTATTGTCGATTATCCCGAATTGATTTTATTTTACAGCAACGTATGAAGTCCCACTTCTTCGTTATTCGCATAATAACGATCTTAGTTAACTATTGTGTTTACACTTACAATAGATTTAGACAAAACACTAATCCACTTAGTAAGGCATACGTTTTTTATATTGATTTGTTTTAAGAGTAACGACTGTGTAAAGTATAGAATAGTGACATTCTATTGGGGAGGGTGAGTGTGGTTTATGTAGGTCCCTTTGAGACAGTCTGGAAACTGTGTTTAGTGTGTGTATTGGGTACGCACACGCGCGTGCGTAAAGGACGAAACCGCTCTCAGCTATAATTAAAGGCTTCTGAGGTAATTATATATATATATATATATATATATATATATATATATATATATATATATATATATATATATAGAGAGAGAGAGAGAGAGAGAGAGAGAGATACCTAAGAAACATTTCTTGTTGGCTTGTACAGTAGAATCTCTGGTTTAGGAGTTCACCTTTACTAATGGTTAAAAAATAAATATTCGACCTACAATTTGCCCTACACCCTACAATTATAGTCAATGATATTGTTACGACGGTCTAAATGATCGTCGTATGGTACAGTGGAAAACAAAATGCAAGACACCAGTGAAGTCAATAGAAACCTGATTTAATTACCACAATTAACAATTTGTAATCAACAAATTAGTGTCTTACAACAATTCAACTAAAAATTGCCCACGCGCATTAATAATATCAATATTAAAGAATTCCGCAAGGACGGACGTAAGACATAATTTGTCTACAGTGGTGTGCAAAAGTGATAATTCTGTTTGTGATTATATCCACTAACACAACTTTCTTAATTAAACTTCTAAATTTGGAACAACCACGAAAGTCAAATTTTTAGAATATATGTGCTAATTTTTATTAATTTGACTAATTTTAGATCATGTAGCTTATTATTAAATACATTTAACTTACTTTAATTACTCGAACTCCTTTTCTCATGTGCTATTACTATTGTTGCCAGTAGGAAAAGTAGTGGTCGCTTCAAAGAGTATAGGAGGAATGATAATTAATTAGATTTAAGACGTGTCGTATATATTTTAACATACTTAAAATTAGCAACATATTCTTCCAAGAAAATTACATAATGAGTTATAATAATAAATAATAGTTATTCATTATTATCCAATAAAATTTATTGCTAAATTAATAATCTAAGAAATAAAATTGTCAATGTTACGCCAACTAAAATCCTGTAAAATTTCCTGAGGATGTCGAAATTGTCCAAGAATATGCCGCTTTGAACAAAAGCGTCGTGTGACGTCACGTGTTTACTAAGACGGCGTCAGGTGTCCGTGACACAAGTGTAGAAGTGTCACAAAACATTCACGTCTCGCAGAGTTACAACCGCTACATGTCCGGCATAACTTAAGCGACACTGGCGTCGCGGAACTAATCGTACAAGCATATCTCATATTTCGTCTCGTGTGCTGAGTTACGAGTAATATTTGTCACTGACGTCAGTTGTACGGACGTATCATTAACACCCGAGTACTGGAGAACAAAGTACTTCCTCATAACACGTACTTCTAGTTCACAATTATAAAGGCAATGTGCCGTAAAATTTAAAATGGTTTGTAATTCTTTTCTATGATCATCATCTTCATCTTGTTAACGGTTTTACGCTTTAGCGGCCTGTTCCTATTTCACAGTCCACCCTTTCTTAGGCCTATCAACTTTTCTTCTGCCTCTAGGGTTGTAATCTTTCGCTATCTTTGGTATTCTACTTTCTTTTATTATACGTATCTATGTATTAAATCCATTTCCTTTTACATTTTTTAATCTTTTCAATAACTGCAAAAATATCTAAATCACTTCTTGTCTCCACATTTCTTATATGATCTTGTCTATTACACCTTTTAACTGATCGCAGAAATTTGATTTCTGCTTTTTGTATCTTCTGTTCATCTTTTTTCTTTACGACCCATGTTTCAGAACCATGTAGTAGTGTGGGTATTGCCGTTATTTTAATTTTATATAAAACGCCTTCTTCCCAAGCTGTCAGTAGAAATGGATATTAGCGCCTTTTGCGTAAACTTACACAACATTGTATCACATTTTTACCTTGTTTCAACATTTAAAAATTTCCATTTAATTTATGTAAAAGTTCTTTAATTCAGGCTTATTCAACCCATCAACAGATGATGTTTTTCAACTTCCTAATCAAAGAACTAGATCTGGAGGATTATAAAACATAAAACTCCAGTGGGGTGGCGAGTAATAACGGGTATAAATGAAGAGGTTTGTGGGACAATAATTCGGTGCAAATTTACCTCTCCCGGAGAAGAACGTAGCAAAGAACCGAGGCTAGCAAAACCGGAACGCTTCCTTAAAGTGGCTCTGTCTTCAACAGAAATTATGAGAAATGGAGCACTTGTCATTGATTATTCCAAATCACAGTGCAGTCCATTTTAGTGATTCAGCGTAACAACTCGCTCAGCTTAAAAACACATTTTATTATTTTCCTTAACACCAAATTTACGAAAAAAGTAGGGCGAGAAAACTGTTCAGAGGTGCAATGTCTAAATCAAAACACTGAGCATGCCTCATCATAGTAAAGGCGTTTATGCTGTTACGTAATACGGAACGTTCTACAAGTCTCTCGGTTACCCCAGCAGAGCCCAGCTGTAATGTGTCTGTGTGCGTACATATTGCTGCTGCTTTGTGATGAAAGAGCATTTACGTGATTCTTATCGTGCGTCAACCGCGCGGTCAACGTACTGAGTTCAAGGACACTGTTTCTAGTGGATTCGAGAGTGCCTGTTTGGTTAACACGTAATCCAACATGACTGATTATTTTGGCATATCAGCGGGGTATAAATGTAAGTATTTGGCAACGCTTCGTTTCAGTTTATGTTGTGCGATTTGTCGAGTGATATCAAGTGGGCGTTCTGTTGTAATTAATGCGGAATTTTTTGTAGTTGACATTATTATTGCGTGTGGACAAACTAAAGTTGAATTATTGTACGAGTTATTTACGAATTGTTATTTATGATAAATTAAAACTGGCGATTATTGATGTCTTCTATTTGGTGTCTTCTATTTTGTTTCCCACTGTACCATACGACGATCAGTTAGACCGTAGTAACAATAATTTTGGAATTTAAAAAAAACATAACTTGTAAATGAAATGAACAATATGTCATTGGAGATAAAAAGTCACGAAAGCTTACGGACAATATCAAGTTCATATTTATAAGGAAGAATTTGAGGTAGCAATTATCACTTTGTCCCCAGAATGCAACCTCAGTTGTTCCATACAGCTGATGGGATAACGTACTCCCATCTTCTCAAAAGCTACTTACAGTTCTGGTAAAGTTGAAGGAGTTAAGTTGAATTTACAGCTTCAGCTTTCATGAAGCCAAGAAAAAACATTTTCCGCCGATAGTTTCCATTTAAATATTAAAAAATTTCAAGCAGTTGTGCCTTCTAAAAGCAAACAAATGCCTTTACCTATAAGAGGATTCAGCAAAAAATACATAAAAATTCATATTATGTACATAAAGAAAATCTTTATATACTGTACCTACAAATGAAATATTTAACTTCATATTCCTTACCTTAGTTGATTCATTTCATTCAGGTTGTAATGAAAACTTTTTAAAAAAATTATTACCAAAAGGTATAGACATCAAATAACTAAATTTTCCCTGTATGCATTTTTTTCTATGTAATAACTTTAACAAAGAATCAATTGTAGGCCTATAATGTTTTGGCACTTGCGGCGATATTCGCTGGCGATTATACAGTTTAGTATAGCCTATGCTAGGCGTAGAAATTCAAATACGCCAAGCAACAGGCTAACTCGGGCCGCTTTTTATAGCTTCATGAATACTTCAACGTTCCGCTCTACTAATGTATCCCCAGCGACAGTTTGTTTAACGCAATTTCCGCTTAAACACTTGCGGTTTTTTATTTGTAAGTATTTCCATCTGCTTTTCCAGGTTTAACTTTGTTACGTCCAGCAACTTACCATCATAGCCTCAGTTTAAGATCAGCCCTTCTTTATATTCAAACTGCCATCCTTGCTGACCCCACAATAATTTAAATTTCCCTGCCTTCTTACCAGTTCTTTAACCCTCTTCTTTGTGTCCGCCGGCTACCTTGACGCTTGTCTGTCGCCTCCATCCAGCTTTGCGACCTGTGTAACTCGACCTTGTCTTGGCCGCCCTGAAAAATAAGTAAACACTAATAAATGGCGCCTCCATCAGCCTCTTCTTTCACCTACAAGGCTACCAACTACAGCGACACACAAATACCCACTCTACATTCTCAACGGCCGGTCAGCACTGGCGTGCGAATTCAACATTCCTTCCTATATGGCTGAAGGGGGCTTGCCCCGGAACAGCCCGACTGAGTCGGGTTCTAACTGGGACCAACCTCGAACATCTCAACAAAAAAAGAAGGCGAATTGTTTACCCATTAGATATAAAGGTATCTACGTATAATATTTTCCCTAATTTGTTTTCAACGAGAAATTATTTTGGAAGTTCTTCATTGGCGGAAAGCTATTTAATTACAGTTATAATTATAACGTATGTTAATAATTACTGTATGTTTTAACACATAAGGAAAACCAGTTTTTTTTAAATTTTAATTCTTTTCTCCTTTATTTATATCTTCTTCTTCTTCTTCTTCTTCTTCTTCTTCTCCATTTTTGGGGTTTTAAATAGATAGGGTTTTAAATAGATAGGCTATATTTTAAAGCCAACTAATAGAAGTCAATATTGTAAGAGTCCCGAATACTTATCTGCAAAAGTAGATAGAAAAGAAGAACCAGACAAAAAACAGCAGCAGCAGCAGCAGCAGCAGCAGCAGCAGCAGCAGCAGAAGAAGAAGAAGAAGAAGAAGAAGAAGAAGAAGAAGAAGAAGAAGAAGAAGAAGAAGAAGAAGAAGAAGAAGAAGAAGAAGAAGAAGAAGAAGAAGAAGAAGAAGAAGAAGAAGAAGAAGAAGAAGAAGAAGAAGAAGAAGAAGAAGAAGAAGAAGAAGAAGAAGAAGAAGCCTGGATTATAATATAAGTTCAAATTAATGTCCTATAATATCTAAATAACTCATCTATTTAGTAAGTAATGTCACGAGTGATGGTTGGAGTTCTAAGAGGAATAGTAAGTAGAATTAGTCAGAATAAATACGCATTGACTAAGAATAAAATTATTATAAGAGGAAGAACGGTATGGTAAAATTTGTTAAAGGGTTATGTTCGTTTAGATAATAATGGATACCGTTTTTCTAGCAAAGGATGTCTGTTTAATTTACGTAGCACGGGTATCATCATCATCATCATCTTCTTCATCTTTCTCTTCTTCCTTTTCTTCTTTATTACATGTCTTGGGTTATACAGCGTTCCGCCTTCACAGAGTCTCTAACCGTTTTTTCCAGGGTCTTCCACGATCTCTCGTTTCAGCCTGTATTTCTATTCTAACCAGAAACGACTGTAACTTCAGATTTTTCCTTATGTCGTCGTTTTCGTAGATCGTCTCCTAAACTGCATCCCTTAACTTCTCTTAAAAACTTCATTTCCGAGTCTTGTATTTTTGAAATATATTTTTGCAGGAGAGTCAATGTTTTATATATAAGGTCGGTACAGCTACGACCTTATAGAATTTTAGCTGTGTCTCCCTCGCGTTTTATTCTTCAATAGTCCACATGTAAAACTAAATTTATTTAACTTTCTCTCGATATCGTTATCCTTCCTATATGAGATATCACATCCGAAATAATTAAAACGTGATACGTGCTCCAAAACACTATTATCAAATACAATTTTTCCTCTTACATGGTTTTCCCTAGGAAGGCCATTTTTAATCTTAGTTTTTAAAATCTTAAAGTTCAATTTCTGGCAGATTGTATGTAAGATAGACCTTTGTAACTCATTTACACTCTTCCCTGTAATTAGCATGGGAATCGATTTAAAAAATTCATTGGTTCTAAATTATATTCAAATGAGAGACAAGATCTCCGATTAGATTCCGGACGTGAAGAGTTATCAGGGGCGTATTGAGGATTGTATCACTTTTCGATAAAGATAAAATATTGTTGCTACTCATTTCAAAGCCGGTACCGTGTATATATGACTTGACTCCTCAACTACTTTTAATGGTTTTACTCTGAAATCTCTTTAACAACCACCGTATTTTTAAACTGATTGAAAATAAAAGGGTTCATTTTCTCAAAACGCGTGGAGAACAGTGGTGACCTGTTTGTGCCCTATTAACCTCAGGGAAGGAGACCTGATAGTTATAGCCAACACTTCCCGGTTTCAATTTGTTAAATCGAGTTCCCGATTTAGGAAACAAAACGTTAGAACATGGCTTTATACTGTGCAGTTTTTCGTGTCAGCATTGCTGGCCGCTCTCTATTTCACGCTTGGCTAATGAGTAACCTTTGCCCATACTTCCTTTAACGGCGGTACTTTACGCAAATTATACACTCAGAGTTTAACATAATTAAAAATACTATACAGGTGTGTAAAGGAGTATAATATGTAGATATTGCCGCGAGAAAGTCATGGATGTTAGAACAGCGAAAAAATTTTAAACGGTAGAGAATCACCGGTCACAACATTATTAAGAAAACGAATGAAATTAAACTTGCATTCTATTTATTATTTTGTGTTGTATATTACTAGAGCTCTGCGAGGCAGCATATTTGGTCCAATCGTTTGTCTGATTTACGCGTCAGACCTCATCCCGATTATTTGTCATAGTTTTTGATATCTTAAGAGTACTCTGATAACACAGCTACAATGGCTTTCGATCAGAATTCGTTAGTTTCCTCAATACATTTAGAAAATACCTGGGGATCTACTTGGGAAATATACGAGTAACGAATCAAAGCGTCCCTTGTATGCGACTTGTTTTATGTTGGTGACATAGATGTGGACAAAAAATAGAGAAGTTTAATCTGTAGCGTGACAGATGTATGCATAATATTGAATGGCAATTGATCATTAGAATAATGAAGTTATAATGTTTAAATTTGGAAGAAAGCATTAAGTTTAATATAAATAGATTAATTCATAGCAACTGTGGAAAGAAATCATTATTATAAAGAAAATCCAAGTTCAAGTAAAAGGAGTTACTAGTGATGAGTCATCCAAGACCAGTCTCATAACCAAAGGTTTTCAAGGTATAACCCAGGAAGGTAAAAAAGTAAATAATAAAGCAGTACTGAATATGACCAAACCCACAACGAGGAAGAATAAATAGAAGAGAAACCCTAAAATAAGCCAAGATCAAACAACACAGGTGGTGTATTTCTGAAACAAGAAGAAGATGGAGAAGATACCAGTCCCAGAAGGCAGGAGAAAAGAAGACTGATGAAAGAAGAAGAAGGCAGCATCCTGAAGAAGATGTCATGCTCTTATAAAAGACACCCAAATCCCTATATCCCCAAAATAAATAAATATTTAAAAATAAAAGTATAACGAAATAAAAATCACATGTATATAAATTTAAGAGAGAGAAGTGTATAAAGTAAAAGTTGCCTGTGAACTAAGATGAAACAATAATATAGTACCCATGGAACAAATCTCCATTGAAAAAACGCTAACCAATTTATTATGTTAATAAGACTATACGACCATTTAGCATTAACATAATATATAAGTGCAAAGTGAACCAGTGATAGTTTTGGGTATTATAAAAAATGAACCTTGTGTTTCATTCTTGTCAATCACAAACATTGGATGCAATGAAATATGCATTTTTCAATGACTTAAAATGTGTACTGTGACAATATGTTGTTCATAAGACATGAATCTGTTTAAAATAACATTTTGTTTTACATGAAAAAAGAAAAACAGATTTCATTATACTTTTTGAACAATTCATACTATTTATTTGTTAATGACAGGGTACAATTCCCCAAAGACAATGTATAAAAGACGGTATAAAAACTGTAGAATCCTACTTATAATAATAGTTAGAAATAAGAATATAAGTATAAGGTTTTTATGTATATAGTATTAGAATGTTTAAAAATGTTTTAGATATAAGGCCATTTGTTTGGGTCTGATACAACTAACATCAGAACTATAAAAATAGTTACTACTTGTAAATAGTAGAGAGTAATTAAGATGTTAGTTAGTAAAAAACCTTTTTTGTAAGCCATATTTCCATGTTTGGAAATGGGGATTTTGTTGCAAAATGTCTGACTTGAAGACAACCATTTATTTAAAAAAAATATTCTTTATTTTGTTTAACTATTGTTTGTATTGTAACCAATACTAATTGTTTTTGTGTAATTTGAAAACATGTTTAATTTATAATACTATTTGTAAAAGTCAGAGAGGGTATCACACATCATATATTGTTTGTAAATTATTTTGTAAGAAAAATTGTTAAAAAATCATAGGCCAAAAGAATGGAAACCAAACTTCATCAAAACAGAGAAATTACTCATTTAAAAGCAAATAAACAAAAGGGGTTTAGACAAAATAAACTTGAGATCATGCCATATAATTGCACATACCATTTAGAGAGATTTTAATAAATTATATTCAGAATTATAAATAAAAATGAGAATGACTAAACTCAGAAATTTAGACATGGGAGTCATATATTTCAGAATAATGTTTCAGAATACAACTAATTCAATTAATTACCAAAAAATAAGGGAATATGAACCTTTTAATACAATATAGGATTATTAATATTAAATATAACTGATAAAATGGCTGAATTTATATAATGACAGGAAGTAAATTTTGATGTTTTGACTTTTCAGAGTATACCAAACTGAAAGTGAAATTACTATTTTTTGGACAGAAAACACTATAAAATGGCATTATTTAATCTGAAAATAACCAGAATGAACTGAAAGATTAATTTAAATCACATCTAGTGAATAAAATTGACAAATAACCAAAGTTTAGGCATTCATATAGTGAAATAGTAAAGTGTACACAGGATGTGAAAATATTTTTGAACAATGTTAAGGATAATATTATATGGGCTAAGAGTTTAATTGAAACTGAAGGAAACAGTTAGTTAATTATTGGTATTTGAACGGTTAACATGACATACGTTTGATAACGTGGATAACCTAACCTATAATAGTCATACAAAGCGAGTGTATAGTGCGTTATTGTGAAATCGCGAGTGACTTGTAAAATACTTATAAAACTATCATTTTATAACAGAAACAATCAAGTAACACTCCATAACACAGAACAATATAAATCTACTCCGAAAAACACCACAAAACACTAGAAAACTGTATAATACATTAACCCAAATTAGTGACGGAATCGGGGAAAGTGTTTGAACTAATAATTATACGGATACACTAAATACAACTCAGAAACAGTACACCAATCACTACACAACATTTAACAAGAGATTTGCAGAGACAAGAACAGGAATATTGCCAGAAAATACATTATTTGGAACACTGCAGGAACGAGCAACATTTTGATCAACTTGACGGCAGCCATCTTTCTTTGACGATCCCAGTGCCTTCCTCTTATTTCAACTCAGCTGTTTGGTGAAAACAATTATTATATTTACAATTTATTATTCAATGTCTGTGTTTATTAATAACTATTAATTTGATTGTAACGTTATACTTTTTAAATATTAGCCCGAATTCTCTGACTTTGGTAATAACTGGCTGTTTAAAGAACCCTATATAATTTTTATATCATATACTTGTAACTTTTTTCGATATCCTGAGAATCGATACTAATCGATAAGAGTCAATATTGCTATTACTTAATAAAACATTAATACTTTTCAATACTTAATAGTTCTTTATTTCTTCAATAATACTAATTACCAATAATATAATTCTAATTGATAATCTACAAGGACTTTACCACCCGTAAGTGAAGATAACCTAAAAAATAAAAAGGTAAACAAGTATCGATTGGTTTACAGACAGTCTTATGAGTGGTGATAGCTTATTTAAAATATACTAAAACTTTAATAAAAATTTTCAGAAGAGCATTACACTGTTTAAAACTTCACAGCCCTATATTAATTAATTGATCCTAATTAAATAATTAATAAAATTAAAAAAAAATTTTTTTTAATTATTTTTTTTATAAACATAATTTTTTTTTAAATTTCCTTCAAAACAATAAATTTTGTTTTGAAACTTTCGGCGAAGCTGAACATATATATTCCTTCATCAACTTTACGCTACTCGACCAGTCTTGCTACCATTGGGACTCGACCAGCTGGGAAACTTAAGGAAGTGTTTCAGGCCAGTAAGACGTCGAGAGCCACACCAAATACACACCAATTAAACACATTATAACTTACAACTTATTTATTAATTTATTACAAATTGGCTAGCCCAAACAGCGGGGCTTGATTACATCGGAGTCACATACTTCACGATAGCTTAAAATCAAAACACAACAATTTATTTATATTATTACAAATTGGCGCACAACTTTAGGGGCTTTAATTAGCGATTGGAAGGCCAATACATTCTGCACAATCACTAGTTGGAGCTAGGCAACAGCTACAAAGTCAGAGAAAGATAATAAACAGGGAACAACGACAAGCAAAATGGCAGAACTTACGCCAAAAGAAAATGAGATGATGGAGAAGATGTTGGAAATGATGAGGGGGATGATGAAAAGGATGGACGAGGACAGGGACGAGGAAAGAAGGGAAAGGAAGGAGCTTCACGAGTCGATAATGAAGAAACTGGATGATATAAGTAATGACAATAAACTGTTTAGGGAAAAATTAGGAAAGGAGAAGACCGAAGAAATAAAATATGGTAGTAAACCAGAAACAGAAGATGTACAAAATGATAAGACGCAGGAACTAGTAGTGGTAGTACCTGGAATTAAAACTAGTGGAAATAAGGAAAATATTAAGCAAAGGAAAAGGAGAATGTATCCAAGAAACTTGATAAAAACGAAGGAAGAGTTGGAGATGATAAAACATGGGTTAATTGATGGCAATAATATCCCAATTACCTATGACAAAGACATCATGAATTCCATGAATTATAGAAGGAGAATCGAAGTAATTTCAGAGATAATTTACCACAAGACAGTAGGTTATCACTGGGAAAGGACCAGAGGTAAACAGAATACAGCATGTGGACCAGATCAATTTCAGCGCAAGACTGGACAGTGGATTTCAGAAAGATGGAAATGTGATATCGTACCAGACTGTAATGACGGCACAGATGAATCACCAGAATGTATTCCATTAACGTGCCATCTAGGACAGTTCCAGGGTACGGTTAGACTAAAATATATTCCTTCAGAGTGGATATGTGATGGTAAACCAGCTTATGGTGTTTCAGATAAACAAATAATAAGTGATAACCCAGATGAAGATCCTCACATATATTTGTCAGGTAACACAAAACATGGACCAGAAAAGTATTGGTGTATACAATATGATGATAGAGGGAGCCAGCCCAGTAATTACGACGGCCCTAACAACCCGCCGCGTAATGACCAGTTTAGCAGTAATTTTAACGGCATTAGGAATAACAACCCCTATCCAAACAATAGAAACAATTTCTATCAACATAATAATAATATTCTATACAGTCAGAGAAATCCATATCCCAACAATAATGATGACAGACCTTACCCACCTAACCGAAATTACTATAATAATAACTTTAGTAATAACAATAATAACAGTAATAATAACCTAGTGTCGCGCCCTAGGGTAAATTTTATAAGAGCAACTGAAATGATGGACCCTGGTTGACACAAATACCACACGACATCAAGAAAAGGGACGGATCATGATAACCGACTACGGCGAAAAACAATGTTGAAGGAGACGAAATAAATATAATTGAAAGGAAATGATACGAATAATAAACATAGAAACAAAACTGGGTTTTATGAATGAAGACTACTTAAGAAAATGAACATGACAAATAAGAATATGAGCAATGGAACGACATAAAGAAAATCGTCCATCTTCCTGGATATATAAAAGAAAAGAAAATTTATAAGAAAAGAAAAAGTGGAGATCAACTTACAAAAGTATAAATAATATGGGCCAGTGTAGAGTACAATATATGCCCATATGTTGTGGTAAATGATAAGCATAACAATACATATGAGTTGAAGGAAATCGTTTCAGGAAAAATCAAAGGAGTGTACAATCAAGCTTCTATGAAGAAATATTATGAAGAATGAGTTGTGAGGTTTAGAATTTTGAATTTTAATTATAAAAAATTCAAAAATAATGTAAGTACATCTTACAACCTAATATTTTGAGAAGAACATTTTGGAGAATTAAAAGAAGAAGAATTTTTTAATTTAATTTTTTAAAAAATTCGGAAATAATGTAAGTACATCTTACTACAACCTAATAATTTTGGAACAAACTTTATGAAAGAAAAAGAAAGACTTTTGAATTGAAATATAATTATAAAAATTTAAAATTGAGTAAGTACATCTTACTACAACCTAATAATTTTGGAACGAACTTTATGGAAGAAAGAAAAAGAAAGACTTTTGAATTGAAATATAATTATAAAAATTTTAAATTGAGTAAGTACATCTTACTACAACCTGATAATTTAGAACAAAACTTTATGGAAGAAAGAGAAAGAGAGAGAATTTTGAACTTAATTTTAAAAAATTTAAAATTAAGCAAGCACAGCTTACTACCACTGAATTATGAGGAAAACTTTATGGTAAATAATTAAGAAGAATTTGAATTTGGAGAAATACCAAAACATTCAGAAATAATAGTAAAATCACAGTACTATAAACAATTCTGAATGAAACAATTCTGGGAATAAATGAATTAAACAGAATTTGTATGTTGATAGAACGTCAGAACTTTGAAACAAGATAAGATCAACATATTACGAGGATTTATGAGAAATATTTTTTCAATTAAATAAAAAGAATAGTTTGAATTTTACATTAAAACTAACCAAGTTCCAAAAAATAATTATGTGTCAATTATGATTGAATTGAGAAGAAAATAAAGTGATTAATTCAGAAAAGAGAATTAACTTTAATCCAGAATAAATGCTAGACATTCACAAAAGCATTTGAAGGAGTAGAGAAGATTAACAAAAAAGAGTGTAATATGCCAGAGAAGGAAAAAATTTGGAAGCAAAGAGGCTAATTACCTATGAAACGATAATAAAAACAGTTAATTAAGAGCAAAGAAGAACAACTCATACCAAACATATGGAGAAGATGATTTTGAACCACTGATAATAATAAGACCTATATGAAATGCAAAGAGAATAAATACCACCTGAAATATAATATAAATGAATTAATGCTAATGAATGCGAAGGCGGATTAATAACTTTCTAAGAGAAAGGAAAGAACCAAAATGTTTAAATAAAATGATCAATATAATAACCTGTATATCTAATGTAAAGATACAATGTCAAAAAATTAAATATAATATATTAAGACCATTCAAATAATGAATACGAAAGACTATTTATAAAGACCATGCTAATACTATGAATAACCAGAAGAAAGTATAAAGAGAATTCAGATGAAGAAGAAAGAGAGTTACACTGTAAACAGTAACCAGAATTATTAAAAGAAAGGTTTTCAACCATAATTAAATTAAATATATCAGACAAGTTAAGAGTTTTGAAAAAATATATATGTAATGAGTATAATAATGATTATGAAGATTTATTAAGATAGAAAATGTGAGATAATCTGAGAAACTACGAAGTGGAGAATCCAAAGATATTTTTATTAGTCGAAAATGAGACTACTTTTTATTTATTTATTCGATGACTGACTGAAGATGATTCCAGCAGCATTATGTTTTTTGAGCAGGGATGGATATGCCTCTGTACTCAATTTATAGAAGTGGTGTATGGCCAGCAGAGAAGTAGCGTACAGTGCCCCTCTGATCTGCCCCAGCCCACGTGATAGGGAGTGTTAGGGAATTAATATCCCAAGGATGCAACACGAAGTTGATAAAGGAAGAAAATGTATTACAATAATAATATATCTCAGAAGACACTAACTATCCGAAAAGGATCAGTAGTAAAACAAATAATTATATATATAAAATTAATTAAACTCTAATTATAAAAAAGTCGATACAAAAATGGAGAAGAAAATGAATTATAAGATATGATGAAATTATCATAAGAAATTATTTCATCCATAAACATGTCTGAAATAATTACTTCTGGAGGAGAGCAATCTGTAGCGTGACAGATGTATGCATAATATTGAATGGCAATTGATCATTAGAATAATGAAGTTATAATGTTTAAATTTGGAAGAAAGCATTAAGTTTAATATAAATAGATTAATTCATAGCAACTGTGGAAAGAAATCATTATTATAAAGAAAATCCAAGTTCAAGTAAAAGGAGTTACTAGTGATGAGTCATCCAAGACCAGTCTCATAACCAAAGGTTTTCAAGGTATAACCCAGGAAGGTAAAAAAGTAAATAATAAAGCAGTACTGAATATGACCAAACCCACAACGAGGAAGAATAAATAGAAGAGAAACCCTAAAATAAGCCAAGATCAAACAACACAGGTGGTGTATTTCTGAAACAAGAAGAAGATGGAGAAGATACCAGTCCCAGAAGGCAGGAGAAAAGAAGACTGATGAAAGAAGAAGAAGGCAGCATCCTAAAGAAGATGTCATGCTCTTATAAAAGACACCCAAATCCCTATATCCCCAAAATAAATATTTAAAAATAAAAGTATAACGAAATAAAAATCACATGTATATAAATTTAAGAGAGAGAAGTGTATAAAGTAAAAGTTGCCTGTGAACTAAGATGAAACAATAATATAGTACCCATGGAACAAATCTCCATTGAAAAAACGCTAACCAATTTATTATGTTAATAAGACTATACGACCATTTAGCATTAACATAATATATAAGTGCAAAGTGAACCAGTGATAGTTTTGGGTATTATAAAAAATGAACCTTGTGTTTCATTCTTGTCAATCACAAACATTGGATGCAATGAAATATGCATTTTTCAATGACTTAAAATGTGTACTGTGACAATATGTTGTTCATAAGACATGAATCTGTTTAAAATAACATTTTGTTTTACATGAAAAAAGAAAAACAGATTTCATTATACTTTTTGAACAATTCATACTATTTATTTGTTAATGACAGGGTACAATTCCCCAAAGACAATGTATAAAAGACGGTATAAAAACTGTAGAATCCTACTTATAATAATAGTTAGAAATAAGAATATAAGTATAAGGTTTTTATGTATATAGTATTAGAATGTTTAAAAATGTTTTAGATATAAGGCCATTTGTTTGGGTCTGATACAACTAACATCAGAACTATAAAAATAGTTACTACTTGTAAATAGTAGAGAGTAATTAAGATGTTAGTTAGTAAAAAACCTTTTTTGTAAGCCATATTTCCATGTTTGGAAATGGGGATTTTGTTGCAAAATGTCTGACTTGAAGACAACCATTTATTTAAAAAAAATATTCTTTATTTTGTTTAACTATTGTTTGTATTGTAACCAATACTAATTGTTTTTGTGTAATTTGAAAACATGTTTAATTTATAATACTATTTGTAAAAGTCAGAGAGGGTATCACACATCATATATTGTTTGTAAATTATTTTGTAAGAAAAATTGTTAAAAAATCATAGGCCAAAAGAATGGAAACCAAACTTCATCAAAACAGAGAAATTACTCATTTAAAAGCAAATAAACAAAAGGGGTTTAGACAAAATAAACTTGAGATCATGCCATATAATTGCACATACCATTTAGAGAGATTTTAATAAATTATATTCAGAATTATAAATAAAAATGAGAATGACTAAACTCAGAAATTTAGACATGGGAGTCATATATTTCAGAATAATGTTTCAGAATACAACTAATTCAATTAATTACCAGAAAATAAGGGAATATGAACCTTTTAATACAATATAGGATTATTAATATTAAATATAACTGATAAAATGGCTGAATTTATATAATGACAGGAAGTAAATTTTGATGTTTTGACTTTTCAGAGTATACCAAACTGAAAGTGAAATTACTATTTTTTGGACAGAAAACACTATAAAATGGCATTATTTAATCTGAAAATAACCAGAATGAACTGAAAGATTAATTTAAATCACATCTAGTGAATAAAATTGACAAATAACCAAAGTTTAGGCATTCATATAGTGAAATAGTAAAGTGTACACAGGATGTGAAAATATTTTTGAACAATGTTAAGGATAATATTATATGGGCTAAGAGTTTAATTGAAACTGAAGGAAACAGTTAGTTAATTATTGGTATTTGAACGGTTAACATGACATACGTTTGATAACGTGGATAACCTAACCTATAATAGTCATACAAAGCGAGTGTATAGTGCGTTATTGTGAAATCGCGAGTGACTTGTAAAATACTTATAAAACTATCATTTTATAACAGAAACAATCAAGTAACACTCCATAACACAGAACAATATAAATCTACTCCGAAAAACACCACAAAACACTAGAAAACTGTATAATACATTAACCCAAATTAGTGACGGAATCGGGGAAAGTGTTTGAACTAATAATTATACGGATACACTAAATACAACTCAGAAACAGTACACCAATCACTACACAACATTTAACAAGAGATTTGCAGAGACAAGAACAGGAATATTGCCAGAAAATACATTATTTGGAACACTGCAGGAACGAGCAACATTTTGATCAACTTGACGGCAGCCATCTTTCTTTGACGATCCCAGTGCCTTCCTCTTAGTTCAACTCAGCTGTTTGGTGAAAACAATTATTATATTTACAATTTATTATTCAATGTCTGTGTTTATTAATAACTATTAATTTGATTGTAACGTTATACTTTTTAAATATTAGCCCGATTTCTCTGACTTTGGTAATAACTGGCTGTTTAAAGAACCCTATATAATTTTTATATCATATACTTGTAACTTTTTTCGATATCCTGAGAATCGATACTAATCGATAAGAGTCAATATTGCTATTACTTAATAAAACATTAATACTTTTCAATACTTAATAGTTCTTTATTTCTTCAATAATACTAATTACCAATAATATAATTCTAATTGATAATCTACAAGGACTTTACCACCCGTAAGTGAAGATAACCTAAAAAATAAAAAGGTAAACAAGTATCGATTGGTTTACAGACAGTCTTATGAGTGGTGATAGCTTATTTAAAATATACTAAAACTTTAATAAAAATTTTCAGAAGAGCATTACACTGTTTAAAACTTCACAGCCCTATATTAATTAATTGATCCTAATTAATTAATTAATAAAATTAAAAAAAAAATTTTTTTAATTATTGTTTTTATAAACATAATTTTTTTTTAAATTTCCTTCAAAACAATAAATTTTGTTTTGAAACTTTCGGCGAAGCTGAACATATATATTCCTTCATCAACTTTACGCTACTCGACCAGTCTTGCTACCATTGGGACTCGACCAGCTGGGAAACTTAAGGAAGTGTTTCAGGCCAGTAAGACGTCGAGAGCCACACCAAATACACACCAATTAAACACATTATAACTTACAACTTATTTATTAATTTATTACAAATTGGCTAGCCCAAACAGCGGGGCTTGATTACATCGGAGTCACATACTTCACGATAGCTTAAAATCAAAACACAACAATTTATTTATATTATTATAAATTACATGTGTGGAACGATAAGAAACACACTGAATGGAAGGTCAGAAAAAAACTCTCTTTTGAAATTTTATAAAGTAATGGCAAAGTAACGGCCTTTGTAGCAGTGAGGTTCAGACACTGAACGCAAAGACCCAAAGCCGCATACAGGCTAGTGAAATGAGATTTTTACGATCAATACTAGGAGTATCACGGAGGGATCTGCTAAGAAACAATGATGTAAGGAACATCCTTGGAATATACAACTCAAACAAAAAGATAAAACAATACAGACAGGATTGGACAGACCATTTTAAAAGGATGAATAAGAACAGGATACCAAAACAAATTTTAGTTTATAATTCAAAAGGACGGTGAAATATTGGAAGACGAAAGAAAAGATGGTCGATCTAAGGAGTGCAACGAATTGTAAGGTCCACAGTCTGAAGAAGAAGAAGAAGAAGAAAAAGAAGAAGAAGAAGAAGAAGAAGAAGAAGAAGAAGAGGAAGAGGAAGAGGAAGAGGAAGAGGGGGAGGGAGAGGGAGAGGGAGAGGGATAGGGAGAGGGAGAGGGAGAGGGCGAGGGCGAGGGCGAGGGAGAGGGAGAGGGAGAGGGAGAGGAAGAGGGTGAGGGAGAGGGAGAGGGAGAGGGAGAGGGAGAGGGAGAGGGAGAGGGAGAGGGAGAGGGAGAGGAAGAAGAAGAAGAAGAAGAAGAAGAAGAAGAAGAAGAAGAAGAAGAAGAAGAAGAAGAAGAAGAAGAAGAAGAAGAAGAAGAAGAAGAAGAAAAGTCTATTCACATCGCGTTGACCATAAACAGAAGTAACTCTCCTCGAGTATTTCTTTAAAGGGACTCCATTTGATTCAAATTGGCCAAGTGAAGTACTTGATACCACATGTAAATTAAAGACCAAGGTGGCGACGTCATGTTTTGCACCAACAGAAGCAATTTGTGAGCACAATTCAACAATATTTGTTAATTTTCTGTGAGTAGCTGGTAAATAAAAAAATCACAAAAACGCCATCTTGAAACTCCAGTGTTCGAATGTATGCAAATTATGGGAGTAAAAGTTGAAAGATAAGAAAATTGATCGTAAATGCTACAACACCTACAAATTATAAGTATATTTTAAGCAATATTAGCATTCATCGCTTTTCTTTTAATTATTATATAAGTTGCAAATACGTAGCATGTATAATGTTACGACCGTCTCATATATTGTTGTATTGTTCAGTGGAAACAGAATAACTGATACCACGTAAGTCACTTAGTTACAAATGTGAATTAGACACAAACGTCAGTCAGAAATCAGCAAAGGCACTCTTTTATACAATAGTTTAACTTAAATCTGTACAACACACAATAACAAATGTCGTCCTATTACAGTTTGGCATAATTAACACAATAATCACTTTCCATTGATATGCAACAATAAGCTCGATCCGCACGTGTAAGATTGTCAGGTGGATCTGAACAGAACTGGCCGCCGCTGGATGCTTATATTTATACCACACTGAGATTCTAGAATAATCCGTCACTTTCTGGATTACGTGTCGAGAAAACTACGTATTACTGGCGCTCTGGAATTTGCTAGAAACGGTGTCAGCGTCTGGCCTTGAACACATTGTGCCGACCAGTGCGGTCTGGAACACGTAATTGTCTTTCATCTCGTCGAAGCATATATTGCAGACGACATGCAATTTTACATTATCCTAGCCTTCATGAAACACATGTTTAACGATATCTTAAGAAGGTGTTATACCTATAGCAAAAATTATTTCACTTTTGCCTGTAACAATCTTTTTATTTGTAGTATGTTTTAAATGTTATTTACGTCTTCCATATAAGCGTTATTTTACCTTCTTATATAAATCAGATTTTTTAAACTCTTATTTTGTTTTACGTAAAAGTTAAATTATAGGCATATCAAATTACTTGTCGCCTTGTAAAATTATTTTTACCTCTATCTTCTAAACCAAAGAGTATGCACTTTACAATTGGTGAGTCTAGGTAGTAGAGCATCGTCATAACTAAGTCCTATATATCTCAATGCAAGGTAATTTGGGCCTGTAAACTAAAAATTAGCCCTCGTGTTCATAGAAAACTGGTACAGATGCCTACATGTAATAGCAATGATCTCTTGTACCAATGAAAGGAGTACGAAGCGACATATTCCGTTGTCTTTAGTAACAAATTGGCTCTGTAAATTAGGCCTGTCAGCACGGAAACCATTGGTTTGGGAAGATCCGACGATCTCTTGTACGTTTCCAACATAATGACTTGCATGGAGTGTTGTAAAGGTTTGGTACAAGACTGCAAAGCAGTATCAATTATACCGTAACTTTGCATTTTGGGATTGGCCTCCTTGGAATATCCTGGCATCTGCAGGGAACACTCTCTCTTCGACTTCTCAACCCAGAGGGTGCTGGGCTTGCAAATTTTTTCTTTGCAATGACAATCTCATAATAACCGCATATTTTTTTCCTCCCTTTATTTCACCCAATACTCGTGTCTTCCCCACCCACTACTCACCTCGAGCACTCCTTCGATCAGGGTGCTGATCTAATTTGATTTGCTAGCAGGTGACCAACCATCCGGCTTCTCCCTTCCGCAATGGTTATAAATAGAATCCTTCTTCCATCCTGCCTCATCACCAGTTCGATATTGTTAAGGTCGTCTTCTACCACCACATTTCAACGTCCTCCTATTTCAGAATAGGAATCACTTCTCAAAATTATCAAAATGAAATAATGTCAAATAAAGTTGGTTATAAACGTCATACAGAAAAACGCAGGAAAGCCAAGCAATCAGAGAAATTTAATTTGACAGAAGTGTATGTATGGGAGTGTGCGTGTGCGTGTGCGAGTGAGAGGTACAGAGAGAGAGAGAGTGAGAGAGAGTGAGAGAGAGAGAGAGAGAGAGAGAGAGAGAGAGAGAGAGAGAGAGAGAGAGAGAGAGAGAGAGAGATGAGAGATAACGTGATTTAAATGATATATTTAATTTAAACAATATTTTAATTTATTGTGTCTTGATAATTGCATAACCAAGAGTCTCAGTAAAGAAAAGTCTTGCTATATTGCATAACCTTGATATATTGGTAAGAAAAACCTCACCTCCCTGAGCGGTACACACAATCAGCCGAGTGAACACAACGAAATCGGTACATCCTATTGTTAATTCATGCTAAGCTAACACTGTACCGACTCCGCTGCAATTCCCACCGGACATGACGTCCTAACTTGCCAAACAGCGTCATGTTAACGGTTGATTACATTGTTGTCGTCATACTGATTACCAAACGCTGATTATATTCTCAGCCTTGTTTAAGTACCGCATCGTACTGATCAAGCGATCCATATTTAAACCAAACATAAAATTTACTGCCTACCCGACCGTGCTGTCTGCATATGACTCCAATAATATTGCGTCAATGAACTAAGATTATAACTTTACCGTAGTTGGCGGACTAACTACAATGATCATATTATATAGTAGTAACGTTTACGCGAATGACCTCTACAAATTCCAATTTTGTGGCACTCTTGTGTCAGATGTATGATTACGGGGTAATGACGAATTTAACACCTAAATGACTCAACACTGTGAAAATCAAACGAAGGCAAGATTCTCTGTAGACCAGGCAGCAGCGCATCTCTCTTATCTCTACTTGTCACCCGTCGCATTCCTCCAGATCCTAGTACCCAGAGCTAATTTCGTCATCTCCAAATTGTCTCAGATCCTCATTGATTCTTCTCAGGTATTCCAACTGCTGCTTCCTACTCACTCCACCTCGATATACCCTCCATCGGCGCGATCATTAATCTTGGCTGTCTCACCACTACCGTACGAATCTGTCCTCAGTTAATATCACAATATCACAAAATGTTTTTTCCTCGTTATATCAAGAAATCTATTATTTCCTTGCTGCTTTTCACTCCTTTTTTATTTTTATCGTTTTCGCGTTGCACCTAATTCCAAATTCTCTCTTTCTTTGTCATTCAATTTTTCTTATTTCGCATATGTACAGCACAAGTTGCAAAGTTTTAACTTCAGTGATGTCTTTCTAACCTTTGTTCTAAACTTTGACAACAGTTTCTCTATAGCTCCTGAGGGACATTTCGAACATCCGGGTTTTTGATTTAGGTAGATAATTAATAGACATTTAGTTAATCTATTTTCTTTTATCATTCTGTATGAGCAAAATCATCAATCTTGGACGTAACATTCAGTTCCCAACCACCCTGTCTTGTTTTCTCCTTACAGTTCTCTATAATTATCACTTTACTCTCACTATTTTGATTAGTAAAGGGGTTCCAGACCAGTTATGAAATGGAATATTCCAGGAAGAAGGAAAAGAGGAAGACCACCGATCACCTGGATAGAAGAAATTTAGACTATATTGAGGGGACTTGAAATTGATAAGGTCTTTGAATGGACAAGCAGCAGTGGCAGGTGAGAATTTTATCACTTCTGTTATCTTTGGTTCTGGAAAATGTGTAAATATTATACAGCCGGAATAATAATAGAAAGGGTTCCAGGACTCTTCTACTTGTTACTTCTGTCATATATTTTCTTCTTCACATTCATTTACAATACCACAGTAAGAATATTCCTGTTGTCCGTCTTTCAAACTTTCCTCATCTATGTATAGATTGCGGTACTCAAAAAGTGTAATTTAAAGACTTTCATCGCAACTCTTGAGCCGATATTTAACGATAATAAAATTTGTAGGCTCTTCGGTTTGCTCGATTATTCTTTCTTGCCTTTTCTGTTTTGTTTACCTCTTCAATGAAACTAATAAGCTGAATTCACCCACTTACTCTACCCTATTCTTTCATATTTAATGTAAAAAATATCTAATTATGTTTATTGAAGTATTCATGTCTGTTGAATCCTTTGACTTAATTTTTAAGTCAGATACTGTTTCTAATAAATTTGTCCACGTTATATTTTGTAAATCTTCCTTTTTTTCTACATTCTAACCAGCAAATATTAACAATTTTACTCCCTCTTCATAAATAGTCTTAGGCTCATGACACTGGCAACCAACGTGACTTGGCGGCATTCGATCTGCGGGATGTGTAAAACGTTAGACATTGACATAGTTTCCATTGAGTTATGACTTGTTTGCAAACGCGCAGTTATTCCGTCTGGAAAATGGTAGATCTACTTGAACCTCGGTGGTGCGACCAGTCAAGTTGATGATGGATGGATAGTGCGTGGGCGTCTTGCGCCCTAATTTGTGTGCGTTGTCCAGGCCTAGGCCTGATGAACGCCAGGTGCCAACAGGTCAGCGCGGTCGTTTGCTCTGCACAAGGGAGTTATGGTGCAGTCCGCGGGTCCATGATAAATTACATGGCCACCACGGAGGCAAGCTTAAGCTTTTGCTTCAGCCAATTGTCTCGTCAAGGCGCGACACCATGGTCCCCTCAGGCTAGCCTTTGGGAACGTAGTGACGCACTGGCGAGGACAAGAAGCTCGAGCGCCCCAGGGCGTCGGCCGAAATGGTAAGGAATGACTCCGAGACAGCCAGCTTTCGCAAGGAAGGCACTTGCACAACGTCGCGGGAGCCCGTGTCCCGGATCAAAGGCCTGCCGAATCGGCAAAGCCGATGCTGGCAATAAATCTGTCCATTCCAATCTGCCGCAGCATGATTGACTACAGTTTCGTTTCGGCAGGCGCAGGTAGTTAATGTTTGTGATCGATTCAGATTTCCAGAAGGTTGGGAGTTTCGTTTCTGGGGGTTCATGTGATGAACTTAGGGGGGTCGTCTAACAGCGCCCTAGGGCGCCTGACGCGGCGAGGGGGCGGTGCATTCTCCATGCTGTTAAGCCTTTGGAGGAGCGGATAAGGGGACTCGCCGGCCTTGGAGAACAAATTCGTTGCCGAGGACCTGACGAAGACCTCTAAGGTGGGAACACGGAGGCCCCGGTGAATGGCGGAATTTCGCACATGGTCAAGTTCAATTTTGGACCTGTGATATTAGAGTACGTTAAGGGAATTGTTACCATGACTTGCTGTTCAGTGATTATCGTGTATTACTCGTGCGACATTGTTAATAAGGAGACATTTATTGTTTATTACATTACTGGGTGTTGGACAAAATTCTATAGCTTGAGGGATTGTATATGAGTGTCTTTGTTTATTTCTAACTGTAATTAAAATAATTCAATTTGTAATTAGCAACTTCATCTGGAGTCAGTTAAGGCGGATTCACACATATAGGACTGTGTTATTACTGTGCTGCGACTGTGTCTCGACTGTGTTAATGGCAAAATGGTCTACACCACTTGAATTACATGGGTAGACCGTTTTCAATGTACACATGTAGGGCTGTGCGAGTGCCATTCGCAGGCCGTACTGTCTTTGACTACTCTTGGAAGAGTTTGTCAAGGTCAAGGCCGTGCAATCCAGACTGACCGAGACTGCTGTAGACTGCAATAAAACAACCGAAACCGGCCTAAAGTGCTTTTCAACGAGCAGGAGGGCGACGGCGAGCTGCTTTTCACGTCTCAAATACTGTAAAAGTTCCTACAAATAGCAGGCGAGAAGAAACAGTATGGTATGCGCACAGTACCATATGTATAAACTATAACGGTCAACGGCAGTCTAGTACAGTACGGTACCAGATGTGTAAACTAAAATAGTCGAAGGCAGTCGAGGTACAGTACGCTGACGGTTCCACGTAAATCTACCTTTAGTCTGTTTCCACTGTACAGCACAGCGATGACCAATGACAGTCGTAACAGTACGCACTTGTATCGTCTGCGAAAATAATAACTACAATTATCAGCAATTTTCCCTCATGTAGAGTAAATTATATACTTACTAGCTGTTACCCGCGTCTTCGCACACGTATATTTGACTTTTAGTATGTATTTTAATATTATTTTTAAGGTCTATGTCTATATGGCGTTTTGTCAGCTCGTATAACAATTTTGTACTCATTTGTCAAATTCTCTCCAAACCTGTTTCCAGGACTTGTACTAAATTATTGAGTTGGTGCAACAGCCTTTGGAGATTTAAAAGTACCCGTTTATAAAGCCTTTGGAGATATTTATAAAGTACGTGTTAAATCAAAAACGCTAAATACTTGATTTTAAGTGTTACTGTGTTATAAGCATTGAATACTGTAACGCATTAAACATTAAGTTTTCCTAAACCATGGCTTTTATTTATTTCAGCAGTAAACTAAAAACCAAAACCCGATGTCACCTAATCTTACAAATGAAAACAATACGTATTTTCGCTTTGCATTAAGTAATAGGACAATTTACAATTAGCACACTTCTTCTTTTCCATATCGTAATATATCGATACCATTGCATATTATACAAAACATCGAAAATGTACTGCAGAAATGGATAAATGTCGGTAAATAGCTTCCGATGCCGGTAAATAGCTTTTGTTTATTTTCTTGTTACTATGGTAATTAATTCTGTTCTCCATGCTGTTTTTGACATCGTTAGTAATAGTGTTTAATATATTTCATTACTTATTCATTGCATCATTAGACATATGTATAAATATACATTTTATAATCGTTTAAAACAACTACAAAATAATATAGACGTATCTCTATACAAAATTACAAAATATATCGATAAAATTGTATATTAAAAACATTGAAAACTGCAGGAACGGATAAAGGTACAGTTCCGATGCCGCTAAATATCATTTGTTTATTTACTTGTTACTATGGTAATGGATTCTGGTCTCCATGGTGTTTTTGACATCTTTATACGCGTCAACGAAAAGACATAATTAAAAGGGCCTAAATCGTGCGAAAGGGGCAAAATATCAAATTCCAAGTTAGACAGTATTTTTTGCATTGTGTCGAAGGTTAGCTGTGCAAAATTTGGTGGCATTCAGTGTAATGGTGTGTATTTGTATTGAGTACACATAAATCCTCAATCTTTGAATTTTATATGTATAGATTTGAATCGTTTAAGTGCCACAGACATTACGACATATATTGGGTCAGTGGAAGTGTAAGTATACATAGTTGTTACATGATTGTCTCGATGGCTTAAATTAATACTTAGCTTTATGTCAGTAATTCACTCCACTGTCCACAGAGAACAACCTAATTTGATACGGAGGTAGACACTGATTACAAGCAATAAGGTATGCCATACTCGACAGAGAACATATTTACAGATGACTGCCCTAATTAGCCACGCAACGTAATAAGCCCTTAACTGGGGGTTGTTTGGTCGTCTAATTGGAATTCTGTAGTCTGCGAAACGATTCTCTCAGCTATATCAAACATGTCGTATGTTGTCAAAGTAACTAAACGTGACAGGTAGTTGTCAATTTACAGTTAAGTTTGAAAATGTTTATTTACTGGGTCTTTCTATTTTACTAGTACTAGTACTGAAGCGCTATCACTCACAGTTTCTTAACTTATTATCAGGTGACCTGTTAGGAAATGATGTGAGCTTCATCTCCTGATAGTTCCTATCCGTTTCGGATGTTGGCTACCATACAGACTATTTTAAATTTATGTACTGCTGTACGGAGTAAGTCAGTTGTATTCATGCCAAATTTTATGTCCTTAAATTTCTCAGCCATGAAATTCTCCCTGTAGTATTTCTCCCTTTATTTCTCCCTGTATCAAGTATTTTCCCTGTAGTATGGACTGCAAAAAGTAAAATCTCTGTTCACTTCTCATGAAATATCCCAGATATGAAGCTTTCTTATCTTCACTCTGTTAAAACTTTCCCTTTCTTTCTTCATCTTTCTAAGGATTTCAACATTAGTTATATGTGCTGTCCATGAAACGCTCAGTATTCTACGGTAAAGCCACATTTCGAAAGATTTAAAGTTTTTAGTTGTGGCTTCAGTTTCCACACAAAGTCCAAGACTCTACATCGTAGAAGACGACAAAAATACGTAGCAGCGTAATAGTCTCATCTTCGTGTTTATTGTTAAATCGTGACTTTTGAATAAACTGCTCATTTTAGTGTACACTGCTCTTTCATTTTCAATTCTGCTCTTTACTTTTGAGAGTTGTCCCATTGTTTATTGATTATAGTACCAAGATATGTAAATTTGCTTACACGTTGAACTGGCCTTTGGTTTAAGGTGCAGTTTGTGAACTTGATCTTAGATACAATCATTAGCTTCATTTTATTAACATTGATATTTAGACCATATCTACGCATGCTTTCTGTCACTCTATTTATTAGGATATGAGCTTAAAATTCTATAATGAAAACACTGAATGTCAGAATATTTTTGATTTAACTAGCAAATGGCAGTAAGCTTGTGGAATTTTCTAGTCGGAGGTTTAGCCTCTTCCATTCTTCATGCCGTCAGTGGTGATTGTTATTATGTGTATTTATTTGGTCCATTTGACCCCAAAGATTTAGGCTTTTTCAGTCTTCATGCTGTCAATGGTGACCATTATTTTGTGTATTTATTTGGTCCATTTGACCCCCCAACAGCGAAAAACGGCAGTAAGTTATTGATCTATTCTCCAAGTAGATTACGACACCTGTTTAGTTATGAAAGATGTCTACATAAATGTTGATTCCGATTATAGAACTTTCATGTCACATTTATAAAGTACTACTTTTGATTGTACCTTTAACCAGTTAAAGAATGGTGATCGTTCATACGCGCCACACACACTTCTGTATATCTTGTATCAACAGACACATTTTTTTAAAGGCAACATCGAAATGTTTGGTATCGAAGATTTTACCTTATCCTTTTGCTGCTTTATGTCACTCCGACGTAACAGTTAAACGAGATCGTTTCGCGACACTTGATTACAATTATTGCTTTTACTTTACGTTAGTAAAATTTTAACGGTCACTCTTATTATTAAAAAGTTTTCGAAATCTCTGGTCAGAGTAATATGAAAGGTTTAATTTTATTAGTGTTATGTTAATGAGGAGTTATACTGTCAATTAGATCACGGATTATGTTACCTTGTATTAACGTTTCATTTAACATTCCTTTATGTTCCAATCATATTTATTTTCCAGAAATCCATACCATATTACTCAGTTTTCAAGTGACGTTTTTCAATTCTCAATTTTTTTACACAAACAGGGCAGCCGTGGACTATGCCAATATCATTTCCTTTTTCTTCTGCTCCAAGAATGCCCTCATTCGCACACTATGCGCCGCCTTCCTTTCCACTGTCCACCCCTTTCTCATCTCCTTCTCACCGCAGAGAACCTCAGCATTTTGAATTTTGTTTCCGTATGTATTTAAACCTACACAGTCATTCAAAGAGATACCAGTTTTATCATTTCCTCCTTGAGTTGTTTGCTGTATCCATTCAGACTGGAAAGTTGCCAAATATAGTTGAAAATTTGTTTATTTAATCTGGACCGATTTATTCGAACCATATGTCCAAGGAATCTCAGTCTCTTTCTTTAAAAAGACGTTTCCAGATCTTACAGATCCCTGTACAGCTCTTCTTTGGATCTATGCCTGTACTCATCTTCGGTTTTCTTGGTGCTATACATTTTCCGAAGAATTCTTCTTTCAATTTTAATAAGAGATTTTGAATTTTGAAAGCACATTGTTTCCACTACATACATGATCACCGGCCTGATCACTGTGCTATAATGACGGACTTTCGCACTTGTGGAAAGGTTTCTCTTTCCGTACAATTCCCGGGTTAGAGTAAAGGCCTTTGATAATTTCAGTTTCCTTATTTTAAAGGATTCTTTGTCTGAAGCGTTTCGGGATATGTTTTCCCCAAAATATTTAAAATTGTTAGTAAGTTATATTTTATTAACATAATATAGATATTAATATATTTATTTTATTTACATAGAGTGGTAATAATTTCCGTTTTAGCAAACAAGATTTGGAGGCCAGTTTTCTCCACTACCTCTTTCAGATTTTCTACTTGCTTTGTTGCTTCTTCTTCTGAGTGGGCAAAGATGGCAAAGATGGCATCCGCAAAAGCTAAACAGCTTAATTCTACCCCTTTGGATTTCTTACCTATTCTAACCCTAGTGGAATTGACTTCATGGAAGGTTTTCATGACTTTATCTAGGACACAGTTAAAGAGAATAGGCGAGAGTCCATCCCCTTGACATACAAAAGTGTGAATTGGAAAGGGGTTACTAAGTTCTCATAGTAATATAATCTTGAAAACTTTGTCGGTTAAAGTTAATTTTAAAAAAATTCATAGTTTTGGGATCGACTACGCATTTTTGCAGACACTGGAAGAGGGTCTCTCGATCCACTGAAGCGTTTTCTTTCCAAGTTGTGCGTCACTTGCACTAAAAACGAAATCGTACCTTTGGTTGTCGTGACGATTTTTACATTTTTAATAGAAGATTCGCTTAAATAACGTCACCTATCCCTATTCGTTGCTAGGAATGTTGTCAGAATCCACGAGCTGGGTTAACATTGTGCTGAGCATTGAGAAGGCAATCAATAATGTCTGCAACAAATGCAGGCAATAACAATGAACTCGTTTTGTTTCCGATCGCTTAGCCTAACGCAGTACGCCGACCGTGAAATGGATTCCACAGTAATGCTGACACTGGTAGTTTTGTTGCATGGTTACCGTCGATCCGTGTTAAGACTTGTATCAGTCTTCCCCCCCTCCCACAACATTCTAACATTCTAGTGTTCAGTCTATCTCCCGTCTGCCTATAAATCTGTCTCTCTCTGTCTATCTGTCTCTGTCTCTCTGTCTGTCACTCTCCCTCTCTCAATCGCTCCTTCTCTCTCTCTCTCTTTCTCTCCCTCTCTTTCTCTTTCTCTTTCTCTCTCTCTCTCTCTCTCTCTCTCTCTCTCTCTCTCTCTCTCTCACTCTGTCTGTCTTTCACAATTAAATTCAGTTTCATTGTTTCCTATCTTACAAATTCCCATCCTCACTATTCTGTCACGATTACTATTTACAACTTATTAATTATCTTTGGCTCGAAATAGATTCTACTCCTGTTCCCAATGATATGCCCACGTTAAGCACGCTTTTCAACATCTTCAAATCTTCAAAGACGACAAATGCTCAAAAAACGCATTCATTCTCGAATTTAGCCGACAATCGAAAATCAAAACATTAGTTTGACGTAATAATGTACAAATGATTCGTAGTATAGAGGTAAAAATCAGTATCCCCGTTACTAATAAAAACGTTAAATAAAATAATTTCACCAATATAGGTTTTTTCGTTATAACATATTTAATACTTGTTAAAGGTAGTGTTATACGTGTGGCTCTGCCCTTATTTATACGTGGCAGCGTTTAATTATTGAATTAAAATTCTTGTCAACAAAGTTTTGTCCCGATTTATAAAATCAATGACTTGTTATGTCTTTTACTATATCCCCAATCAACAAACAAAAATAATTTGTTAAATCATATCAACGTAGTGGCTACTACGTTGTTTCTAAGCGTCCGGGGAAAGTAAAAGTTTTGCTATGGTAGTCTATATTAAGGAGAACTGTAAAAGATACATCACGGGGCTTCCAAACGTAGTGTAAAACACCACAGGCTTGTAGCTCTCGTGTAACAACATCTCGTAACATTTCAAAATATGAAGCGCCTTGTACATTTCCGTAGAAGAAACAAGTTCCCAGCATCCCTTTCTGTTGAGATTCTATATGTAACGTAACCCTATGTAACATCATCACTGATGGTATTTGGCAACGTCTCGATTTATAAGATCAACGACGTACTATTTATTTTTTAACCCTTCACCCAACTAATCGTAAGGTGTTAAATCATACGAAAGTGGCGGCTGTATAATTTTACCTATGAATCCTACCAAATTAAGAAATTTTTAGTTATGGAAGTCTCAATTTTATGAGGGTCATTCAATAAGTAACGAGACAAATTGCTCTAGCTTAAAACTCGTTTATTGAAACAATACAAAGTGGTGGTTACTTTTCAACATAATTACTTTTCAGCCCCCCCCAAACTGTAATACACTTATCCCATCGTTTTTCTAACTTTCGAATGCCCCTGGCATAAAATTCGGTGGGTTGCTGACGAAGACAGTTTTGCACATGAATTTTGACCTCTTCATTGGAACCGAATTTTTTCCCGCATAGTGCCTCTTTAAGGGGTCCACACAAAAAAAGTCTGATGGAGCGAGATCTGGGCTATAAGGTGGATGTGGTAGGACCTCCCAGCCAAGTTTTGTAAGCATTTCTTGGGTCGAGTTGGGTGTGTGGGCGAGCGTTGTCTTGAAGGAGAACCACGCCTTTTGTCAAGAGTCCACGACATTTGGTCCTGATGGCAGACTTTACCTTGTTTTCCAGCATATCACTGTAATACTGACTGTTGATTGTTCATTGGTCTTCAAGATAATCACAGATAATAGGGCCTTGAAACTCCCAAATCGTCAACATGCAAATCGTCAAATTGCACGATCGTCAACATGATTTTACCTGCTGATGGCTGCGTCTTGAATTTTTTTTCGAGTGGGAAAGCTGGTTTGCTTCCATTCAAGGCTTTGTCTTTTCGATTCCGGCTGAAAATGGATCCAGGTTTCAACGCACGTAACAATTCTTTCAAAAAAGTGATTCTTTTTCAGTTAAACCACGCTGACATCGCTGACATTTGCACGACCACTTTTAAACTGTTCTACCCATTTGTAAATGTCCAAACGGTGCAAACAATGAATTCCGTACACTTTTAACATCCTTTCATGAATTTCAGAAGGTTTGACACCTTCTGCGACTAAAAATCTAATCACTGAACGTTGTTCTTCCGCGGTGCAATTATCAAGCGGACTCGCCATTGTTGACTGTGTAAATTAGAGGTTATGTTTATGAAATTTTATTAAACAGCTGATCAGAAGTCATTACAAGGATGCCAGTTTGTACTCCTGAAAGTACCGTATTTATTTATCAAGTAGTTTTTGAGCTAGAGGAATGACCTCGTTACTTATTGAATGACCCTCGTACATATAACTATAACTATTTATATATAACTATGTTTATTCATTTAGTTTTCAAATATAGTAAGGCACATGGTTTGTATGTCGAACACTTTAAGATATTGTTGGGACGGTCTCCTTGATCGTCTCATGGTACAGTGAACAAAAATTACAAGACACCAGTGAAGTCACTAATATCCAGTTTTAACTATCACAAATAACAGTTTATAATCAACTCGTACAATAATTTCAGTTAGATTTGTTCACACGCAATAACAATGTCAATTAATAGAGTTCCGCACAACTATTAACGCAATAATTCTTCATTTCGACGAACACTCGATCCGCGCTAGCGAAAATCGCTCACGTAACTCAACTGACAAACCGGCTGCTATGGCTTTATATAGGTCGTGTAACGGGTAGCTCAAGTGTCCTTGTTCATACTAGAACACTTATTTGAATGAGACACACTTGACACACTGGATGGGAGGGGAATGGAGAATGTTCTCCGCAGTTCGATACCATACTGGTTACAATGTGAATCGTCTGATGCGCTTCCATGAAATAATAAAAGCCCCAGCATCCTTTTCAGCTGCGATTCTATATCTAAAATCACCTCCATACATGTGTACCTCCCGCTCTGTATTTACACTGCATTTCGTCAGACCAATAAACGTAATTGTACAAAATTAACTAAACCATTCAATTTCATTTTGTCAAAACATCTTCATTCTTTTCACTGTAAAACTAACTGAACGTTGAAAACACTAAAATTAGTAACACGAGAAGAACAATTTTTAATGGAATCTAGACAAAAGGCAATGTATAAAAATGGTTGAGTCCTTCAAGCAAAATTATAACCGGTTTGAATACAAAAAATTTTGCGTTCAATATTATGAATTGTGTGTACGTAAACGTAATGTACTGAACAGTTTGTTCAGTTAATTTTTTGTATTTTTTACATTACACTTATTTCATAGTTTGCAAGTTCTTATCCTCGCTACAAACAACACACAATTTTCAGTCCTGTGGTAAGTAATGTGAGTCTCTACATTATCTCTGAGGTGAATTGGCAGACATCGTGCTAATCTAGAAACTGACGAAGTCCTCCGATGTTGGGCCCGAAACGTTTGTCAATAGCAGCAACTGTAGACCGGGGATTAACAGCCGGACTGATAATAATAATTTCAACAATTATTTCATAGTACTTTCACCGTTTACCATTTACTAGTGGTGCTCACGTAACACGTTAAAGAAGTACGACAAAAATATATTTTTTTTTTTTTGAAAGAAACCAATAATGTGTAAGAACCGTGAAAACGAGTTCAACAACGACAAAAATCGTGATATATCAAAAACGTTTTTGTAAATGTAATAATATTAATATTAGTAGTGGTGTGCTGTCCAATCTACAGTAATTAATATTAAAACATTTGACAAAGCAAAAAGGATTATAAAAAACTATGATCCCTATTGCAATACACACCAAAGGACTGACAATTATATGTTGTTTGCAGCGGGCATACTAGTTACGTCCTCAAACAATTGCCCCTCTGTGTTGCGGGGTTGTAATTGTCTAATTGTATATTCATTTTAGTGCGTCACTGATATAAACCCTGACTAGTGAATGTTTTTTTGGAAAACCATAGCAGTTCCACAGAGAGTTACATCAAGTTCTATATAATTATAGGTAATAAATATATTTTCAAATAATAAAACTTTCCCAAGTATATTTTGGAAACTAAATTGTCGGATATTACATAACCTGAAGCTACAAAACTATTGCTACGACATTACGGATCAATCTATGTGTTTCTCGAAAGTTCCAGTAGGATCCGGCTGTAATATGTGTGCGTACGTGATTCTCAACGCGTTAGCTAGGCTGTGGCAGAAGTCGCCGGCCTCGCGCACTGTGTCAAGGTCGCAAGCAATTACATTCTGGTGTTTTCTAGTAGCGTTCTTGACGCGCAGTACGGAATATTCTTGTATTTCGTCGGGGTATAAATACAAGTACTCAGCGACGTTCAGTTTCAGTTTGAGTTGCGATATATTGCAGTACGGGTCGTAGTATTGCGACGAAGTATTGTGTGTTTTATAATAGTGCGGGGCAATTGTAATGCAATTGTGTTTTATACTCGTTGACATTATAATTGCGTGTTAACAATTTTTATTTGATTTGTTGTAAGAGACTGTCTTGTTAATTACAAACTCTTTAACTGTGATAATTAAAGCTGGTGATTAGTGACTAAATTGGTGTCTTGTATTTTGTTTTCCACTGTACCATACAATGGTTAGTGAGACCGTCGTAATATATTTCGAAAACCGTGCTTCAAATAAAAACAAAACGATAATTTAACAACATTTACTTGCAGAAATAGCTATTATTGAAAACAAACTTATCACTTCAAAAATCTAAAAGAAACACTGAAAGAAACCAATAAAAAGAAAACACAATTTTAGATAATAAATTAAATTTAAAGTGTTTAACTCATGAGCGGGTTTACGAAACGTTCAAATTGAAATTTGTAGAAGATATGTAAGTTATTCAAGATGTTAGTTTGTATAAAAACTTCTTAATTAAATAAAATAAGTCAGTCACAAAATTATAATTTAGAACGGCAGAAAATTTAGATGCTACGATTTCAAACTAAAATGTAATCGTTTACAAAAGAGCCTTTAAAAATTTCCATTTTAAAGTCTGACATTAAATTATTTCAGATAGTATTGAAAGTGCATACGACACAATATGCACTTACATTTAAGTAACGAAAAATGTTCATTTTCCTCTACTTGGAGTAAACAAATAAAAAGATAATTAGCGTATAGACCTAATTACATGTTCAGTTCTTGTTTTAGACAATTGAAAATGCGAAAGTCAAACAAACGAGCTACACAATAACGACTCATTTATACTTGTACTGCTTATGAGTGTAATTTTTAATCTGCTTATTTGTTCCAAATAAGATCTGAACTTTTCCTTATACACAAACAAGTCACGCATCCCATAGAAAGAAACTATAATATACAATGAGTATTATAAGCAATGTTTAAACATAATGTAGCCTATTTTATAAAAATTGAGTACTGCCTCTAAGTGTGCTTAAAATATTTTTCATTTAGTTAGGGCGAATTTGTTGTCTGATGGAACAAAACTAGGACATTAGAAACTATTGGTTTGTTGAGATGAAAGACAATTAGGTGACACTTTAACGCGGCATTATTTGAGGTTGTTCCAAACAGCACTCGGTCGGCGCTGTGTGTCAAGAACGAGTATTATCCAGCTCTTCTAGTTGATTCGTGAACGGTTAAGCAACTCTTCTCGACTCGTCCCGCGGATAGACGTATAGTGGTAGACTTATCGGGAAACTCTGCGGTATATACAAGTGTCAGCGGTCAGATTAGCAGTACAGTTGGACTCGGCGATATTTCAAGTGCAGTTCAAAGTGACTGTTGCGGTTGATTATTGTGTTAGTTTGGAACTGTAATGAGGTTAGAGTCAGTGTTGTGTATTGGATAACATCGACTTGAATTATTTTGTAAGCGTGTCTTTGTTAATGTGTAGCTGTTGTTTGTGTCTAATTAAAGTTTGTAATGAGTGACTGCACCGTGTCTGTTATTCTGTTTCCACTGTACTACACGACGATCCGTGTGATACTCGGATTTGCTATGCTCAGGCAATAGAACTGTAGGTGTGAATTGTGTGGGTTGTGAATAAAGTGGCCACGAGACACACTAACGAGATGGAAAATGAAGATGATAACAAAAATGTTGAGGAAGACGAAAAACGGACAGTATATACGTTAGGCAAGCCGGTAATAAACATGGTCTCAAGAGAACGAGATTGCAGTAGATAGATTGTATAGAAAGTAGAGAAGAATGGAGGACGGTGGAGGCCGGGATCCAGGAAGTAGAGAGGAAATTACGGAACGGCGTAATGTGCGTTTGAAGAAGAAATATAAAAAACTAATAAAAAATAAAGAGAAAAATAGAAAAGAATGTGGAAACTTCATACAGGCGGGAATTTAATGGACTCTAATGAAGCTGGTTAGAGCGAATAATATTCCTAGATAAAAAATGGTGTATACAATTTGAAACTTCAAATTTTTTCAAATTGGAAAAAACAATTTGAAACGAACATTACAAACAGGATGTCTTTAAGAAATAGGTCTTGTTTGATAGCACTTTTAGACAGAATATGATTCTGACTTTAGTTTATGAATATGATTTAGACTTTTGTTTGATTCGATTTAGATTTAAGCATGGATGAGAGGAAAGAAGCATGGAGGACGCTGGAGGCTGAAATCCAGCAAGTATAGAGGAAGTGGTGGGACGCTCTAATGTGGGTTTGATGAAGGAATACACGAAAAGGTGTAATAACAAGCCCAAAATAGAAAGAATGGGGAAACGTCATACAATTTTAGGCTAAAGGGACTACATCAAAGACGTTTAGTAATAGGCCTAATTATATTCCTTGCTCAATTTAAAGCAACGATGTTTTTCAAACTGGATAAACAATTTGAAACAAATATTGCAAACAAGATAACTTAAAATACGCCTTATTTGATAATGTTTGAAGACAGAATGTGTATATTGTTTGATTCGATTTAGTTTCAAAGCGCCATTAGCATTGAATTGAAAGCAGTATTCATTTGTTGGCGCGTGGTGCATACATCAAGATATAACCTGTTCCCCTTTGAGGGCCATTATTCAACTGCTTCGCAAACCGGTAAATTTGAAATTCCAATTGTCCAATAAAATTACAATAAACAGATCGTTGTGAGGTGTTTTTTTCTTTTCTTCGGAGCGATCTGATCTCAATACTGTGAAACTATATACAAATGACTCTAACTTCCTAATAGTGTACCAACTCAAGTGACGGAGACTGTTAAAGATGGGATTGTTAAAATAGGAATATATTTCAAAGAGAATAGAACGTAAAAGTAAATATTGTTACGACGGTCTCACTGATCGTCGTATGGTACAGTGGAAACAAAATACAAGAACCAGCTTTAATTATCACAATTAACAGTTTGTAGTCAACAAGTTCTTTAACAAGATTATATTCGTACAATAATTCAAATTAAATTTGTCCACACGCGATAATAACGTCCACTAATAGAGTCCCGCAAAATAATCACTTTTCACTAATAGTCACTAGAAACACACTAAGAAATCGCCCGAAGTAAACTGACAAGTAAGCGGCAGGTTTGGGCTATTTATAGTCTGCAGGGTTCAATAATATGCGTCATTAACAAGCACTCGAAAACTCTGGAGGATACTTCAGCGCGGCCTTGGCAGGAACACACACCGGCTGGGCTAGATGAGAAGCTTCTAGAACGACACTACCAAATGTACGATATTATATGACGTAACAATATTAATGAATCACGTCAATCTGCAACTTAACTGTAACCCAAACAATATGGGGTTATTACTGTGCGGCAGCAATTTTAAGAAACAAAAATTAATTTAACATTTTGTATAAGTTGTTACCAGTAAACGTAAAGTGAAACTAAAGCTTTATTTGAATGTTAGTTTCAGAATCGTAAGCTGGTATCCCTGTAATGAGTTCTGATCATCTGTTTGTTCAGAAGTGATTTGTTTACAACCCCAAAATCTCATTTAAACATGGCGAGTCTTCTTGAAGTTTGATAATAAGATGAACAAGGCGCAATTATCGGTATTTTGCTTTCTAAAGGTATAAAATCAGTTAAAATTAACTCTCGTATGAGTAAACAATACGGAGAAAGTTGTATGAACAGCAGAATTTTCATAAGTAGATAGAACTGTTTAAAAATTGTCGAACTTTAGTAATTAACGTTCAGCATCCTGGACATCCAGACCTTTTGGGATGTTAAAGGCCCGGTTTTTTGTGATATTTATAATATCAGTGGACAACAAAGAGTACGTACGTACTACTTTGAAAAGTTTATCAATAAATAAACAAACCCGGCAGTAATAATGTTGCTGGGGACTATGTTTAAAATAAAAATATTGTCACACTCTTTAAGTAAACCGTTCTTCCTCTACATATATTGTCACACTCTTTAAGTAAACCGTTTTTCCTCTACATAATATTTGTCAGTAATTAAAAAATCAGCCTTAATTATTGAATAACCCTCGTATGTAAACAGAATATATAAAACATGCTTCGGTAATGCCAAAGATTTACCTTCCTTAAATTTTATACATTACATTTCTTAATTTTCTTTAATTTTGTATTTCTACTGATTGAAGTATAAATGTTTTGCCGATACATACTATATGCAGAGTAGAGGGAAAATGCCGGTTCAAACTCACAAAGGAATGCCGCCTTCTTAAAAAACACTAAAAAAAACAATAAAAAACATGATCTCAGAGATGACGCCGCCACCGCTGGACCCGCAGCATCCCGATGGACCACAGCACCGCGAATTTCCGCGAATACATTTTTTTATTTTTTTTTTTTATTTTTTTTTTTTTTAATTAAATTGATTTGGTGGGATGATGTTCAATGGACCACCAGCATCCGTGAATATACTTTTTTATTTTTTTAAGAAAGTTGATTTGCATATCAGTGGGTGGCGTTGAGTGGGAGGTTGTTTTTTTATTTCATATCAGTGGGTGGGGGGTGGTTCCAACTCGAAGCATTATAGTGTATACTAAAATATATGATCAGGTGTACCAACCTTTGCATGAGTTCAAATTTGTTGTGTGTTATAATGTATATTAAATCTATATGATCAGGTGTACCAACCTCTGTAGTATTATTATAGTGTATAGATATTTTATATGAGCAGGTTTGTCAACATTTTCTGTGGCGGGGGGAGGGAAATTCAAATATGTGTTATATTGTGTATGTATAGAGCAGATCTGTCAACATTTTTTTCTCTTCTGTGGTGGGAAATTCAAACTATATGATCATAATTGGTACTCTCTCTCGCTCTCTCACACGGTGTGTATGTCTCTCTCTCTCTCTCTCGTTGTCAAACGTTATGCTCACCGGCATTATAGTGTATATTAAAATATATGATTAGGTGTACCAACCTTTACATGAGTTCAAATTTGTCGCGTGTTATAATGTATATTAAATCTATATGATCAGGTGTACCAACCTCTGTATTATTCGTCCTCTCTCTCTCTCTCTCCCTCTCTCTCTCTCTCACACGTTGTGTATGTCTCTCTCGTTGTCAAACGTTATGCTCAAACTGTGGTCAGTACCGAGCGCATGTATATGAAATTAGAAAGTTTATATTTATTCGACAAATATTAACGTCCTCTCTCTCTCTCTCTCACACTCTCACTTGTTTCAACTGTGTCAACAAATAGTAACGTCCTCTCTCTCTCTCTCTCTCTCTCTCTCTCTCTCTCTCTCTCTCACTCTCACACGTTTCAACTATGCAAGGTTTCATACCCTTTCTCCTGTCTCCCTCTCGTATATTGAGTAGTCGGTGTGATGAATAAATAATTTTAGCACTTTCTCTCTCTTTCGTTGTCAAAACGTCGTCTTCATTTTCAATGTATTAAATAATTAATTAATGCAGTCAGTGTGATTGATCCTTGTTAGAAATATATATATTTGGAGTCAATGAACTACTTACCTGTTATGTTGTTACAGATGACAAATCCATACGTTAACGGCTTAGCAATCTGGTACAATACTTCTGTTTTAAGGTTGCAGTTTACACACATAGGTTCAGTAGTGTATAGCGAAATAAATTAAAATTATACACACACATGAAAACGGCGGCTGAAATTCATACAAATCTTCTGATGTAACAGTTCACAAAATAAATTAATTGTACACATGTTCAGAGGTGTAGAGTGAAATAAAATAAAGTCATAATTTGTTTAAATGATTAAATATATTTTAACATTCACAATATAAAATTCACAATTAAATAAATACATTAGAAATTGATATTTTTCGAAAGTTTATATATAATTGTGTGTCGTACTTGTAGAAGAAGCAACCTGCAACATAACAATACAACAACAACATTAAAATCATGTTAAATATCACACACACAGATGCACACGCAACGCGCGCACATACAGACGCATACGCAACGTAATCACACACACACACACACATACATACGCATACGCAACGTAACCAAACACGCAACGCGCCCACACACAGACGCAAACGCAACGTAATCATACACATACATACAATGTGTACACGTTTGGTTTGAATCATGTAGGGCCAATAAACAGATAACAGATTTAAATATGCTATAGTCATTGTAAGACGTTACAATCATTGAAGTGTTTAATAAGTAAATTGTATGTATGTATATATCACTGAATAATAATAATATAATCGTTCTAGTGTTAACGTTTGCTGCAACAGGTAAAGCAGTTACAAATAATTACATATAGGTTCAGAGGCGTATATTGAAATAAATTAATGTGTCGTACTTGTAGAAGAAGCAACAACAACATTAAAATCATGTTAAATATCACACACACACACACGCACACGCATACGTAACGTAATCACACACATACATACATACAACGTACACACGTTTGGGTTACACCACACGTGCACACGCACACACACACACAGACGTACACGCACACATACGCAACACGTGCACACACACACACACACGCACACACACACATACAGACAACGTGCATACGAATCATGTACATGTAGGTCCAATAAAACAGATAACAGATAACAGATTTAAATATGCTATAGTCATTGTATGTATGTATGTATATATCACTGAATAATAATAATATAATCGTTCTAGTGTTATCGTTTGCTGCAACAGGTAACGCAGTTTACAAATAATTACATATAGGTTCAGAGGCGTATAGTGAAATAAATTAAAAAAATTGTTTATTAAAAGTAGTTTGTCACCTTAACGAGATACAATTTCCACATGCGCTGTCTGGTTCTTCATCCCTCGAAACACAAGATGTAGGTCGCTGGGATTTATATGACGGAGTTCTTCATCTGTAAAGACGTCAGCATACCTCTTAGGTAGATATACACGATAGCGGCGCTCACAATCTTCCAACGTTACAAGCACAGACTTCCCATATCGCGTGTCCACATGCAACATGTTAATGATCGGATACTGTTTGTCCACTGTTAATTCTGCACAACGTTTGTACTCAATAGCAGAAACTGCGTTGAATTTTGTGATAAACGACATTATTTATGAGAAGTAAAGACGTCTGTATCAAGCGAGGTGGAACCATACAATGTCAGAATATTCGCTACAAAGAAGACTAGTGAAAGGAATGGTGTGGCCATCAGGAAAGTTCACTTTCATCGCCTGAAGCTTTGCATGTACATACACACAGGCAGAATTAGCGCTGTTACAAAATATATATATTAGGAAAGTCCACAGAAATAGTTATCGCCAGATCCGTTCTAAATAAGTTAATGTCTTTTCAAATAGTATTCTCTGCACTACAGTCAAACATACGCACACACAGTGATAAAAAAATTGTGTATTAAAAGTAGTTTGTTACCTTAACAAGTACTGTTATCCTACGCCGTTTTTCCTCATGCCACGAAACACGAGATGTAGATCGCTGGGCTTTTATAAATTGTTTATTAAGTCTTTTGGAAATGGTCTTATACTTGAGCTTGGCCTGTTGACTATTGCTTTTAATTTTGTAATTTCTACAGGTGTTAACCGTTTCGGAGAAAAAAACCATTTATGGAGAAGATCCTCCTCCTCTTGTTTTGATATGGTATTTATTCTATGATCCATCCTTCTTGTTCCTATAATAATAACAGTACCTCCTTCATTATCATATACATTATGTGCTATATATAAATATATACATAAGGCTTTCAACACACACACATCATAAATCCAGAACAGGAAAGGTATTATAACAAATATTACGAAAACAAGTACGTATGGTCACGTACATAGATCAACGTTTAAACAAACAGATTAATACCTGAATAAATTTTTTTTTTTAAAACAGGACAGCGTATTATCTATATAACGTTCTGTTTCAGATAAGAATAGTTTGAATATAAAATGAAAGGGTACGTTGTATTTTGTTATGAGAAAATGCATTTCTAAATTTCGTTACATTTGACAAAAGATCTTATTGATCAGACGTATGAGTAATTATATTAATCCTTATGTAGAAAATACGCACGCATTCGTAAAATATAGCACTCAGGTGTAGGGCAATTAATCCTTTTTTGTATTGAACGTATTTAAGTAGGTCTACTCGTGATATCAGTAAATTCTGTCTAAATGTATAGTACATAAACGTACCCAGTAATCGCTTCTTGAGTTACTCGATTGATGTTCATGTTAAACGATTGATGACTCATGTAATAATACAGATTAACCTCGTATAATAATAATGACAGGACAGTGTATTTAGAACACTTAAAATTGGAAATCTACAAACTCATCAAAAATATCTGTCAAACAAAAACACCTTTCTTGACAACAGTAACTGACCTAAGCACATGTGCTTCATTAGGCAACAGACCAAAAAATCAAATAGACGACTATAAGCACAATTTAAATAAAATCTGAATATTCAATAAAATTATGTTTTTTTTTTTTTTTTTTTTTTACTTAGTAACATATGCAAATCTTTTACTTACCTCTTAAATGTTGTTGTTGTTGTTGTTATACACAATAGTCGATTGTACGATGAGTGTCTCATACAAATGAGAAATAGTGACATGTCGTCTTGTGTGTATATATATATATCATACGGCGGTAGCGTACACGTTTGAAAGTTGATACACATTAAATTCTCTCTCTCTCTCACACACACATTACAGAGATTGATATTAATTGCATGTATGTTCAGAGGTTTGGTGTCTAAATCGATGCATTTTACTTTCACTTTCTAATTTGACACATGGCTTACTTCCATACATAAATAGCTATCGTCTACGAGTGTTGCTAAACGAAATTAAAAAATGTTGTAATACATAACGTCCTATGAAATAAATAAATATGGTATGTTTTTAGGACAGCCAAAAGCATGAAAGTATTATTTAAATCTGTATGGAAGTCATATATAAATATCGAGTCAGCGCGACACAACGTAACATGATTCATGTCAACGTCGTATGTATGTGTGTGCGTGTGCGTCTATGTGTTCGTGTGTGTGCGTGTTTGGTTACGTTGCGTATGCGTCTGTGTGCGTGCACGTCGGATGTGTGATTACGTGTGCGTCTGCATTATCGTTATTTTGACTGAGCTATGTTCCTACCCTAGAAATTTCGATGTTTGTGGACATAGTATGTCATTCGTAGACGATAGAGTGGAAAGAAGGTGACAAACCTATGAAGGAACATGAAAAAGTTTCATCTACATGACAATTTCTAAACGATGTTAAGAGTGAGACTTTTCATACACGCACCAATAGACACAGTATGTATGACTCAAACGTTAATTCGCATCAGCAAGTTTGCACGCTACATAATTACAAAAATAATTTCTTAACTGTGACAATTGGTATTGAACTTTTTACCTTGTTCAGTCTGCTCCTCCCCACGTTCCTGCTGAAGGTTAGCTAGTCGTGGTTTTGGACTTGATAATGATTGAGACACTGAAAGGCCTCGTCCGAAGCATGACAGGTAGCAGTTCAGCAAGTAAGCACGACAAAGTTGGAATTACAGAGACTGCTTATTTAAATAACAATTAAGATGAATGAAGATGATTCGTCAATTTGATACCTGAAGGAAGAGAGAATGTACAGGTGAACATATGGACGTAGACTTGTCAGTTTGGCTATTCCTGCCGTTACCTCGACACTTCGAGCTGTTACGACTTTTTTAACTCTACAGTCACATTAAATTTGTAAAGTGGGCAACCAGAGTATCCTATCGAGGTAACAACGTCTCTTTCTGCTAAAACCTCTGTGTAGTAGTCAGTGAGTTGACGGAAGAAACGGTAATGGAAGTAATCATAATCAGCTGGAAGGATTAAACAAAGGATGGTGTGTTCCGGCCTCAAACAATTAAAGAGTCTAGAGCTGGCCACTCCAGCGCTTCCTCGAACGCCCCGAGTTTGAAATAAAACAATTTTTATTTCAAACAGGTGGATTCAAGTTTTACTGTCTTCAACATTTTATAATGACAACCCGTTAACTAGTGTAGAATTATCGGTGTATTCAAGCTTTTAGAATCGGATATATTCTTCCTTTACATAACACAATTACACGAGTTTGGAGTGAGGGGGTCTCGGTTCCAACGCTGTTTCTCAAAACGCGCTCAAGACAAATGTAAGCGATGCCAACACGGCGAGTATCAAGAAGGCAGAGGTTAGCCAACCGACGCTATATCATCATTATTCCAGCATTAAAGGGAGGGTTAAAGTTTATAGCTTTGTATTAATTTAGTAGTGCAAGCGAGCAGACGGAGATATTCGCCTTCTCTCTTACAACTTGGCTTGGCTTTAGATATGAGTTCCGTTTCTATTGTCTCTGAGCACGCCAAAGCAGGCACATTCGTATTTTGCAATAATTTGGTCTCACAGTAATGCGCCAGATTAGTTTCATAACGTGAGCTTAATACCTTCGGGGTGTTCGCGAGTGGCAGAATTATATTGGGCTATAACCACCTATATTAAGTACTAATAACAATTCAATGGAACTGAACGTCAAGATTATTACATCCTTTTGTAAAAAAGAAGAAAACAGAAATTAAACTGTTGCATACCACTATAGTAAAATATTTCCGATTAGCGCTTTAAAGCGACACAGGTCATCATCAGAATGCAGATATTTCCAGTCTGGTGATGAGCTGTGAAGCTTGAAAGCCCTAATCGGAAATCTTTTTGTTTAGTAGAGTGAAACAGTAAAATATTTGTTTGTGATTATAACCACCAACAGGACTTTGTTAATTAAAAAAAAAGTATTAGTCAGACCTTTTTTTAATGATGCAGAAACTTGAGAATTAAATAAGAAACAAGAGAACTGACTTTCACCGACTCGCTGCGGCTTATATGAGCTGGCTGGCAAAGTTTTCTCAATTCAAGAATCATATGTCCATAAACTTTGATTCCTTTCTAAACTATTCCTGTTACTTTCATAAATTACTACTTGTGGTTGTACATTTAAGGGACGGAAGAACAGGTACAGCACAAGTCAGTGGCGTGACGTGGGTACATAACAGCTGTTGCCGGTTGTGACAGGCCTAAAACTTTGGCTAAAAATTAATTCGAATATTTTCACGTACCAAGTCTCTTTTTAGAGCTAAAATATTTATATTTAGAGTATTTTCTAACATTCGCCGGCAGAAGAAGAATGTCCCGCTTCACCGGAATCCTACATCATTATGCTTACACAGAATAAATCAGGACACAAATAATCGAATTAAAAATAATAAAGACAAACAGGGAAAAATACGACTAAACGAACGAAACACAAATAGGTACGTAGTAACTGTTGTACGTTGGTTATGAGAACGAACATAGATGTTAACGGAGCGTTTTACCGGTGTATACAGCGGCAGAACATTGGGTGGACGAATGTGTTCCCCCTCCACAGTTAGTGAAGTGACAACTACTACAAGGTCAATGACCGTACGACCGTACGCAATAAAGCATTGCTGATGTCTGTGCCGGCAACACAAGACAGTGCAAGTGCCCAGCAGTTCTAAAACAATGCTATTCTTTTCTTCAAGTTTCCCTACTAATATTGTTCGGATTTCAAATAATTCAATAATTGAAGTATGGATTCTGTGATATAACTAATATTATTTTCTCTTATTTCCAGTACTATTGTCGCCAGCAACAGCGGTTACATGGACGCCACGCTACTGGCACAAACACACACACATACGCTCAAAGAGAAATGATGAAACGTTGTAAAGTCAAACTGCTTACAATAGAAAATTTCATTCTCAAGTGCGCCTGCTTAATTAAAAGAAATTAACAGTTGCTTGTAATCAGTTGTATAGCAAAAGTATTTAGTGAGTTTTAAACTCACATACCTTTTTCCAAGACTTGTTAGTGAAATTTACAGCTTGTTAGACCTAATTAAGTCACAAATACCTGTCTTATCTTTATTTTTAAATCCAAGTTGTGTTCTCTTTCATATACAGTATCTGTATTGTCCAATACCACAGGAAATATTTCCTCATTTTAAAATAATTTTTCGACTTGACACGTCCTCTTACATTTCTATTTCATTAATATTTTTGCTCATTATTGTCGTGAATATTTGCGTTCGCCTTTCGCGTTTTACCTTCCCCTTGTCCGTCTCTACTTTGTCTCCACGTTTCTCACGGAGGAAACTGTAGTATAGGTTTTGAGATACATGAACATCTAAAAAGGAATTTTATTTCAGTAACACAATCTTCCCTGATTATTGGATTCCATAATGCTAGGAATGCGATCAGAATCTAAGAGCTGAGTCCTGAGAAGGCAATCAATACTGTCTGCTACAAATGCAGGCAATAACAATGAACTCGTTTTGTTTCCGATTGCTTAGCCTAACGCAGTACGCCGACCGTGAAATGGATTCTACAGTAATGCTGACACTGGTAGTTCTGTTACAGTTGGTTATCGCTGATGCGTGTTAAGTCTCCTATCACTGTTTGTCTGTCTTCTCTCTCTCACTTTCTTTCTTTTCTCCATCACTCTCTCACTCACTCTCTCTCTCTCACACACACACACACACACACACACACAAAAGCTCCCCCCACTCTCTCTCTCTCTCACACTCTCTCTCTCTCTCTCTCTCTTTCTCTCTCTCTCTCCTAACACACACACACACACACACGTAATGCAGATACATTATATGATATCTCACAAAGCTTCTAATCTAGCATTCTCTCGCAAATACTCACAACACCTAATTACTTCTTTCTGACTCAAATACCAAACCTCATTCTATACCCCTTTCTGGAACTGCTTTTACGTCAGGCTCGCCCCTCAAAATCGTGAAAGACAAAATATAAAAAACCCACAATTCACAAATTTTCAGTAAGCGGTATTGTTTGAGACGATACTTATACTGTAAAAAAAATTTGTCCTTCTCGTTCATACTATACACATATTTGGCTAAAAGTTTGTTAACGACTAAAATTTCCAGTCGCTAATAAGCAAACAAAAGTATTACGCAGTCTTTCACGGCCGACACCATAATTATTCAAATTAAGATCCGGGCTGTAAAGGGCTTTGCCACTGTGGTTTCACTGACGAACACCTTGTTGTTTCCAAAATTCTTTTTTACTGAAGATGGCCTCCAGAGGAGTGGCCGAAACTTCTGATAATAACATCCATCAGCATAGTAATTATAGTAGACCACGAACGTACACCACGGATCTTAATTTTAATAAATAGTTTATTAAAATATTCCAGCAAATTACGTGTTTTTTATTAACTCTCGTCTTAAACAAATCACAAATGATCTTAGAAATGTCGTCCTGTTCTTAAGCATTGTGGCAGCATCTAAACACTGATTTACACATTTCCTCCATTACGTTTTGTCCATATTTATGAGATCTACCGACTACTAAGTCTTCGACCATTACCCTAACCAAAAATCATCACAAAATTCTGAAATCATCACAACAAGAAAATAATAGTAAAACAAACTCAACGGTGACAAAAATTATGATATATCAAAGTGATGCTTCATGAACGTAATAATTTTATTATTCAGAGATTATACTACCAATATAATTATTATAATTAATTGATATTGAAACTTTTGACAAAGCAAGAAAGGATTACATAGAACAATGATATCTATTGTAGTGGGTGCCAAGGGACTGAAAACTGAATAATGTACGTAGTGGGTATCGAATGTTTGTTATATCATAAAACAATTCATCCTCCCTGTCGTGGGGTTGTCTAATTGTCTAATTTTATATTCATTCCACGTCTTAACTGGAAAAAATTTGATTGGAATACCACAGCAGCTTCACAGACAATAATATTAAATTTTATATAATTGGAGATTAAACTTTTTTCCATGAAGTTTGTAGCGTTTAACTAGCGTATTTTGAATACATTCAAATTTAAACTTGTACAAGGTATTTAATGCTAACAATTTGGTTACATGTACTTAATCATATAAAGTAGCTAAGTGACAAATTGTATTACGAACTCAAGCTGATGGCGCTATATAGATGGGAATCGTATGTTATGCATAAGAAAGGAGAGGAGACACAACGGAGATGGAAAATTTGGAGGATTAGAAGAACTTTGTGGGGGGGGGGATTGAATTGGATATATTGAAGAACAAATGATGAAGTATGCAATACGTATGACCAACCAATAATATACACGGCTGTCAGAGTGACGAAATTGAAATGATTAATTTATATTTAGAGAGTGTAATATGGGAAAACTACAAAGTCAGTAGTTGTAGGGGATTGCAAACAAGAGAGAGAAACATGACGAGACGCTGCAGGGCGAATTTAAAAGTCAAAATTACTACAGACTGGGATAGTAAGATCAGGAAGACAAATAGCTGGGGAAAATTTAAAACGTTTTGGGCCCAAAGTAGCTCTACAAAACCTATTCAATAACAATACAATTGTTGGTGATAAACTCTGGGCCATTGGGCCTTGGTCCCTTAAAGTTATTAATTTCAGACGTTTCAGCCTCATTTTTGGAGCCCATGTTCAATGCATAAAACAACTCACACAACTGACACGATGTTCATCGCCTCATCAGTGCATCGCCACATTACTGTGACAAAGAATGTACCACTGTACTTAGATATAGAATAATATCATTTCTTGATTAAAAGAGATGTATACAGTTTTGAGCGACATATTTTACAAACTGAAAAAAAAGTTTTAAAATATAACATTATAAATATCTAGGTAACATTGAAGAGACGTTTTTATTTAAACAGAATTTATATTTTGTATGATTCGATTTAGATTCAAAGCACCATTATCGATGAATTGAAAGCAGCATTCATTTGTAGCCGCGAAGTGTATACATCAAGGTATAACTCTTTAGGTCCATAATTCAACTGCTTTCCGAACCGGCAAATTTAAAATTTCAATTGTGGAATAAATTTACAATAAACAGATCGTCGTGAGCCGTTTTTCTCGAGGATCGTTTCAGATCTCTACTCTAAAACTATGAACAAATGACTATATAACGACTTCCAAGTACTGTATAAGCTTCAGAGACGGAGCTTGTTAAAGCTAGTATACTCTAATACACATTTATTGTAAACCATAAAAGTACTGTGCTTTTTATCTATATTGTTTACGAGATTTAAACTACTGCAAATTACAGATTGGTTCTGAACGAGTAGAATATGCTGATAATGACTGAGAAACGAAGAAATGAGTCGTTTAGTTTCAAAATCAAATACATCTTAAAAAAAAATTTCAGTAAAACAAAAACCAATTTTCTTTGTTACTTTAACAGCTAAAATTTTATTCTTCGTATTGTTTAAATTAGCAGCCATCCATACTATTTCTTTTATGAATTTGCTAACTGCTATAATTTTTATTGTTCGACTAAGCTTTTCGTCATCACTGACATCTTCAGGTCTTAAACAACGTCTATCAACACACAACTGGGGGTTGCGCGGCCCGCGCGAAGCGCGGGTCGCGAGTAGTACAGTGTCCCGAGTCTCAGAAAGGGCTCCTGCCACTGGGTCTGTTGGAGTTCAATATATACTTTTATCTACTTATGGGGGGGGTCTGAAACGACCTGCGATTGGTGGATTATACCACCGGGACTAGCAAACGAGGTCGCTTCCAGGACTCACCTGGTCGCGGGCTGTATTTACCAAGTCCGGCAATGAGGGAATTGTGGGTCACTCTGTCGGAACGAACATAGAATCGTCGCGCCAGGCGTCTCACGGTGTCATCAAGAGAGCGGACACCGAGTCCTCTCCTCAAAAGACGAGAAGAGTACCTCCGGGGGACTTTGCACGCGAGCTTCAGTCCCCGGTCGAGTACGCGCTGGAGCGTGATTCTATGACCACGAGCCAGGTATCCCCAAACAGGACAGGCGTAGGTAATCACCGGCAACACGTACGTGTTGACTATGAGCTTACCTAGCCGGGGGGTCATTGCCGGATTAGATAGCACGGGCCAGAGTCTACTGAGTTGCGCCGAAGCGCGTTGTCTGATGTAATTTGCATGGGTTCGCCAGGTGAGTCGGGAATCCACGTGGAGCCCGAGGTACTTGACGCTGTTGGTCCAGGGCACCTCGACGGGGCCTACTGTAAGCGGCCGAGGCCGCTTGCGTTTTCGCGAGAATATTACCGCGGCGCTCTTGGAAGCGTTAACGGCAACTCTCCAGTCATCGGTCCACCCGACATACGCGTCGAGTTGGCGCTGGAGCTTAACTGCCGCATAACTTGCGTTCGGCTCTGAGGCAAAAGCCGCAGTGTCGTCCGCGAACAGCGACAGTTTCACTCCAGGAACTCGGGGCGTGTCGTTGACAAACAACGAGAACAGGAGAGGCCCAAGGACACTTCCCTGAGGGACACCAGCGGTAATACGCCTCTCCGAAGAGAGAGCGTGGTCTACTCTCACTCGGAAGCTACGGTCTCGCAGAAAGCTGCCGATCAAGTGAACGTAGCAGTCTGGGAGAAGGACTTCCGTTAGTTTGTAAAGGACACCCTCGTGCCACACGCGGTCAAAGGCTTTCTCTACGTCTAGGAAGATCGCAGCCGTCTGTTTGCCCTGGCAGCCAGCCTCGGTTATGCATTCCACGAGTCTCATCAGCTGATGAGTCGAGGAGTGCAGCTCACGAAAGCCGAACTGTTCGGGGATCAGCACGTCTAGTTTTTCTAGATGGTCGCGGATCCTACGCTGGATCAGACGCTCAAAAACCTTGGACGTCGCGGACAAGAGGCTGATGGGCCTGAGGTTCTCCACTCGAGAAGAATTCTTTCCCGGCTTGGGTATCACGATGACGGTAGCCGTTTTCCATTTCACCGGAAAATAGGCCAGTCTGAGGCATGAATTGAACAGGTCAGTGAGGAACTGGGTTCCTCGCTCCGGAAGGCGATGGAGGGCGGAATTCATGACTCCGTCCGGGCCAGGCGCCTTCCGGGGCTTGAGCTGAACGATCCTCTCAGAGACCTCCTCCGGGGAGATGGGCTCCGGCTGGACTGTGATATCGGCCGAAAGAAAGCGCTCTACCTCGCGGCAGATTTGCTCAGTGAAGGCCGGGTTCTTGGATGGGTTGGGAGCGAACTGACGCTCTAAACTGTCAGCCAAGAACTCTGCCTTCTCGAGGGGGCGACCAAGGGGTTGACCGCCGGGTCCGGCCAGTGCGGGGAGAGGCGCGCGTTTGCGCTTTCCCGTTAGGGCACTGGGAATCCGCCAGACATTACGGTCCTCTGCAGGGCCATCCATCTGTGTGACAGCTAGCTCCCAGTTGCGTCTACGGAACGCCAGCATGTCGCGACGCAACTTGCCGGACGCTCTGTTGAACGCAGCCTTGTCGGCCGGGTCACGAGTCCTCTGCCAGCGTCTCCGGAAGCGATTCCTCTCGCAAGCGAGCTGAGACACCTCTTCGGGGATCCGCTGATAGTCGGGCGTGAGCCCCGGCTTCATCCGGGAGGACACGTCAACCGCCGAGACTACGGCTGTGTCGAATACGGCAACTGCCTCATCGACATGCTGGGTAGTGTCGAGCGGGATATGCTCTGGTAGGCGGCGACTGAACGCCGGGCCAAAGCGGTCCCAGTCGATTACCCGCCGCTCGTCGCGGACGGTGGCGTGCTGGGTAGCTATATGCACACTGATAGGGCAGTGGTCCGAGGACAGTTCCGAAATGACGGAGACGTGGACCGGGCAATAAACGCCCCTGACCGCGGCAATGTCCAGTACGTCAGGGCGGGAGTTAGCCCTCGAGGGATAGTATGTAGGCCCGGTAGGACCCATGACTGTGACCCGAGCCGCATCAGCATACCTGCGTAAGCGGGTCCCGTTTGGGTTCGCCAAGCGGCTCCCCCAATCGGGGTGCTTACAGTTCAGGTCGCCCGCCAGGACTACCCTCCTGTGTGCTCCAAAGACGGCCTCCAGATCGTTCGACAGGAGCTCCGTGTGTGGAGGCTTGTAAGCGGACACCACGAGTAGACCGCCGAGAGCACCATGGAGCTCGACCGCGGTGCACTCGAGGTTCCGCCGCTGAGGCAGGACAACGCGGTGATGGCGAAGACTCGCCTTCACCGCGATGGCTGTGCCCCCTCCTGCGCGACCCGACCGGTCGTCCCGGTGGCACACGTAGTTGGGTAGTCGGAAACGACGATGCGGGGTCAGGTGCGTCTCTCCAAGAAGAAGCACGTCGGGCTTGTGACAGGCAACGAACTCTAAGAGCTCAGAATACCGGGAAGCGAGGCCGTTGGCGTTCCACGCCACGAGCTCGAGGTCTCGCTTGAGGGATTGCCGTGGTTGTCCGTTCATAACAGACCTGTTACACGGCAGGCTTCCACCAAGAGGAGGAACTTGTCCTGGGGCGAGGCTGTTGCCAAGCGTTCCTTGATTTTAAGGAAAGTCTGGGCCACTTTCTGCAAGTCGTAGCTTGCCAGAAAGTCTGAAACGACGGCGAGATCATCGGAAGATGAGGCCGGGGGAGAACGCTTGGCGGCAGCTGCATAGCTGCGGCGGGGCGAGACGGTGGAAGCCTTGGGGGCTGGTACTGGAGCGGGTGGCCGCTCTGGCTTTTGGAGGACGGGCTTGGGTCCAGTGGCAGGCGGTTTAGGCTGGCCCGTGTTCTTGGCCTGGTTCCTAACTTTCTTGCCCGATCTGGGGAATCTAGGCTTGGGTGGCGGCGGCAATGGAGGATCAATTTCCTCGTTGTCCGGCAGCGGGACTTGTGTGTAGTGGGGTATTTCGCGTTCCGGTTCCGGGGGCGCGATGGTGGGTTTGGCCTTTGGAGCTGCGCTCGGGCTCACTGTACTGCTGGGTTTCGGAACCGGAGCAGACCTAGGGGCTGGTTTCCGGACCACAGGTTCAGCGGCTTTGGCCGGTTTGACTGGCTGTCTAACATCATGTCGAGGCTTAGGCTGGACGGGTTTCTTCAACTTGTCCAGCTGCTCGCTATAGACTGGGCAGCGCCTGTTATTAGCAGCATGGGCGCCGCCACAGTTTATACAATATCGGTGGTTGTCCGGGACAGCGCAGGCCTGCGTCAAGTGGTCATTTCCACAGCGGACGCAGGTCGGCGCGTTCCGGCAACCGAAGCTGCTATGGCCGAACCGCTGGCACCTGTGGCACTGGGAAAGTCGCCCGGTCTGGCGGCAGGGCTCGACGCTTACGCAGAGCCCGAAAAGCCGCTTTAAGTCTAATAAGGCCTGGGAGGATTCGCCCTTCTCTGCCAGGAGTCTTATCAGCGGGAGTGGTCGACGCGAGCCATAAGTAGTGTACAGCCGTGAGGCTCCCACAACCTTATACCCCGCGTCGCACAGTTCGTCAGCGACGACCTGCGGATCCGCCTGTATGTCCAGGCCCCGAAGGACGAGGGCTACAGGCTTGGTGCGGTTCAATGTGTATGTGTGGAACTGGAACGATTCACGTTCCAGCCACTGGACCACTCCGAAGTGCTCCGATGCGCTGCGGCAGGTAACGCGCACAGTCTCGCTCGCAAGGAGCTTGACAGATGCGTTATCTGCCAGCGCAACGGTCTTACGGAGTCGGCGAACGAAGCCGATCACGTCCCTGACGTTCGTAACGAACACCGGCGGGACCCTTCCTTCGGAGGTGCGACTAGGCGCAACCTCAGCGGAGGCTTGGAGTGCCGCCGAGTCCGTGGCCGAACTCAAGGAGGTCAGGGAGGGAGACTTTCGCGGCTTGCCACCGCGCCCTACTGCCACCCAGTCGGTGGAAGCCGAGGTCTCCATATCTGGGGAGTCAGACTCCGGCAGAGGATTCGGGCTGCTTGGCCTACTAGCGGCCGTGCAGCCGGAAGGTCCGGCCTTAGCGGGCTTGGTCGGCCCTAATAAGGACCGATTTTGCTCACGTACTTGCGCGGGTTCAGCAGGGCTTCCCGCGCAAGTCGTAGGGTTCCCGGCTGGCCCAAGTGGCCGGCCGGGGGGCTCGATGCTGCCGCGCAGTGCTTTAGGGACACTATCAGCGGGGCTACTGCCGACTAACTCGGCTCTTTGTCCAGCGGGTACCCGGGGGCCGAACTGTGACACCGTCACAGTGGCGGCACAATGCGCATCTCTATTGGTGAGTCCTACTCTCGGACTCCCCGGGTTTCGCTGGACAGCGCTACCTAACACACTTACCGGCACTGCGCGGCAGGTCCCAGTTGTGTGCTGCTTGGCTTCGTCTTGCTGGCAAGGCGGTTGGTCGATATCCATTTCCATCGCTGCAGCTCTCTGATGTTGGCGCTGGCGATGAGGCGATTCTTGGTCCGGCGGTTTCTTCTTTACTGCCGCCGCAGTAGCTTGAGCGGATGGCCTCTTCATTGCAGTCGTGTAGAGGACGAGGCGTTCCTCTTCTGCGTTGTTCTAATGCTGTGTTGATGTGTGTCCACTTCGAGAGCTAGCAGTCGAACGTCACTGTCGTCTCCCTCCTCCCGTCACTCTCGAACGTCTATCAACTGTACGTTGTAGGCTTATATACTTTAGGCCCCTCCCCTTATGTCATCGCCCCTCCTATTGGTTCTAGCTGCTACCGCTCTTCACGGGAACTTTGTCTACATTTTTCCGTTAGGCATTTTTCTAACGTCCGTCAAATTGTTTTAAGAATCTCCCGTTCATTTCTTCATTCTTGACTAATAATTTTTTGTAACCTTTTACATTTCGTCATTTTTAGTGTGTTATTCTTATTATTTTAATTTATTGTTGTTTATTGTTTAATATATAATAAAATATTTCTTCATTTGTAAAATCCACTTTTATATTCATTAAAAATAAATTATATAAAAATAAATTAATGAATATAAAAGTGGATTTTACAAATGAAGAAATATTTGATTATATATTATACAATAAACAAAAATTAATTAAAATAATAAGAATAACACACTAAAAATGACGAAATGTTAAAGGTTACAAAAAATTATAAGTCAAGAATGAAGAAATTAACGGGAGATTCTTAAAACAATTTGACGGACGTTAGAAAAATGCCTAACGGAAAAATGTAGACAAAGTTCCCGTGAAGAGCGGTAGCAGCTAGAACCAATAGGAGGGGCGATGACATAAGGGGAGGGGCCTGAAGTATATAAGCCTACAACGTACAGTTGATAGACGTTGTTTAAGACCTGAAGATGTCAGTGATGACGAAAAGCTTAGTCGAAAAATAAAAATTATAGCAGTTAGCAAATTCATAAAATTTTATTATAACGCACACTTATTATAAAGACACAATTTCATAATTTTCCAAAACAAAAATATAATTGTTATGAGAACTTCGGCTAGCCGGGCCGTAAGGCCGTGGTCCAAGCATTTGACGGCGCTCTTTAGTGTAGAAGGCTGCAAAACACTGACAAAGGTTTCGTAGTCAGTGACAATTGAACTATGGTTAAGGCTAGTAATTTCTATAATTACTTATTGGCTTTAAATGGTATCTCGTCTTCTACTTCTTCTTCTTCTTTTTCTTCGTTCCCTCAACCCACAGGTAATAATCTTGCAATGTCTTTCCTGCCGGAGACAGTGACTTAATAACTACATACGTTCTTCTCCTTTTGTCTTATTTATACCGTCTTTTCTGAGTTGTCGCCTGCCACTGTGCCCGTCTATCAGGGCGGTGAACCAGATTGAACGACGTAGCCGGTACAAACCAAGAACCAACTATACTGTATTACTTCCTGCACGAATCAGAATCCATCTTCCATTGCCTATCTTTAAAAACCTCATCATTAAGAACTGTTTCTGTTCATAGTATTCTTAAGTCCATCCCACCAGCAACACATCGCAAACTCTTTAAGGTAGCTTCCTTCCTGTTTCCTCGGGGTACAAGTTTCTGACTGCATATGTTCGTAATGCGACTATTTAAGAATGTACTTGTGGTTTCCAGGGAATCATTTATGATTCTAGAAGAGATCGTTTACTGACGAACGCTCTTCTTGTTTGTGAAATTCTTTTTTTTATATCACTGTTTAATGTACTAATAAAACCTATCCTCTAAGACAGTGGGTTAATAACCTACACTCTATATTCATCATTGGATTAAAGAAAAATAATAATAAAACCAAGTACATTTTTAGTGAATATGGTAGGAAACAAAGCACTTACACTGCGAACGCTGAGGTTAAAAGTTTCTTTAGACGCAGATTTATATTTCCATTTATTGTAAATGTAATAAAACACTATAAGCCTTAAGATCTTACTAACGTATTCAAACTTTTAAAGGCAATAAATTCTCCCTTTACATAACACAATTACACGAGTGTTGAGGGGGTCTCGATTCCAGCGCTGTTTCTCAAAACACGCTCAAGACAAATGTAAACGACGCCAACACGGCGAGTATCAAGAAGGCAGAGGTTAGCCAACCGCCGCTATATCATCATTATTCCAGCATTAAAGGGAGAGTTAAAGTTTATGGCTTTGTATTAATTGAGTAGTGCGAGCGAGCAGACGGAGATATTCGCGGCGCCGCCCCTCTTACAACTTGGCTTGGCTTTAGTGTGTGTTCCGTTTCTATTGTGTCTGGGCGCGCCAAAGCAGGCACACTCGTATTGGGCAATAATTTCGTCTCACAGTATTGCGGGATAGTAATTTCATAAAGTGACCTTAACACCTTTGGGATGTTTGAGAGAGGCAGCTTAACACTTGGGTTATAAAAATATATATTTAATTGTAGTATTTGTAAACACTTGGTTACTCACCGTCTTGTGACTTCCCTAAATTTCCCATAACAACGCGTTTCAAGGATAAATCCTCATCATCAGGTTATAAAAACATCAATCCTCCCGGAGAAGTCGTCTCGTCAATAATCAAAAATTATTACCAAACATGACAAAGCACTTCACACCACGTCGTAATTTCTTATGTTTGGTAATAATTTTTGAAGACTTCTCCAAAAGAAATTATGCTTTTGTAACCTGATGATGAGGATTTATCCTTGAAACGCGTTGTTATTGGAATTATAAAGAAGTGACAAGACTGTGAGTAATCAAGTGTTTACAAATACTACAATTAAATACTTATACACTTGACTTGGAGACTATAAGATAATGAATATAAAAATGTAGATTAAATACCGTTAGTCAAGATAAGATTACCGCCTAATTTTTCGAACAAAAGGAAAGAGATTTATAAACTGTGGTGACGACAATGGTTCTGTGTGTAACATCTATCTAATTTATTAAGTTTAATGATGTAGCATATTAAGATTTACAAACGTGTTATCCGTTTGATAACAAAACATATTTATCCACTTATTAATTTGAATTTGTTTATGTTGTCACAATTTTTCAAGCTGTTAGGCCGTCGCCCAGACTGTCTAGATCTACGGGTTATACAGAGTATCATGCTCCTGCAGAAAAATATGTTGTTACGATGGTCTACTGATCGTCGTATGGTACAGTGGAAAACAAAATACAAGACACCAATTAAGTCACTAATCGCCAGCTTTAATTATTACAATTAAAGAGTTTGTAATCGACGAGATAATTTTTTACAACAAATCAAATAAAAATTGTTCACACACAATAAAAATGTCAACTAACACATTACACTTCGCCACAATACTTCGAATCAAACTGGAATAAATTCCCACTAAAACTGACTTGAGTGTCGCTGAATGCCTATATTTATAGTCCGCTGATATTCCAGAATAATCTGTCACTTTGGATGACGTGTTAAACAAACAGGTGCTCTCGTGAATCCATTAGAAACAGTGTCCTTAAACACACTGCGCTGAGCGGTACGGTCTGGTATAGACTAGATAGTTGACGCGTAATTGTCTTTCACCGCAAAGTAGCAGCAATATGTACGCACATACACACACTTTACAGCTGGAATGGTCAAGATACTTGTAGAACGTTTCGTATTACGAAACACGTTTTCCGCATAACGTAACAATATTTATCCACTTATTTATTTGATAATTTATGTTGTCACAATTTTTCAAGCGGTTAGACCGTGGCCCTAGATTGTCTATAGCTGCGAGTTATAAAAGAGCCTAACTCTTTTGCTACATAAGAAACCCACAATATAAACCGTGAGCTATTTTTTTTAGAGTCATAAGAAGATCTGTAAATTACCATAAGTGAGCCGGATGTTTTACAGTGTCATAATTTCCGTGGCGGGCATTATGTGAGCTGGCTGGCAAAGTTCTGTCAACTCAAGAAACATATGTCCATAAACTTTGATTCCTTTCTAAACTATTCGTGTTATTTTCATAAGTTACTACTTGTGGTTGTACATTTAAGGGACGGAGGAACAGGTATAGCACAAGTCAGTGGCGTGACGTGGGTACATAACAGATGTTGCCGGTTGTGACCGGCCTAAAACTTTGCCTAAAAATTAAGTCGAATATTTTCACGTACCAAGTTTCTTTTTAGAGCTAAAATATTTATTTTTAGAGTATTTTCTAACATTCGCCGGCAGAAGAAGAATGTCCCGCTTCACCGGAATCCTACTTCATTATGCTTACACAGAATAAATCAGGACACAAATAATCGAATTAAAAATAATAAAGACAAACAGAGAAAAATACGACTAAACGAACGAAACACAAATAGGTACGTAGTAACTGCTGCACGTTGGTTATGAGAACGAACAAAGATGTTAACGGAGCGTTTCACCGGTGTATACAGCGACAGAACATTGGGTGGACGAATGTGTTCCCCCTCCTCAGTTAGTGAAGTGACAACTACTACAAGGTCAATGACCGTACGACCGTACGCAATAAAGCATTGCTGATGTCTGTGCCGGCAACACAAGACAGTGCAAGTGCCCAGCAGTTCTAAAACAATGCTATTCTTTTCTTCAAGTTTCCCTACTAATATTGTTCGGATTTCAAATAATTCAATAATTAAAGTATGGATTCTGTGATATAACTAATATTATTTTCTCTTATTTCCAGTACTATTGTCGCCAGCAACAGCGGTTACATGGACGCCACGCTACTGGCACAAACACACACACATACGCTCAAAGAGAAATGATGAAACGTTGTAAAGTCAAACTGCTTACAATAGAAAATTTCATTCTCAAGTGCGCCTGCTTAATTAAAAGAAATTAACAGTTGCTTGTAATCAGTTGTATAGCAAAAGTATTTAGTGAGTTTTAAACTCACATATATTTTCCAAGACTTGTTAGTGAAATTTACAGCTTGTTAGACCTAATTAAATCACAAATACCTGTCTTATCTTTATTTTTAAATCCAAGTTGTGTTCTCTTTCATATACAGTATCTGTATTGTCCAATACCACAGGAAATATTTCCTCATTTTAAAATAATTTTTCGACTTGACACGTCCTCTTACATTTCTATTTCATTAATATTTTTGCTCATTATTGTCGTGAATATTTGCGTTCGCCTTTCGCGTTTTACCTTCCCCTTGTCCGTCTCTACTTTGTCTCCACGTTTCTCACGGAGGAAACTGTAGTATAGGTTTTGAGATACACGAACATCTAAAAAGGAATTTTATTTCAGTAACACAATCTTCCCTGATTATTGGATTCCATAATGCTAGGAATGCGATCAGAATCTAAGAGCTGAGTCCTGAGAAGGCAATCAATACTGTCTGCTACAAATGCAGGCAATAACAATGAACTCGTTTTGTTTCCGATTGCTTAGCCTAACGCAGTACGCCGACCGTGAAATGGATTCTACAGTAATGCTGACACTGGTAGTTCTGTTACAGTTGGTTATCGCTGATGCGTGTTAAGTCTCCTATCCCTGTTTGTCTGTCTTCTCTCTCTCACTTTCTTGTTCTCCATCACTCTCTCTCTCTCTCTCTCACTCTCTCTGTCACACACACACACACACACACACACACACACACACACACACACACACACACACACACACACACACAAGCTCCCCATTCTCTCTCTCTCTCTCTCTCTCTCTCTCCTAACACACACACACACACACGTAATGCAGATACATTATATGATATCTCACAAAGCTTCTAATCTAGCATTGTCTCGCAAATACTCACAACACCTAATTACTTCTTTCTGACTCAAATACCAAACCTCATTCTATACCCCTTTCTGGAACTGCTTTTACGTCAGGCTCGCCCCTCAAAATCGTGAAAGACAAAATTTAAAAAACCCACAATTCACAAATTTTCAGTAAGCGGTATTGTTTGAGACGATACTTATACTGTAAAAAAAATTTGTCCTTCTCGTTCATACTATACACATATTTGGCTAAAAGTTTGTTAACGACTAAAATTTCCAGTCGCTAATAAGCAAACAAAAGTATTACGCAGTCTTTCACGGCCGACACCATAATTATTCAAATTAAGATCCGGGCTGTAAAGGGCTTTGCCACAGTACTGTGGTTTCACTGACGAACACCTTGTTGTTTCCAAAATTCTTTTTTACTGAAGATGGCCTCCAGAGGAGTGGCCGAAACTTCTGTTAATAACATCCATCAGCATAGTAATTATAGTAGATCACGAACGTACACCACGGATCTTAATTTTAATAATTAGTTTATTAAAATATTCCAGCAAATTACGTGTTTTTTATTAACTCCGTCTTAAACAAATCACAAATGATCTTAGAAATGTCGTCCTGTTCTTAAGCATTGTGGCAGCATCTAAACACTGATTTACACATTTCCTCCATTACGTTTTGTCCATATTTATGAGATCTACCGACTACTAAGTCTTCGACCATTACCCTAACCAAAAATCATCACAAAATTCTGAAATCATCACAACAAGAAAATAATAGTAAAACAAACTCAACGGTGACAAAAATTATGATATATCAAAGTGATGCTTCATGAACGTAATAATTTTATTATTCAGAGATTATACTACCAATATAATTATTATAATTAATTGATATTGAAACTTTTGACAAAGCAAGAAAGGATTACATAGAACAATGATATCTATTGTAGTGGGTGCCAAGGGACTGAAAACTGAATAATGTACGTAGTGGGTATCGAATGTTTGTTATATCATAAAACAATTCATCCTCCCTGTTGTGGGGTTGTCTAATTGTCTAATTTTACATTCATTCCACGTCTTAACTGGAGAAAATTTGATTGGAAAGCCACAGCAGGTCCACAGACAATAATATTAAATTTTATATAATTGGAGATTAAACTTTTTACCATGGAGTTTGAAGCGTTTAACTAGCGTATTTTGAATACAATCAAATTTAAACTTTTACAAGGTATTTAATGCTAACAATTTGGTAACTTGTATTAATGTACTCAATCATATAAAGTAGCTAAGTGACAAATTGTATTACGAACTTAATCTGATGGCGCTATATAGATGGGAATCGTGTGTTATGCATAAGAAAGCAGAGGAGACACAACGGAGATGGAAAATTTGGAGGATTAGAAGAACTTTGTGGAGGGGGGGAGATTGAATTGGATATATTGAAGAAAAAATGATGAAGTATGCAATACGTATGACCAACCAATAATATACACGGCTGTCAGAGTGACGAAATTGAAATGATTAATTTATATTTAGAGAGTGTAATATGGGAAAACTACAAAGTCAGTAGTTGTAGGGGGTTGCAAACAAGAGAGAGAAACATGACGGGATGCTGCAGGGCGAATTTAAAAGTCAAAATTACTAGAGTGGGATAGTAAGATCAGGAAGACAAATAGCTGGGGGAAATTTAAAACGTTTTGGGCCCAAAGTAGCTCTACAAAACCTATTGAATAACAATACAATTGTTGGTAATAAACTCTGGGCTATTGGGCCTTGGTCCATTAAAGTTATTATTTTCAGACGTTTCAGCATCATTTTTGGAGCCCATGTTCTATGCATAAAACAATTCACACAACTGACACGATGTTCATCGCCTCATCGGCTCATCACCTCAGTACTGTGACAAAGAATGTACCACTGTACTTAGATATAGAATAATATCATTTCTTGATTAAAAGAGATGTATACAGTTTTGAGCGACATATTTTACAAATTGAAAAAAAAGTTTTAAAATATAACATTATAAATATCTAGGTAACATTGAAGACACGTTTTTATTTAAACAGAATTTATATTTTGTCTGATTCGATTTAGATTCAAAGCACCATTAGCGATGAATTGAAACCAGCATTCATTTGTAGCCGCGGAGTGTATACATCAAGGTATAACCACTTAGGTCCATAATTCAACTGCTTTCCGAACAGGAAAATTTAAAATTTCAATTGTGCAATAAATTTACAATAAACAGATCGTCGTGAGCCGTTTTTCCCGAGGATCGTTTCAGATCTCTACTCTAAAACTATGAACAAATGACTATATAACGACTTCCAAGTACTGTACAAGCTTCAGAGACGGAGCTTGTTAAAGCTAGTATACTCTAATACACATTTATTGTAAACCATAAAAGTACTGTGCTTTTTTATCTATATTGTTTACGAGATTTAAACTACTCCAAATTACAGATTGGTTCTGAGCGAGTAGAATATGCTGATAATGACTGAGAAACAAAGAAATGAGTCGTTTAGTTTCAAAATCAAGTACATCTTTAAACAAAATTTCCGTAAAACAAAAAGCAATTTTCTTTGGGTTTATTTGACAGCTAAAATTTTATTATAACGCACACTTATTATAAAAACACAATTTCATAATTTTCCAAAACAAAAATATAATTGTTATGAGAACTTCGGCTAGCCGGGCTGTAAGGCAGTGGTCCAACCATTTGACGGCGGTCTTTAGTGTAGAAGGCTGCAAAACACTGACAAAGGTTTCGTAGTCAGTGACCATTGAACTGTGGTTAAGGCTAGTAATTTCTATAATTACTTATTGGCTTTAAATGGTATCTCGTCTTCTTCTTCTTCTTCTTCTTCTTCTTCTTCTTCTTCTTCTTCTTCTTCTTCTTCTTCTTCTTCTTCTTCTTCTTCTTCTTCTTCTTCTTCTTCTTCGTTCCCTCAACCCACAGGTTCTTTCCTGCCGGAGACAGTGACTTAATAAATACATACGTTCTTCTCCTTTTGTCTTATTTATACCGTCTTTTCTTAGTTGTCGCCTGTCACTGTGCCCGTCTATCAGGGCGGTGAACCAGATTGAACGACGTAGCCGGTACAAACCAAGAACCAACTATACTATATTACTTCCTGCAGGAATCAGAATCCATCTTCCATTGCCTATCTTTAAAAACTTCATCATTAAGAACTGTTTCTGTTCATAGTATTCTTAAGTCCATCCCACCAGCAACACATCGCAAACTCTTTAATGGAGCTTCGTTCCTGTTTCCTCGGGGTACAAGTTTCTGACTCCATATGTTCGTAATGCGACTATTTAAGAATGTCCTTTTGGTTTCCAGGGAACCATTTATGATTCTAGAAGAGATCGTTTACTGACGAACGCTCTTCTTGTTTGTGAAAATTCTTTTTTTTATATCACTGTTTAGTGTACTAATAAAATTTATCCTCTAAGACAGTGGGTTAATAACCTACACTCTATGTTCATCTTTGGATTAAAAAATAATAATAATAAAACCAAGTACATTTTTAGTGAATATGGTAGGAAACAAAGCACTTACACTGCGAACGCTGAGGTTAAAAGTTTCTTTAGACGCAGATTTATATTTTCATTTATTGTAAATGTAATAAAACACTATACGCCTTAAGATCTTACTAACGTATTCAAACTTTTAAAGGCAATAAATTCTCCCTTTACATAACACAATTACACGAGTGTTGAGGGGGTCTCGATTCCAGCGCTGTTTCTCAAAACACGCTCAAGACAAATGTAAACGACGCCAACACGGCGAGTATCAAGAAGGCAGAGGTTAGCCAACCGCCGCTATATCATCATTATTCCAGCATTAAAGGGAGAGTTAAAGTTTATGGCTTTGTATTAATTGAGTAGTGCGAGCGAGCAGACGGAGATATTCGCGGCGCCGCCCCTCTTACAACTTGGCTTGGCTTTAGTGTGTGTTCCGTTTCTATTGTGTCTGGGCGCGCCAAAGCAGGCACACTTGTATTGGACAATAATTTCGTCTCACAGTAATGCGGGATAGTAATTTCATAAAGTGACCTTAACACCTTTGGGATGTTTGAGAGAGGCAGCTTAACACTTGGGTTATAAAAATATATATTTTATTGTAGTATTTGTAAACACTTGGTTACTCACCGTCTTGTGACTTCCCTAAACTTCCCATAACAACGCGTTTCAAGGATAAATCCTCATCATCAGGTTATAAAAACATCAATCCTCCCGGAGAAGTCGTCTCGTCAAAAAATCAAAAATTATTACCAAACATGACAAAGCACTTCACACCACGTCGTAATTTCTTATGTTTGGTAATACTTTTTGAATTTTGACGACTTCTCCAAAAGAAATGATGCTTTTATAACCTGATGATGAGGATTTATCCTTGAAACGCGTTGTTATTGGAAGTTTAAAGAAGTCACAAGACGGTGAGTGTTTAAACTTTGTACTGTTTTGTCAGCTGTAAGCAGTCTACTAACATTGCACGGCACGCGCGGATGACGTCACGCTTTTATCAAACCTTGCAATCGGCCAGCCTAGCCGACTGCAAGCCAGTATTAGTTCAGTTTATAACACGACTCCGAGCGCAACTCTCGTTAAACACTTCTCTTACAGCCGCGGCTTTTGGCTATTATACAGCATGCATTTATAACATTTCACTTTAATCGTCTACCTGCGTCCATCTGCAATGGACCACGATTTCATTCAAAATTAATCTCGGGCATTATCGCCTCAAATGCTTCCGCACGTGCCGATCGTAACTAACAAACCAAATTATTCAATAAACGCATGTTCAATATCTTAAATACAGTCCACTTCTTTCTAACAAACAATCCAGCCTTCCTTATTAGCGTCTTTGGAATAACTCGCGATTCTTCAAGAGCTTCCAAACCGCAACATTTTTGGTCCCACCGGACCGGATTTCACATTTCAGGCCAAAAACGACGTCATTTTTGGTCCAATCAGGCAGGATTTCATATTTTCAGGCCAAAACAAACTACATCATTTTTGGTCCCAACGGCACAGATTTCTCATACCTGAGTACACAGGCGACAGCATTTATTTATATACATCATTTCTGGAAAAACCAATCTGAAGTTAATCACGACAGACGGGCATCATTTTCGTCCTGAGCGACACCATTATCGTGAAGCACGTCGCAGTCATCTCGACAAGATTCAGCCAAGCAGTAGACCAGAGACGACGGGACGAAACAGGACAACATTTTCGAGATTCCACAGCTTTAATTGATGGAGGGTACAACATGAGGCAACGGCTAACCGGCGGAGACAGGAGGTGTAGCAGCTCCAAACGGGATCGAAGCCAGCTTCATCACGAATGGATCGACGGCCACGTGACTATAAACTTTACCTATATTTGATTTATTTTTAATAATATTTCACCCAGTGTGTATTTTTTGACATATTTATATAAACAATTAACTTATTACACAATATAAATTAATAGATGGTTGGCAGCTCATTATCAGTCAGAACTTTAAAGATAAAGCTATACTTTGTAATCATTTAGATTTATAATTTCAATAATTTAACTGCCAACGAGTTTGATTAGTTAGAGAGAGTAAGTTTATGTGCAAACCAACGATCGCTAGCTACCAAACGTATTTATACTCATTCAAAATTAAGTTTGTGGTTCACATGCTCGATGCTCAATTGTTTCTAAATATCTTTCCCTTTTTTATCTCAAACTGTAATAATGGCCGATGTAAGGGCTCTGATAAAAAAACGAGGTACAATTAAGGCCTCAATATCCCGAATAAATACCTTCGCGGATAATTTTGATTTGTTAAACAGCGATCCTCATGCGCTCAAAATAAAACTGCGTCATTTGATGGAATTATCCACCAAATATGACGAGATACAGTCACAAATCGAGGCTGAGGAAGCAGACGTTGCGTCAACAAGTGATAGAGTGCAAACGGAGGACGATCTCTGTGCTATAGAATGTAAATTGCAACACTTGTTGGAGCAATCTGAGCACTTGAACCAAAAACCACTAATTAATACTGATGGTAAACAGCCTAAAACAACCCCCATTCAATTGGAACCAATAAAATTACCACGGTTCGAGGGTAGTATTGTGGAATGGCAACATTATTACAATATTTTTATGGAACTAATTCATGTCAGAACAGACCTGACAGATATACAGAAGCTTCATTATTTGCACTCGTCATTACATGGCGAGGCGCTTAACGTAATAAAATCATTACCCATAACACATGAAAATTACGCGGTGGCTATCGATCTGTTGAGGAATAGATATGATAGTAAGCTGATTGTCTCCGCTCACCACGTGTGGAATGTCCTAGACGTACCATTAGTTCAGCAGGAATCCCAAGGTAGCATATCGCAATTTATTGATCAAATCTCTGCAAATATAAACGCTTTAAATAATCTCAAACTGCCAGTCAACACGTTTGAAATTATTGTCGTAAATTATCTAGCCAAAAAACTTGACAGTTACACTTTACGTTTGTGGAAAGAGAGTTTATCGGAGCATAAACTCCCTGATTTTAATAATTTTATAAATTTTTTAAATTCACGTAGGAAACTACTGCAAAATATCGATAACGCGACTAGCCCAACGAGCAGGTTGAACAAAAGCGATAAGTCTCCTTATCGCAAAGCAGTTAAACAGATAAGCACTCCAAAGGGCGCATTCCACTCACATATTAGAAATAATTTATGCAGGCTATGTAACGGTGGACATAGACTTAGCGATTGCCCACAATTTATATCGCTGTCTATCCCTGATAGAAAAAATGCGTTACTAAAAAACAAACTTTGCTTAAACTGTCTCCGTTCGGGACACGAGGGTTCAAAATGTCCCTCCAAATTTTCGTGTAAAAAATGTTCTAGGCGTCACCACACCACGATTCATGTCCCCAACAGGGACGTGACTTCTGTTAACAACCAGTGTTCACTGAAATCACAGACCAATAAATCGGTATTGTTATCTACCGCCGTCTGTATGACATACAATAAGGTCGGCAAAAAATTTCCCGTTAGGATATTACTGGATTCCGGTTCTCAAGCGAACTTTTGCACAATGGATTTCGCCCGCAGGTTGGGCCTCCAATTAGTTAAATCGCAATTGCCCATCACGGGTATAAACAACTCGCTTTCCCAGGCTGACTTCAGCACTAATGTAAGGCTACATTCACGCTATAAACCCTTCACGTTAAACGTACATTGTGCCGTATTACCCAGTATAACTAATAATTTACCGGCGGAGTCGTTCAATCTTACATCTTTAAATTTACCCAAGCGCATATTCCTGGCGGATCCTCACCTACATTGCTCATCGCAAGTCGATATATTAATCGGCGCTCAATATTTTCTACAATTAATTGAACCTGTGAAATATACGCGCGGACCACACTTTCCTGTAATTCAGGAAACCAAGTTAGGATTTATTTTGGCCGGTGACTTACCATTCAACGTCGACATGACTAGAACGGTTTCTTCATTTATGGTCTGTAAGGATGATAATCAGGTTTCCTCGCAACTAAAGGAATTTTGGAAGTTGGAGGAAATCTCTAGTCGCGAAACCCGATCTGAGGACTCACCGTGTGAAAGGCATTTCGTGGAAAACACTAGCCGCAATCGCGACGGAAGATTCGTGGTAGCCCTGCCCCGCAGATCTGATAAATCGTATTTGGGAGATTCTCTCCGCGGAGCAATACGCAGATTCCAATCGTTAGAATTCAAATTCAAGCAGAACCCTACCCTTTATAAGGATTATAGTGAGTTCATGAATGACTACTTAAGACTTGGCCACATGTCGCCGCTTAATGAATACGATCTGTCGCTTGACAGGTCAGAGATCTTTTATCTGCCCCATCACGCAGTCTTCAAAGACTCTACCTTAACCACTAAATTGCGCGTGGTATTTGACGCATCCGCTAAAACCACCAATAATTTGTCCCTTAACGACACTTTAATGGTCGGTCCTACGATCCAGCAGGATCTGTTTTCGATAATGGTTCGGTTCCGCACCCACCGATACGTACTTATTGCGGACATTGAAAAGATGTATCGCCAGGTCATTGTTAATCCTAAGGATTCAAACTTGCAACGCATTGTTTGGAATGATGCACCGCATAAGGAATTGCGACATTACGCGTTAAGGACGGTTACATATGGCACTGCTAGTGCCTCCTTCCTTGCTACGCGTTGTCTGGCTCAAATAGCATATGAAAATAAAGCCGACTACTCTACCGCTGCTAAGGCCATAGCAAATGACTTTTACGTAGACGATCTCATAACGGGTTCGGATGATCCGAACAGCTTAGCTGAAATGAAAGGCGAGATCGAGAAGTTGTTGAGGAGGTATGGTTTTTCGTTACACAAATGGTTCTCTAACCACCATAAGATTATGACTCTTCGCGCCCAAGTAACCCGTGACTTCAGCAAGGGTCAAAACGTGCGTACCTTGGGCATACAGTGGAATGTTGAGGGGGATAACTTTTTGTATACCGTTAGGGGTGATGACAATCTAACCGTTCTCAACAAGAGAAGCGTGTTGTCAATCATTGCCGGGATCTATGATCCACTAGGTCTAATTGCTCCCATCACATTTTGCTGCAAGCATTTCGTGCAGCAGTTGTGGTTGGCGGGCACTGATTGGGACGAACCCTTGTCCGGGTCACTGGCCAATCAATGGTCGGAATTATACGCCCAATTAGTCTCCGACACTCATTTTGAGATTACGAGGTCGGTTAAGAGTTCGAACAGTTACCCAGTTAGTTCATTGCAGCTGCACGGATTCGCCGACGCTTCGGTTAAAGGTTACGCGTGTTGCATTTATGTGCGGGCGGTCTATTCGAACGGCGCCATATCATCAAACTTGTTGTGTGCTAAATCTAGGGTCGCTCCGCTGAAACAGATAACGCTTCCTAGACTTGAACTTTGTGCTTGTTTATTGTTGGCTCAATTAACGTCCAAGGTTTTAAATGCCGTCGATTACAATTTTGACGGATTATATCTTTATTCGGATTCGATGATAGCGTTGTACTGGATACATCAGCAATCTTCCCGCTGGAAGGTATTTGTGGCTAACCGTGTCGCAGAAATACAGCGTCTTGTTAGCAGCAGGGGAACTTGGCGTCATGTAGTATCGAATGACAACCCTGCCGACGTTTTATCGCGCGGTTGCCTCCCTCGTAGTCTGCACTGTCATGCTCAATGGTGGCATGGTCCCTCCTGGTTGGCTCGTGATGCGGCCTCATGGCCGGTCAGCGCGTTCGACATTAATACTCCCTGTATCTTTCCCGACATTGATGAGGAACGTCGAAAGCAGGCTCAAACCTCACTAATTGTCGCGTCCTCAACACATAGTTACATTGAAAACTATTCATCTCTTACGAGGCTTATTCGCGTCTTCGCATACTGCCGTCGATTTCTTCGCAATTCTAGGCTCGCGGTGGTTGATAGAGACACGTCCTTTTTGTCGGCTCAAGAATTGTCTGACACGCTCTTGGTTTTTGTCCGGCAATCTCAGAAGTTGCATTTCGACGTAGAGGTTAGGGAACTTGAGGCACACCGGTGCCTTCCACGCAGTATTAAAATTCTTGCTCTCAACCCATTCCTGGATAAATCAGGCATTTTAAGAGTGGGTGGACGCTTGCAATTCTCCCCACTTAGCTACGAGACTAAACACCAAATAATTTTACACCCGCACTCTCATCTCACGAGATTAATAATTGAATACGAACACATCCGTTTGTTGCACGCTGGAGTGCAATCAACTCAAGCTTCGCTTAGGCTTAAGTATTGGATCATACACGATAAGTCCTATATCCGCTCAGTGATACATAAGTGTGTCACTTGTTTTCGTTTCCGGGCTAAAGGCGCGAATCAATTACTCGGTCAATTACCCTCTTCTAGGGTCACGCCGTCAAGGCCATTCTCACAGTCGGCCGTGGATTACGCAGGTCCGGTGTTTTTGCGCCATGGCGGGCAGCGCTCTAAGTCCACGACCAAGGCATATATCGCTCTATTTATATGCATGTGTACTAGGGCCATCCATTTAGAATTGGTGTCGGATCTTACTTCCAACGCCTTTATAGCGGCTTTAAAAAGGTTCATATCGCGCAGAGGTATTCCCGCGCAGATATTTTCGGATAATGGCACGAATTTTCGTCGTGCCAACCACACGTTGCATGATTGGTACAAATTTTTAACTTCCAAGGAAGTTGAACAATCTTCTCTGGAGTTTTGCGGTCTCCACGGCATCAAATGGTCCTTTATCCCCCCGTCAGCCCCTCATTTCGGTGGTTTGTGGGAAAGTGGTGTAAGGAGTGTTAAATTCCATTTACGTCGCGTAATTGGCAGTACGATCTTGAATTTTGAGGAATATTCTACCCTTCTTTCTCAAATTGAGGCTTGCCTTAATTCACGCCCGTTATGCGCCGTGTCCGACGATGCTAGAGACCCTGAACCCTTAACACCCGCTCATTTTTTGGTCGGTGCTCCACTGACGGCACTTCCGGAACCCGACTATACACAAGGCAATAATACTCATTTGGGCAGATGGCCTCTGCTCCAAAAATTTACGCAGACCATCTGGAAACGGTGGTCTAGGGATTATCTGCACCAGCTGCAGCAGCGCAATAAATGGCGCACCCCATTTAAAAATTTGAAGGTCGGACAACTTGTCCTCATTTTGGATGACAATTCCCCCCCTCTAGAATGGAAGCGTGGGGTAATTACCAATGTTTTTCCGGGTCAAGATTCCTTAGTACGCGTCGCAGAAGTACGCACCGCGCTAGGTATCTTACGCCGACCCATCCACAAATTATGCCCCCTTCCGGTGGCAACAAGCTAGTCGTTTGCGTGCCTTACGGTGTGTGTGTGTGTGTGTGTGTGTATGGGTGTGTGCGTGTCACATTACATGGAACACGCCCGGGACATTCCCCGGGGCGAGCATATAAGTCAATTGTATCATAAGCATTGTAACATTGTTAAGTGTCGCTAGCTATTACAGAAATAGTGACTGTGTCTCATATGTACTATCAATTATTATGAATGTTGTGTATCGTTAATATGTTTGTGTGATTCAAATTCTGAGAACCACAAGTGTCAGTTATAGTGGCAATTATTCTATATATGTATTGTATTTTCTAAGGGTCAAAACATTATGAAATTCATTGGGGTTGTTATGTCAATATCATGGGGAAATTATTGTATTTTTTATGGTGTTATCAATTTATTGTAATGCTTGACAAATATCAAGGGGTATCATTTGGGAAAGATCAATACCTACTTAATTATTGTATTATTGTGCGTATTGTATTACTGTTATGTGTTGAGTAATCTTGACGTCAGTAAGCCCTTGCTATTGGCGTAAGGGTCAATTTATTGTATGCTTGGTGATTGTTAATTGAATTTATATTATGTCCATTATGTCATTGCTCTCTGGCCAGTGCGCCAATTATTGTATCGCTTACGACATGTAAGTCTAATTATTATATTGTTCAATTTAACCGTTAATGTACAAAATCGTCCCGATTTTGGCGGGCAGTATGTTTAAACTTTGTACTGTTTTGTCAGCTGTAAGCAGTCTACTAACATTGCACGGCACGCGCGGATGACGTCACGCTTTTATCAAACCTTGCAATCGGCCAGCCTAGCCGACTGCAAGCCAGTATTAGTTCAGTTTATAACACGACTCCGAGCGCAACTCTCGTTAAACACTTCTCTTACAGCCGCGGCTTTTGGCTATTATACAGCATGCATTTATAACATTTCACTTTAATCGTCTACCTGCGTCCATCTGCAATGGACCACGATTTCATTCAAAATTAATCTCGGGCATTATCGCCTCAAATGCTTCCGCACGTGCCGATCGTAACTAACAAACCAAATTATTCAATAAACGCATGTTCAATATCTTAAATACAGTCCACTTCTTTCTAACAAACAATCCAGCCTTCCTTATTAGCGTCTTTGGAATAACTCGCGATTCTTCAAGAGCTTCCAAACCGCAACAGTGAGTAACCAAGTGTTTACAAATACTACAATTAAATATTTATACACTTGACTTGGAGACTATAATATAATGAATATAATAATGTAGATTAAATACCGTTAGTCAAGACAAGATTACCGCCTCATTTTTCAAACAAAAGGTAAGAGATTTATAGAACTGTGGTGAAGTCAATGGTTCTGTGTGTAACAGGTATTTAATTTATTAAATTTAATGATGTAGCATATTAAGATTTACAAACGTGTTATCCGTTTGATAACAAAACATATTTATCCACTTATTAATTTGAATTTGTTTATGTTGTCTCAATTTGTCAAGCTGTTAGGCCGTCGCCCAGACTGTCTAGATCTACGGGTTATACAGAGTATCATGCTCCTGCAGAAAACCATATTGTTACGAAGGTCTACTGATCGTCGTATGGTACCGTGGAAAACAATATACAAGACACCAATTAAGTCGCTAATCGTCAGCTTTAATTATTACAATTAAAGAGTTTGTAATCGACGAGATAGTATTTTTACAACAAATCAAATAAAAATTGTTCACACATAATAAAAATGTCAACTAATAGAGTCCCGCACAATTTTAAAACCCATTACACTTTGCCACAATACTTCGAATCTCACTGGAATAAATTCCCACTAAAACTGACTTGAGTGTCGCTGAATGCCTATATTTATAGTCCGCTGATATTCCAGAATAATCTGTCACTTTGGATGACGTGTTAAACAAACAGGTGCTCTCGTGAATCCATTAGAAACAGTGTCCTTAAACACACTGCGCTGAACGGTACGGTCTGGTATAGACTAGATAGTTGACGCGTAATTGTCTTTCACCGCAAAGTAGCAGCAATATGTACGCACATACACACACTTTACAGCTGGAATGGTCAAGATACTTGTAGAACGTTTCGTATTACGAAACACTTTTTCCGCATTACGTAAACAATTTTATCCACTGATTTATTTGAATTTTTTATTTTGTCAAAATTTTTCAAGCGGTTAGACCGTGGCCCTAGATTGTCTATATCTGCAAGTTATACAGACTATCATGATGTTCTTGCAGAAAAATATGTATTGGCATCAAGAAACGCATCACCAACACTCAGATAGGTGAACACAAGCGACCCAGCCCTGGCATCAACTGGAATGTGTTAAAAATTTCCGCCGAGCCTAACTCTTTTGCTACATAATAAACCCACAATATAAACCGTGAGCTATTTTTTTAGAGTCATAAGAAGATCTGTAAATCACCATAAGTGAGCCGGATGTTTTACAGTGTCATAATTTCCGTGGAGTGCCAGCCGGCTGATGAACAAGGAGAAATCCTTTCTAGGCTTAGCGGTTGTGCTTTTCACAAGTTTTTGTTAGGTTTGTTGAAAGAAAAAAAAACAACAAGAAATAGTGATATTCTAACGTCATATTTTGTATTTTTGTTTGTAACAAACTCTTCGGATTAGAAATTGAAAAGAGAATTTCGGGAGTGGTGTGATATTGTGACATTTTATAACGGCCCTACTTTTTGTCTGTGTGTCCGTAGATGTGCTCTGTATATTTCAAACATATCTGGCAACGTGTATACACGACGATTTACTGTTTTTATTTCTATTAACGATACGAGCTTCATTGTTAAATTGTACAAATAACTAACATTGTTATTAATTAAATTATTATTTAAGGCCCACACTTGATAAAGCAATTATTCAATTGTAATCCAATATTACACCGAACTGTTTAGTATTGTGAACTCGTTCTGGTATTGCATAAATTACCTTTTTTAATTTTCTTGTACGTATTATAATGTTATCGTATATTGTCAACATTCGTACGCCTACGAATATTATAATATTATATTCCTATGCTTCGTATTATCTACATACATATATTATCACACACACACACACACACACACACACACACACACACACACACACACACACACACACACACACACACACACACACACATTCATTACAGTAATTGATCTATACCTATTTTTTGGAATGTCTGTTAGAATTAATAATGAACTAGTCTTGTTCCCATCTACTTGAAACGATTCCTATTTCCAGTTTCCTGTTCCTGTTTCTTCCTTCAGATTACAGGAAGAATTTTCATTTTTTCCTGAGATCGGTGTACAGGTTTGGAAAAGAGATAATCTTATTTGGTATTCTGAAAGTAATTAATCTTAAATGTCACAACTATGAATTTCAAAATACAGGCTGTGCATAAATTACGTAATTTGCGTATGTTTTACTGTGTCCAAAGTATTGTTACGACGGTCTCCTTGATCGTCGTATTGTACAGTGGAAAAACAAAATACACACACCAATGAAGTCACTAATTTATCACAATTAACAGTTTGTAATCAACAGGTTATTCAACAAGATTGTTCTCGTACGATAATTCAAATTAATCTGTTCACACAATTAATAATGTCAACTACAAAGACTTCCTCACTGTAATCAGTTTTTACTAACACGCCACTTGAAACGCACTGTGTAAATCGCTGACAATAACTCGAAAGTCACTTGAATAAATCGCCACTAAAACTGAACTAAGCGTCGCTGAAATCTTGTATTTATACTCCGCTGAGATTCCAGAATAGTCCATAATACGCGTCAACTACTAGAAAACACCAGAGCGTAATTGATTGCGGCCTTAAACACATCGCGCGCGGACCGGTATGGTCTGGAATAGTCTCGTTGCGGACGCGTGACAAGTGTCACGTAATTGTCCCCCATCTCAAAGTAGCAGCAATACGTACGCACCCACACACATTACAGCCGGAGCAACCGGCAAACACGTAGAATGTTCTGTTATGGGGTAACAGTATTCATAATAAAATGGAAACCTTTCAGTACTTGTAGGAATTAAGTTTGATAAATAATAATGTATTTAACTTAGAAGCTGTGTATTTATGTTCAACTTTAAGTATGTAATTCTGTAATGTTAAGTAAACTAAAAACCTGTGAAAATGTTTGAGTACAACGTTCGCGGACTGCAGAAACCGTTCAAGTTTAAAAATCACACTTCCCGTGTCCCACTTTCCTTTCCTAAGCCAAGTTCTATGGCTGTGCGGGACGAAGGGTAGGCCCGTCGCCCGCTCGTATACTACGTCCCAAGCCTCAAATAGAGCTCCTGCGGCAGGGTCGACTGATAGTCATGGATTTAGGGTGTGGCCTGCTACCGGCCGTGGGTGTTCAACTAATTAATTAATTGAGGGTGAGTGTTCGCCAAGGCCGGGTCCAAGATTCTCCTGGCACAGATTGGTAGCGACCGAGAGCGCGAATCCGATGGTTGCCCTGGAATCTGGCGGTGCGGCGATAAAATTTTTGGGGACAGTGTCCGTATAATGGCGTCCTGGGAACGGACACGCAGGGAGTCACGGATCGTTTTGTTTGATGTCAGGTAGTGGGCTTTACACGCCCAGCGCAATCCTCGGTCAAGGAGAGACTGAAGCTTTCGCTTATGGGTCTTGGCCAAGTAGCCCCAAACGGGTATCGCGTAGGTAACCATCGGCACCACATAGGTGGAGACGATAAGCTTCCCTAGGCGGCGGGTCATGGCGTTGCTGCATAACACGGGACGGAGTTGATAGAGACGATAGGCGGTCTTTCGGACTACTTGTGGAGAGTGTGTCCGCCAGGTGAGACGTCGGTCGAGGTGAACCCCGGGTACTTGACCTCTCGAGACCAGGGCAACAGTGTATCGCCTACGTAGAGTCTGTCTGGGAGCCTTAAGCGTCTGGAGAAGACTACTGCTGTGCTCTTGCCCGCGTTGATGGCAACCCACCATTTCTCTGCCCACGCAACGTAATCGTCCAATTGTTCCTGGAGCCAGATAACTGCCGTTTCAGCTTGACGATCGACGGCATACACCGCCGTGTCGTCAGCAAACATGGCCAACCTGGTGCCAGGCAACTTGGGCACGTCATTAAAAGCAGGGGGCCCAAGACGCTTCCCTGAAATACACCAGGAGTAATAGCCCTTGCCGAAGAAAGTGTGTTATCTACTCTCACGCAAAAGGTTCTGTTCCGAAGAAAGCTAGCAATCAAATGAATGTAGCAATCCGGAAGCAGAATCTCCGTGAGTTTGTACAGAAGGGATGGATGCCAAACACGATCGAAAGCCTTCTCGATATCAAGGAAAACGGCGACGGTCTGCTCTCGCGAGCAACCGGTCTCGGACACGGTCTCCACGAAGCACATCAGTTGATGCGTCGAAGAGTGCCCAGCACGTGGATTCCTTTCCTTGTTGATGAAAAAGTTTCCAAAGTTACTCACGAGAGAGAGGCTGCCTCATGTTAACGTTTATTTAATGCTCACGTACTCAAGCTGTCTCTCACTCTTAACTGTAGTATTTGCAGAATACGCGATGTTCACTTAATTCAAAGTGATAATCTGCAGTAGGATTTAGCTCCGCTTTAAGAAGCGTGATACCGTGTATTATTAATTTGCATTCATAAGCTTTCAGTATTGATTGTAATTCAAACATACAGTCATTGTTCAAATTATTGAGCCGCGAATTAAGAAAAATAAAAATTGCTGCTTTGTTTCGTTTTTTTTTACTTTCAGTAGATTTAAATAGTTAGATAATATTAATTTAACACCTAAAATACTTCTTAATAAAATTTGAGTAAATTTTAATATCTCGTATGTGTGTCTACAAGAATTATTTGTTTGCATTGTGATATAACATTTACGTAGCACTGCATTCGATATTACTTTTTATAAGATTTTCTCTATTAAAGACGACAACAATGAAATTCAAAATTCATGTTGTACGTAAATTACAATAGTTTGTATATATATTACTGTGTCCAATTATTCATAATAAAATATTTCTTAGTACTAATGCCAGGGCTTGATTTCAGGGGGAACGTGCCAGAACGGCGTTCCGAAACCTCTTGGTTCCAAAAAATACAGCATTGGACACAAAGAGTAAGGAAAGGTCAAGAAACAAACAATATGACGATACAATGATGAAACTATGGAAACTTTTTTTAAATGTCCGAACCACCGAAACCATCACTTAGAGTTTGATTGAGACTCCGGCATGACGTCATCATGAGTGACATGTTTTCGGTTGTCGTGCGGCGGGTAAACGACGACATCGGGTACCTGACGATGAAGCTCTTTAGAAAATATTAGTAAACTTTATTATATTTTTAGATTCAAGTTATACGTATGTTACCTATTTTATAAGGCTTTAAAAATGTAGACCTCCTTTGTAATAACCTGATGTAAACTTATACGTTAACATAAAATATTAGTATATTTGTGTCTCTACAACTTTGAATTGATGGGTTCCGGCACCTATAATTTTATAAATCAACCACTGACTAATACTAAATACTTTTCAGTACTAATAAGATTTAAGAGTGAAAATATAATAATGTATATGAATTTATGTTCGTCTTCCAATATTTAATTCTGTAAAATTATAAACCTGAAAAACGATTTGAGTACAACATTCGCGCACTGCAGAAACTGTTCAAGTTTTAAAATCATACTTCTCTTGTCCCACTTTCGTTTTCTTGTTGATGATAAAGTTTCCAAAGTTATGCACGAGAGAGAGGCAGGCTCACGTTAACGTTTATTTAATTCTGACGTACTCAAGCTTTCCCACACCCTTAACTGTAGTGTTTGAGAGGAATACGCGATGTTCACTTAAGACGAAGTGATAATCCCAAGTAGAATTCAGATCTGCTTAATGACGCGTGATACTATGTCATATCATTTTGCATCCATAAGCTTTCGATAACAATTTGTAAGTCAAACACACAGTGAGCCAAATTATAAACTCAGCAATGAACAAAAATAGAAATTCTCTCTGTTTTGTTTCCATTGTTTTTAATGATTTTTTTCTTTGCGTAGATTTTACAATAGTTGAGTCATGTTAATTGAAAACATAAAATACTTTGTAACAAAAATGCTGGGTCGTCGGTACTGGTGGGGCCCATACTTGTCAGCCTACCTGTTCGTACCCTTCACTTAAAGAAAGGTTATTTTTATGGCCAACAATTGAAGTTACATGCAACGGAAAATGCCACTTAATCCACCACTTAGGGCCGCCGCAGTAACTTTACTGTAAAAACCCTCTTAACAATAGATGCACCTTTTTAGTACCTATAAAAACAACCTTTCTTGAAGTGAAGGGTACGAACAGGTAGGCGGACAAGTACGGCCCCGCCCAGTAGCGACAACCCAGCATGGTTCAAAAACATTTATTTAAATAACATTATGAAATATATTAATGATAATATTACCGTCATTTATCGTATTATAATATAATAATATTACAGTTATACAACAACAACAACATTATTATTATTATTATTCATAGGCGTCATGCTCAACAGCAAAGAGAACTGGACATGGTTGTGACCTTCGTGAGGATGGTCCTGCAGCAGAAGCCTGCACTGGACCCTCTCACAGGTCGATGATATAGATAAAGCTGTAGGAGCCTAGTAGGCGTAATACGAGGTGCCACCCTGAAGCCATACGAATAGTTGTTCCAGAGGGGGGGTTCCCTGCCTGTAAAGTGGAGGTTTTTTGGTGGGTGCGAGTCCCACACACCGGGAGACCAGTCGCGTGTCTCCTGATGGTGCATAATGCATTTTTCCTCCCCCGCAAAAAATATATATATATTATTATTATTATTATTCATAGGCCTAGTTTAGAACTAAAATAATTCTTTCATTTTTTTATAAGAGAAGTTTAATTTTATTCATATAACTTTGTTACACAGACTGCGAGATCCTTCCTATCCGTTGCCTCATGTCTTTGAATATGTCATGTATTGACATGACAGATGTTCATGTCACTGCAGCATACAGAGTACAGCAAATGTCAACTCGCAAATTAGTTTAATCATTATTTTATAGTGCAAGTGTTGCCATGTTCATTGAAAATGATTTAATAGGAAAACTAATGCTCAAACTCGATAACAGATGCTCAACCAATCAAGCTGAGCAACTTGCAATTCTAAAGGGATCAGAAAAGATTCACGGAGACTTACAACATATAAAAGAACTAAACCCAAAGAAAGCAACAATATATAAGGACAGCAGAATAACAATAGATCGAATTAATAGTCCCAGCAACCATAACTACCTTATTGAAGAAATAAGGAAAGTTACACGCGATACTAAACAGCAATAATGGAGAATAAACTTTAAATGGATCAATGCTCATGTAGGAGTTTGTTGTAACGAACTGACAGACTGGCTGGCAAAAGCAGCAGCACAAGATAATCACTTGGCAATCTCTTTTGACAGAATACCTAAAAGTGCAGTGATTGAAGAATTAACCGAAGAAACTACAAATAAATGGGAAGTCGAATGGAAGGTAACAACGAAAGGTACAGTAACTAAAATATTCTTCCCTAATATCAAAGACAGATTACACACAAAACTCAAAATTACTCCCACCTTTACGGCAATAGTGACTGAACACGGAAAAACGCTTTTATCTCCACCGTTTCAATGTAATAAACGACCCAATGTGCCAGTTCAATAGAGTAGAACTAACAGTGGATCACATCATATATATGAGTGTGAGATGTTAAAAAATCAGAGACAAAATATAATCAGTAGTGTAAAAAAATTAGTAACTTATCCACCTACAAAAAAAGATATTATTATGAAACGTATGAAAGAATTGAAAATACTTATTAATGCAATTCAAATTTAATGTGTTATTTCACTGTAAATAATCAAATATTCACTCACACAAAACCATTGTAAATTATGTTATGTAATACTTATTTGTTATTACTTGATGTAAATATATAAAATCGTTGTTGCATATAGAAGAAATAAGGAAATCTTAGCATATAGTATTAAATAATAATTGTAATGGAGCATGCTGTAAAATAAAATCATAAAAAAGTTGTTATATTAAGTGAAGACAAAGCAGTGGTCACAATCCATGCCAACTCATGAACAGAACCTGAATGTTAAGTGGAAACGGCGGCAGACGGAGTACAACAATTAAGTTAAACATTCGTTAGATTTTATTGTTACGTCAGTCTCACTGATTGTCGTTGGTACAATGGAAAACAAAACACAAGACACCAATTAAGTTACTAATCACCAGCTTTAATTGATGTCAATTAGCAATTTGAAAACCACAAGTTATTCACTAATCTTATACTCGTACAATAATTCAAGTTAAACTGTCGACACAAATAACAATGTCAATTATAATGAATTCCGCACTGTAATCACTCTTCACTAATACACCACTTTAGACGCACTGTGTAAATCGGCGACAAAAATGCGAAACTCGCTTGAATAAATCGCCGCTAAAATTTAAACTAAGCGTCGCCGAATGCTTATATTTGTTGTGGCAACAGCGATTCATTACGTCTGCTCTCCGATACCAGCGACACGGCCCGTGACACCTGAAGAATACGAGGCGAGCCAATCCGGTATCAGCAGCCGCCGAGACGTGACCAACTATTTGTTCGGAGCGAGTCAATCAGCGACCCCTATTAGTGCGTAAAACCCGGGCCGGCAGAAAATTTTGAGCACTCTTCATCGCCACGCCATTAGGCACACTCTTCATCGCCACGCCATCGGACGCACTTCATTTCCTCTCCTCTCTCGGACGACATCGGCGCGGAGTCAGCCGGAAGGAACGGCCGAAGAATAGAACCGGCGTTCTTGCGTCTTCGCCCTCCAGTTCCGCGCCAGCGATGGGTTTCGCTGGGCCGGCAGCCGACTCTACAACCGGTGCCGAAAGAAGAGGAGGACTGCAGTACGCCACGAACAGCGGGCGCAGCCGCCGAACATCACAGCGCGGCACGACCGACATCAGCGTTCTCGCCACCAGGTCTTTTTTAGGGCCGCCAAAAACACTAGAGTGTACGATTGGCGCCATTTGTCATGCGGCAAGCCTTTTGTCCGGTGACATTGTGTCCCGCTGAGAATCCAGAATAATCTATAATACGCGTCAACACTATTAGAAAACACTAGAGCGTAATTGCTTGCGCCTTGAACACAGTGGGCGTGGACCGGTGAAGTCTGGAAAAACCTTGGTCAGGTGGACGCGTGATAACTACTGTATCACGTAATTTGTCTTTCATCTCAAAGTTGCAGAAATATGTATGCACACACCCATTACAGCTGCACTCTGCTGGGATAGCCGAGAAACATGTAGAATTTTCTGTAATGACGTATTAATATAGTATTACTCAAGCAACGCTTTATTACTTTCTTCATTATGTATGTGTAAATAATCTCTTTTCCTAAATGTTTAAATTTTGTTGCCAATTCACTTAGGCTAACATTTATTATTTCTTTCGCTGTTCTGGTCTCTTAAAATGGTAATGTTTTTGCTTTTCCTTTAATAGGAGTTTTATTTTATACTTTGTTCCTATTTGTTGACCTTCCTAAAAAAAGAATTAAAAAATTCATACATTTAGCAATTGTTAAGTCTTTAAAAGCTGTGATGTATGTGAAAAATATTGATTTTCTAATAAATTTGCAAAAAAATATTTCCTTCATCTTCTTAAAAAATTTCTTAACAACACTTCTCCGTAACTGATTAGAAGTCTTGTAAAAGTGTTACGCACATTTTTCCAAAAGAATAGAATGTAGTTTCAGGATTAATACGAGGGTCGATCAAATATAAACGAGACCTTTGAAATTGGCACGAGATATTTTAACGCTCATTGATGTTGGCAACAGTAAGCATCGGTATCAGTGCCTAGACATATTCAGCGCAATACGGTTGTTTAAAAAGTCGTTTGTTTCATTGTTGTCACAATAAGTGAACAGGAGGTGCATGTGTCCGTTACGCAGCATGTAATAATTAAGTTTTTAGTGTGTGAAGGTGTTAAACCAGCTGAAATTTTGTGCAGATTGCGTGCACAGTTCGGCAATGATACACGTTCGAAGGCTCCACTATACTCCTGAAACAAAGAGGTCGAGTATGGAGTGGCGTGCAAAAAGGTGAAGCAACTCCAGAGAAGGCGAAAATACGTTTGTTTGCTGGCAAGGTTCTCATGACCGTCTTTTGGGATGCTAAAGGCGTTGTGTATGTCGATTTTCTACTTGAACAAAGAACAATAAATGCTGCATACTACTCTGAACTCTTAGGTAAGGTGAGGCCTATAGATCCAAACGGCCCAAGATTCCGATCCGCAGCGGATCTTGATTCTTCACAATAACGCCAGGCCCCACACTGCTGCTGCTACGCAAGCAAACTTGGAAGAACTACACTGGACATCTTTGGATCATCCCCCCTACAGTCCAGACTTGTCGGCATGTAATTATCATTTGTTTGGACCCCTCAAAAAAGACTTGGGCGGGAAAAAATTTTCCAGCGAAGAACAGGTGCGAGACTTCGTGCGCGTTTGGCTACTAACACGTCCAACAAGGTTTTATGAAGAAGGAATAAAAAAACTGCCAGTGCGATGAAAAAAATGTGTAGACAATAGTGGAAGCTATGTAGAAAAATAGTTTTGAATTTGTTTTCACATATATTAATCCAATAAAAAGTTTCTCAAAAGGTCTCGTTTATATTTGATCAACCTAGTATACAAACCGGCCCGCAACAACTATGCCTATAGCGCACTGAAGTAGCTGAGCTGAAGATATTTATAATAATTTTTTTTTACTGCAAGGAGCTGTTGGGTGAGGACTCGATGAAGTATTCATGAAACCAACAACAGACGTTGAACATTCTGCGGCATTTGAATTTCTAAACGATTCTGACTGATGCCGTATAATGCCCAATGAATAAAACGCGTGTGTGTAATACTTTGTGGCATGGGAATAAAAGCTTTTTCGTAAGTTAAATATACCTCCGATACAATAATTGTTATCCTTTATGTTTACTAATTAATGTGTACCATTAAATTTTTTAAATTTTACTAAAGTATATAACATTAGTAGGCAAAGTGTCAGTACTTCTTATCTGAGTATTTAATTATCGAAACTCCAACTTCTTCGTGCTTATTTGCTAACCTGCTAAATGTCATGTTCTGGACATGTCATAGTCCAGAACATGACATTTATCAGGTTAGCAAATAAGTACGAAGAAGTTGGAGTTACAGAGACTGCTAATTAAAATAATTTCATTTATGTCCTTTACATCGAATTCTGCTCTGGTATCTTCATTCCTTATTCTATCTTGCAAATGGATAATTTTAAACTATTTAGAAGAAACGCATTTTGAATCTTGCCGCTTTTCTTTTTTGCCATGCCACACGTCTCACTCCCATAAGTTGACGTGGGTATTGCAACTGTCTTATAAAATTTAATCCTTGTGCTGTGTCTTGTGTTATTTCTAAGATTTCTATGAATCGTATCACAAACATTCCTAAATTTATTTATCTTCTCTCTTCAGGTTCTTAGCTTTCTGCACAGCCGAGATATTTGAAACGGCTCATTTGTTCTAAAGTGCTGTTGTTGATAACTATCTTAGTCCTCACTGGATATTTACCTTTAAAGGCCATGGTTTTGGCATTTCTTACTGAAAAGTTTAGTGAGGACTCTCTCGCTACTCTTTGTAATTGACACATAGCTCATTGTAAATCATCCTCATGTTTTTGAATAAGAACTATGCCACCCGCATGTAGCAGGGAACCCATACAAATTGATTGTTAAACTGTATTCCAGAAGTAACTCTAGATTTCCATGCATTCAATATGTCGTCAATGTATGTATTAAACATGATTGGAGAAACACAGCCTACCTGCCTAACCCTTATTAATTGGAATGTCACCTGAGAGCCTACCATTCAGATCCAGGACTACCTACAGATGTATTTTTATAAGGGATCTAGGATTCCTAATTAAAGACTAATATTTCAACTGTAAGAAAACGAAAAATGAATTGGATGGGGGATTAGACAAGGTGGAATTTAAGGAATAGTGTGAATTGTAAGGAATACAGAAAAGGATGCGTAGGATAATGGACTCAGATTAATTCTACAGAAGACGTAAAAACACATAACCAAGAATCATGGAGACTTGTCCTGTGAAGACTTGTCACGTAAAAAGAGAATACCGTTGACTAATCTATAGTAGGGGCAGTAATTTCCTGCACTGTATGTGGCATATAAAGGAATCTGATAGACATTCCAAATGGCACAAAGCTATTATAACTGGAATTAATGTATACTTCACGACGTATTTAATTTTGATAAAACTATTACTGAAATCAATCAGAAACAATACAAGTGTAACGTTTATAAAAGTCGGATTGTATAAATTAAATTATGGTTGGAATACTACACTTTAAATTTAATTTAATTAATATAATTTTTAACTTTTTTAAAAGTGCAGTAATTAAACATTTACTGAGTAATATAACAACAGTAAAAAAATAAATTCAGCCAAATAATTTTAAAATATCGTGTGGACTATATAATAATAAACGGTATCAATTAGCAAATGAAATAGTAATAAAAATATAAAAATAAATTCAGTTTATTTCATTAAACTTGCACTATTATACGTATAAATGAAATTTTTAAAGATGCGTTGTAGAATATTACAAATGTTTTTATATTTAAATGCCAGTATATTTAAATTACATATTCACTTAATTCCCATCCATAAACATACTCAACCTGGCATCCTTCCTAATCACATAAAAACTTAAATTATCCCTAACTTCTTACCAAGTCTTTAGCCCTCTTCTTTATGTCCCCTGCCTACCCTGACGCCTGTCTGTCGCCCACTTTCAGCTTTGGCGACCCCTGCGATACTCGTCCCTGTCTTGGCCACCCTTATGTATAAACCTTTTGGCATTTCCATCAGCCACTTCCATTACCTATATTTCCACACACTAGATCTACACACAGAAACATGCACACGCACTACATTACCACCAATGTGTCTCCATCTTCTTCGCTTTCCGCCTGCATTGGCATGCGCCTCCTCATATCCTTCCATTTGGCTGAAGGGAGCTTGCTTTGGATGACGTTTAACAGGTGATTTAAGAATGATGCCGGGGGCGTATTATAGAAAAAACTGACAAGGGAAGACTACCTGATAACACTTCCCCCTCTGCCTGTTATCAATTGCCTACATGGTTTGTTGCAGACGTACACTTCTCCTCTCCAAAGCCAATATCTTCATATCCGAATACATACAATATCTCTCACCTTCAGCAATATGACTGAGGTACGGTACTCCCTGCCTTCTTCAGTAATCCTTACACTTCGCAGACTCCTCCGCCATCAACGCATTAAGACTGGGTTTCTCACCCAGTTCGCCACTCACTCTGCATTTCTCTACTAACGTCTCACTTCTCCCGTTAGTTAAAGATTCCTTTAGCTTTTTTTACTTCCATGTTCCGTAAAGAAATGGAAGTATGGTATCGTGCTCGAGAGGAAAGCTGATTCTGATTGTCTACCCTTAAAACGTGAAGAAAATTCATTTTCCGAAAAGTGTCTGTGTGTCTATCTGTGTTTTGAATTTTCTCTATGGCGAACAATAACTGCCGTAAATTCAAACAGATTCAAATAATTTTTTGCATGTGTGCCTTAGTTGTAGAGGACTCAAGGGCTAGTGATTTTGGTGAAGACCGGTTAAAGGGAACGGGTAGTTTAGTTTACCAGCAACGTATTATGTTTTAACAAGAGTAAAGTATCAAATTTTGGTAAAGTATCCTAACAAGAAGGTCATAATAACCCACAGTAGAAAGGTAGACGAAATATCTATAAATAAAAAGGGTAGTTGAAGGGGATTGGGTACATTTCTATAAATGAAAATTATAGTTGGCGGGGAGGGGATAATTTTTACTTCCATGTTCCATAAGGAAATGGAAGTGTGGTCATGGCGAAAAAAATCGTGTTCGAGATAACGGCTGATTCTGATTGTACTACCCTCAAAAACATGAAGAAAAGTCATTTTTTGAAAAGTTTGTGTGTGTGTCTGTCTGTGTGTAGAATTTGTTCTATGGCAAACTATAACAGCCGCAAAGTCAAACAGAATCAAACAATCTTTTGTATATGTGCTGAATTGTCGACTCCTCAAGGCTTTTTGATTTTCGTGAAGATCGGTTAAGAGAAAGGGGTAGTTTACCTGCAACGTTTTATGTTTTAACAAGAGTAATTTTTTTCTATGACGAAATATAACTGCCAAACATTCAAACAGAATCAAATAATTTTTTACATACGTCCCTGAATTGTAGAGTACTCAAGGCCTGTTGATCTTCGTGAAAATCGGTTACGGGGAAAGGGTAGTTAACCTGCAAATTTTATGTTTTAACAAGAGTAAAGTACTTAATTTTGATAAATAAAGTATCCTGATAAGAAGATCATAATAATCCACTGTAGAATCGTACATGAAATATCTATAAATGAAGAGGCTAGTTGAACGGGGTGGGGGTAATTTTCTATAAATGGAAATGATAGTTGAAAGGGAGGGGATAATTTTTTATGTGTACTACGTTATCGGCAAGAAAGAAGTAGTTTGTTGTTAAAATTCCTTCCCAGACTGTTTGGCCGTGGTCCAATGTTTTCTGCAAAACCAGGCGATTTGGCCACCGACTGCCATCATCAGTAAAATTTGAGTGCGGTAACGTGAGGTGGTATACGTTAATGACCACGGTACTGTGGTTAAAGCTGAAGAAATAAGTAGTTTCATTCCGAAAATAATTTTAAATATAAATCTTAGAACATGGAAGTCATGTATAGTTCTCCATACCGATATCTAAGTTTTCTTGTGGCAACACATTTTAAAGCTACTGTTCACATGTATGTACTTTTCATCCATTAATTAAGATTTAATTGCTTGTGTAAACATACGTTGGTCGATCTCACGATTTCTTTATAACAGCGGTGGATGTGATATAATTTAACTGAGCGGTTATTATTAACTTCTAAAGGCAATGCCTTGTCGCTGTAGCTACGTCACTCTATCCCTTGCGATATTCTTCATTTCTTCATAGGACCCACTATTCACGACACTCATTGTGCTGCGGAAGTATGCAGTTCTTGGTCTTCCTTTGGGCTTCTTCCCCACTACTTTGCCTTCAAAGATGTTAGTTAAAAAAGCACTATGTCTGATCACATGCCCTATCACCTTAATCTTTCTCACCTCTATACTCCTAAGTGTTCTATTCTCATTTATTTCCTCTAAGATCTGTTCATTCGTCTTCCTATCTGTCCAACTAATTTTTGTCATTCTCCGCCAAATCCACATCTCCATTGCCTGAAGTCTGTCACTCTCCACCTTCCCTAAGTTCCATGATTCACACCCGTAAGTTAAAACACTCCATACAAATACCTTAACAAACTTTTTCCTTGTTTGAATACTAATATGGTTGCTTGTTAATAAGTTCCTTTTGCTCTGGAATGCTTGTTTTGCCAGAGCTACTCTCCTCTTAATCTCTGCCAGACACTTATTCCCACTTGTAACTATGCTACCCAGGTAACAAAATTCAGTAACGTGCTCCAATATTGTGTTGTTCAACATAATGGTTGATTTAATGTCTTCTCTTTTTTTACTTACAACCATTATTTTAGTTTTCTTAACATTTATCCTCAATCTCCAAGCGTGAAGAATTTTGTTAAACGTACCTAACATTCGGGTCATATCCTTTTCTGAGTCAGCCATCAGTACAATATCATCTGCGAAGCGAATACTGTGTATCTGTTCCCCATTTATTTTAATTCCCCTAGAACTCCTTTTCATCTGAGTTACAACATCTTCTATAAACAAATTGAACAAGTACGGTGACAGTGGGCAACCTTGTCTTACCCCCCTTCTTATTATTGCTTCCTTTTTACATCCATTTATGTCTATTTCAGTACTTTGCAACGTATAAATATTGAAGATTACCCTTATAACTTTCCAGTCAAGTCCTGACTTCCTCATAGTTTGAAACAACAGCTTCCAATCAACATTGTCGAACGCCTTCTCGAGATCCACAAATACTAAATAGGTTTTCCTATTCACTTCAATTCTCCTCTCCAAGATCTGCCGCAGAGCCAAGATTGCTTCTCTGGTCCCTCTCTGGTTTCTCTAACTGAGCGGTTATAGATTGTAAATGATTCAATTTATTTAACGTGGTGACCTTTGTTACTTATTGTGTTTAGTGGGTGCCGAATACCTCTGTAAGATATAACAAAATATTGTAATAAATAATATGACCATTACTGTAGCCGTCCTATTGAAATTTGGGTTAATTACTCTGATAGTTCCTATCCGTTTCGGATGTTGAATATCCTACAGATTATTTTAACTTTCTGTACTGCTACACGGAATAAGTCAGCTGTATTCTCATGTCAAACCGGGTCCTTAAATTTCTCAGCCATGAGATTCTAGGTCGCCCAACTCCTCTATTTCCAAGTACTTTTCCCTGTAGTATGGACTGCAATATGTAAAATCTCTGTTCATTTCTCATGAGATATCCCAGATACTGAAGCTTTCTTATCTTCACTGCGATAATAATGTTTAAATCATTGTTTACTAGCCTGCGTTCCTATGACAATCGCTCATATATTATGGTCAATGGTAAAAAGGATCAACATATATAGTATTACCATTTACTATTGAAGTCTAAAAGGTTACAATTAGAACTGTTACAAGTGTCTTAAGATATGGTAATCTGATAAGATTGTTAGACTAATAATAACACAGATAATTCCAGAGTTACTGCCTGATTCACCCGTCTTTCACATCTTCTCATTTAATTGTGTTAAAACTAGTCAATGTTTTCATGAAGCAAAATTATGTACTGAAACCGTGTAACTATTCTAGTTGTTGTTAAGTTTAAGAGGATATCGTGCAGTACGACATGGCGCGGAACTGTGCTTTATTGAGCTTAACGTGAGACACAATACTGTGCTGTGTATGGGTGTTGGAAATGGTGGTAGGAAAACGACGCCACGGTACTAAGTACTGGAAGGGGGGGCGCTTACAGGATTCACTGACGTAACTTTGCAAACTTTGACATTAACTTTTCACAGCCCGCGTAAGGAAATGGAGCGAGAAAAGATATTTATGAATAAATGGTGCATACAAAGTTACAAATGTGTACAAGATTTCATGCTTACACTTGTAAGTTTAAAACGTTACTCTTGTTTGCGTGTGCCCACATTTGTTGATTACTTATCTTTTAATTTACCTCGTTTTCTTAATTTATTGATATTATAATATTTGACAAACAATTGTTAAGAAAACACTGACAAATCACAGCTCATGTAAGGAAATATTACTTTACAGAAATCATCAAATAGTTATTGCTAGGAAACACGTGACTATTTAAATACATGCCTGGAATATACAGAAAGAATGAAAATAACGCCATAATTTGTCTTCATTACAATAAGGCTATAAAACCGAATTGAACATTATCTGGGAATCTCGTTGTTACCAGTCACATTTAATATAGATACAAAACCAAATATACCCGCATCTAAAGTTATATCTACATGTAAAATTGTAAGTAGAATTTTAAAACCAGAACTGAAAATCGAATAGAACAAAATCTGGGAGTATGGATTATGGTCTCCCGGAGAACAAAAAGCCGGTCAACGGTCTCAAAGGCGGATGAGGCACCTCGGTTCCCAACGGCAGAGAGAGTGGAAGAGCCTTTTGGAGTAAACCAAGGAAAACAATCATTTCGGACTAACGATCCGATCTTATTTCAGAATTTAATTCCTACATTTGCACTCTATACAATTTCAATTGCAGTATGGGTATAGAAAATATAACAGAAACAATGAGAAAGAGAAGACTATTATTTTTTCGACATTTATATAGAATGGACAACAATAGGTTTACAAAGCAAATCTTCAGATATCTCTGGAAGAAGAAGTCGACATCAAGTTGGATTAAAGAAGTCCAAAAGCATTTAGAAAAAAATAATATACACGCAGAAGAACCAACTGACAGAGAAGTTTTTCGGGCAAAAGTGTTGAAAATGGAAGTAGTCCAGGGTAGGTGAGATAAAAACACAGGTTCAAAGCAAACTGAACACAGGAAGAAGAGACACAGTGAGTAGCTGAATGAATATTGGAAAAAAAAGAGAAAACAAAGAGAAAGAATTGAAATTTCCATGTGGTCCTTAGATGGCCGATACGTAAAAAAAAAACTGGGAGTATGTCAAGAATGTTTCAGGCCTGGAAGGTTTTGTGCGGAACACATTCCAAGTATAAAAGCTAGAATACTCCGTAGAACCGGCAATTCAAACCGATGTTACTGACTCTTGATTTCAAGACGGCTTGTGTCTCCATCCACAGAGTAAATCTCTTCAAAACACTGGAAGAATTTAGTATGGATGATAAGAGTTTATCACTGATCAGCGGAAAAGGTTATATTTTGACTATTCTGGGATTCTCGGTGAGGTCATTACGGGTCAGCAGATGCGAAACAAGAATGTAAATACCGCATCGTATTGTGATGTGCTGTCGAATCTTCTGACTGCAATTTGGATAAAACGCCCAAGCCTGCTAACTAGATTAGTTGTCGTTGTAACCCTTTACGGTTTAGGCTAGCAGCCTGTTTCAGTCGCAATGGAAAGTCATCCAACCATCACAATATACACTATTCTTCCCCCTTGGATGATAGTCAAGTGCTTTTCTTGCAAATCTAGTTGGATCCATTCTCTCTACGTCTAACCACCA
>CM068372.1:46900804-47125804 GCA_034769895.1 Magicicada septendecula
GCTTATAAATCTTGTTTTTAAAACCAAGTTCATTGCATGCTTGTTTATGTATTTGCCCCGAGTGTGTTAAATATGAAAGTGTATGACCTTTTTTCTTCTTTGTATTGCAATAGAACATTGTAGTAAAGGAAACTGTAGCCAGGACTACATGCTGATATAGCATGTTTATGACGTTATAGACATGTTAAAATTAGATTTTTGTTTCATTATGTTCATTAGATATAAGTTTTGAATAAAGAATTGGGTAAAAAACTATTATGTATGAAAATGTCCATAAATTTATTGGTGATCATGTCATGTGCGAGTTTAATGTGCGAGTTCGCATGTCATTCGTATTTTATGAATAACGCTGTTATAAATGAACGTATCGAACGGAGATTTGGGCAGCGCAAGCATCTTAAATAGCGCTATATTTTCTAAGTGTCAGAGACTTGTTACGTACTATTTTAATAGGGATTTGTTTAGTAAAAACCAGCTTCTATAGATTTCTTACCTTTTAGAAGTCAGAAAATTTATAGATAAAATCTATACCTGCTTCTGCAGAAATCTGCCAGTCTGTTCAAGAAGTTGTCTACAAGTTCTATCCATCAATCACGTGATAAGTGTTTCGACCAATCAGCGGCCCCAATTTTCATTAAGATTGGGTCTCCGACGACGAGAGTCAGGTTAGTTCCATCCAGCAGCTCGAATATTCCATCCAGCAGAAACGTTCTTATGTAAGAGGTATCAAGGACAATTTAGCGACGAGTTACCCGTTAGCTAATACCTTGTATCGGTACGAACTCAATATTTTCCAATAATAAAATATTTATAATTTAAACGGTGCTAGTCTCGCGTGAGTCAAGATTTCCGCATAGGGGAGGTTTATCCATCCGGGATACTCCTGTGTTAACGCGAGGACACCTCAAGAGCGGGAAGGTGGACGCTTAAAGCACCATAGTAAATAAATATTAAATTACAGCCCAGTTTCAGTACCTTGAGATAAGAGTAAACTGCTATCGGTGTGTCGGCGTGCGTGCGTACAAGAGGAGAGTCAGCGAAGCGGCAGTGTGCAGAGAGGAGCGGACGACGAGGGAGCAGATTGCGACGGAGCACAGGACCAGCAGTGAGACGAATCAACATATTTGGATTCAACGTTCAAGCAACAATTGACATTTTTAAACAGATCAGTTCTGATAACTCAAAGGCAATTATTAAAGTAAAATAAATATTTGTCAATTACATACCATTTTAAAAGTTGTTTCATAATATACAACCTTGCTCCAGATTGACTACATTGTTTAATTATTACTATGCCTAATATATGTTTTGTCGCAGTATACAAACCAAATATTAATCTTTATATACTGAGTGACTGTGTATTGAATCTAATGAGTGTTTTCTACTATACTCGGTTACATATTTCTAAAGCAGCACCAATTCCAAATAGCTTGTCTCGTGGATCGTCGTGTCGTAGAGAGGAAACAGAATAACTGGCACCAATGAAGTCGCTAATTATACAGTTTAATTACACATAACCAACGTCAACGGTTAGAATTCAGAAACGGTGCTCTCATACAATAATTCAAGTTAAATTTGGTCAACACACAACAATAAATGTCACTTTACTACAGTTTTGCGCTAAGCATTACAATAATCACTTCTCACTAAACGACAAAAATGACTCTGAACAGCACTCGTGATATCGCTAGGCCTAACTCATATTGACCTCTTTAAAATCCAGTATTTATATCTCGGCCGTGTTGCATCATAGTAACACAGAGGGCCTGGATGTCGGTAGCGTAGTCGAGAAACATGTGGAAGGGGCATATCAACGTAGCACTATCATCCCTTTACAGCAACATCCTTCAAAAAATTGTCTCTTTTTTTGTCACTCCCTATGATAAGAGTATAGGATTTGCTTCCATACAAACATATTTCCAGAGATAACTCTTTAACCAATTGTTTTAACTTTTAAAATATCCTTCTTTAAACTGAATATATATATATTTTTTTTATTTAAATTATTATCCGAACTAAAAGCCCTTGGTCTTTCGAAATTTCCATGCTTTTCGATATTGTTAATGTAATCTGACGTTTCGGCCCTACCTTTTGAAGCCATCTTCAGTGAAAGTTCTTGGAAAGTAATGAAAAGATGTGCGTCAATAAACTACAGTACTGTGGCAAAGGCATAGTAATTTTTATTAAATGAATTACAAGTTTCTTCTTCTTATCTCAGAGAATAGGTGAATCGCCTGTTCCGGTGACAAAGGAAATACATCCACTTCACCAACATTTCAGTGGATTATCCTGTACTTCGTTGTGCAATAGCCTTGTATTGTTAAATTTCCATACGGCAGCCTGTCAACTGGCATCCTATTCAGTTGAGCAATCCGTTTCTCTTTGTTTTTATCAGTGCAATTTGATTATTCAAAAATGTTTAGCTCTTTGCGTATGACTTCACTGTACAGTCTACCTCTTCGTGTCTAGCCTTTAACGGATAGCAAGAATCTAACGTGTGATGCTTGTATCCTACTTATCTTTAGTCGACTAGTTGCTTGCGACTTTTGAGTAAAAGCATTGTCGTGTAGAGTAAGAGCAGCGGTAAGAGTGCTATCTTTAAGCACCTGGTCCTCCAGCTCTGGGTTTCCAGGGGAGATCCACCACTTAGGTTCTTATGCCGCTCGTGCTGTTGGATAAAACTCTCTCTTCCGCCCTTAAGAACGTTGAACATTTGCTACTTTTAACCCTGGCCGCGGCTTACAGGGTAGCATGGATGAAAACAGACCACAACTATTACAGACTATAGCTGATGTATGGAAAATGAAGGATTCCCTGGACAGGGGTGACCAAAATGGGAAGGAATAAAGAATGGGACTCTTCCAAAGACGGTTTGAAGCACGATGAGAATCCAATTAGGGTAACTGGGTGTGCTAAAACCTGAATCAAACAGGTAAGGACACAAACGTAGCCTTATTAATGCTACCTAAAATATCTATTATACTTGAAAAAATATTATCTCTCCAATAGTTGCGTCCTACTCAGCTCCATAGGACTGGACTTGTTGCCCGCAACTTTTAACTGAGATAATTGTACTCTAAAGACATTACCAGCATCATGTTCAGTAATACCACTGGTAGCAGCGCTACCTTTGATCCTCTCTTCCTGCTTTGGGTTTTATTTGGAGACCTATGTCTTAGGTTCTTACCGTGCCGTTGGGGATCCCGCCTCTTCTGTTACAAAGACCGTTGGCCGTTTGACACTTTTAAACCTGGCCGGAGTTTACAGGGTAGCATGACAGAAAATAAATAAGCATTACAGATTATAGTTGAAGTATGAAAAATCTAGCTTGAAGCATCCAACTAAGGTAATTGAATGGGCTAAACCTAATCAACCAGGTGCAGATACAAACTGATGTGGACACAAACTTAGCCTCATTATCCTCTCTATAATATTCAAAGACAAAAGAGTACTGTCGTCGTTTAGTCGTATCGATAGTATTATATGTTACAACGTCTCACGGACAGTTCGTTTTACGGTGGAAACAGAATAACTGACACGAATTAAATCACTAACTACAAACTTTAATTACACACAAACAACAGTTAGAAATCTGCAAAGGCGCTCTTATACAATAATTCAAGTTAAATGTGTCTAACAATAAATGTCACCTTATTACAATTTTGCATCAATTAACACAATAATCACTTTCCACTAAACCGCAATAATCATTCCTATCCGTACTAGTAATATATGAACCTCTAAGTAACTTTGCCTTTTCAAAACCCTGTATTTATACATCGGCTGCATTGCATCGTAGTGATACGGGGGGGGGGGGCCTTTAATGCCGGTAGAATGAACAAGGAACGCGTGGAAAAAAGCTTCTCGAGTTATATAGAGCTTTACGTAATTCTGCCCCGCAGAATTATTTCCAGACGTCTGGAACAGCTTCGTGCGTTGTCCCGAGTTAAGTGTCATCTAGGCATTTTGTTAATTTTTTAGCTCAAAACAGCAATATAATTCCAACTCTGTCATTACTTAATGTCACACAGCTAAATACTTCGTTCTTGACAAGGCGTTTCGGTGTCTCCACGGTCTTTAGGTCTTAAACGACACTGGAAAAGGGAAAACAAAACTGGAATGGGGAGAGCAATATAATTACTTGAGATTACTATATATTTGCATTCCCGTGTCGACATATTTAATTCAGTGGTGGTTACCATATGCAGACAAACTTGAAGATGCCAAACTGTTTGATTAATCAAAGTAGCAATATAATTACTTGAGATTACTATATATTTTTATTCCCGTGTCGATGTATTTAATTTACTGGTGGTTACCATATGCAGACAGAGAAACTTGAAGATGCCAAACTATTTGTTTAGTTCAACGAAGCGATATAATTACTTGAGATTACTATATATTTTTATTCCCGTGTCGATGTATTTAATTTACTGGTGGTTATCATATATGCAGACAGAGAAACTTGAAGATGCCAAACTATTTGTTTAGTTCAACGTAGCGATATAATTACTTGAGATTACTACCGTATATATTTTTATTCCCGTGTCGATTATTTAATTTACTGGTGGTTACCATATGCAGACAGAGAAACTTGAAGATGCCAAACTATTTGTTTAGTTCAACGTAGCGATATAATTATTTGAGATTACTATACATTTTTATTCCCGTGTCTATGTATTTAATTTACTGGTGGTTACTATATGTAGACAGAAACGTGTGGAGAAGTGCCAATCTGGCGAAGATACAACAGCGCTGCTATAAATAAATCCCTTACAGTATTTTAATCTGAAAAGTTTGTTAACAAGAAACAGATTCATTCCGTTGTTACTCATTTATGTTGTTTTTTTTTTGTTATTTTTTTATATCTTCTTCTCGAAGGAAACTTGTTAAAGCTAGTTAATAATCTTACCAATTAATTTATGTATTCTTGCCGTGTATTCCCGCACTGCAGTTAGTAGGTAAGTGGTTAGGTGAAGATCATGCAGTATGATGCGGAACTGCGCTTCATTGGGCTTAACGCGAAACCTAGCGGAGAGCGGAGCGACACCACAGATCCAGATACACAGAAGTTTGTGTTAGTTACGCGCGCGTAACTTAACAGACTTTAAGTCTAACGTTTTACAGACCGCGTTGGGAAATGGAGCATGAAAAGTAATCCCTAAATACACGAGTCGTTCAAAGCCACAGTTGTAGACCTACACCTGAATCCCTGACTTTATTCATATAAGTTGACGTCATACTTTGGATTATTTACTGATTATTTATGTGTGTGTGTGTGTGTGTGTGTGTGTGTGTTTAGTGGCGCGCACATGCGTTTATGTTTAAAAAGGGCTTTGTTTACAAGGTCACCGTTTACAGAATTCCGATATCCACCGTCTTCTCTCTTCATAGTTTGCGTTCTGGCGCCGTCTATGTCAGCGGTCCTCAAACTATGGAGCGGGCGCGGCCCACTGCTGGATACCGAGGGGCGTTTGATGGGTCCCAAAGTAGGGCTAAATAATTTATTTACTGTGTCTTATGGGTCCCATGAAGTTTAATCACCTTTAATGTGGGCTTCGGACTTTAAGAAAAGGTTGAAAACTACTGTTGTTGCGCACAGAAAAACTTAGGGTGGCCACTTCTAGTTCTTGTCGGTGTCCAATTCCAATATTTTAAGAGCTATTCCATATTTCTGCCAGTCTATTTAAACGACTAAATATTTTATTTCTTTACTTTAGTGATTTTTGTGATATCAAAGTTTCCCCTTTTATTCATACTTTATGACTATATTTTCTCTCTTCTAGGTTAGCAGCCCATAGGCTGGTTGGCAGCAGCTCGCCATTCTTCCCAATTCTCTGCTTTCCTTTTCAATTCACAATATGAAGTGCAGTTCATATCGAGCATAAGCTGTTTCATATACTCTAAACGGGGTTGTGCTCTGTAATTCTTCCCTACAATTGTTCGTTCTATTATTCGCTTAACCAACCCATTGTGTCGTAGAATATGTTCTATAAACTTAGCTCTTCTGCCTTTTAAATTGTGTTTAACTGGACTAACATGACAAGTAGTCCCCACCCGGAGATCCGAACAGGGGACCGTTTTACCTCCGGAATATTGTACAAGATTTTGCACTAAAAATGCAAAACATCAGGATTTTCACTTCATCAGGTCTAGGGCCATAGTAGCCATAGTAGCATAGTGACATGAAAGACCATGGTTTAAATCTTTTAGAAAGACCATGGTTTAAATCATTTAATAGCAATAGCATCTCTCCTCTGTTTCCCCTTTTACACGTTTCCTTGTTACATTTAATAAGATCCAAATTTCCCATACGTGAAGCACATGAGTATATACACTTTCCCGTGAGTACCCTACCCAGGGCCGTGCCGTGCTATGATATAGAGAGGCGGCCGCATCAGGCGGCACCGTAAGGGGGCGGCATAAGCAGTGAAATCAAAATACAATTTGAACCATTCAATAATTAAAAATCTTTACGCAACGCTTTTCTATATTGGTCTATGTTATTCCGATATTGATGTATACGATTTATGATTTATCGCACGCCTCTGCCTAAGCGCTTTCGGTACCCTCTGATTTCGGTTTCTGGTGCTGGTGCATCGTTGGCGAGCGCTCGCCGAAAGACTTTTGATCAGACAGCACGAAGCTATTATTTTTGTTTGTAATATACCGCGCAGCCGCTACTAAAAGCTGACGCGGCAATTATCACAAAAGACAATTGCACGTGTTACGTGTTGATAGTTCTGCTTTGAGCTTACAATTATTGACAATATTTGATTTTTATGTTAGTTTGTCTCGAGAAGTGGCAAGTGGCTGTGCTGTGTTTAAATCAGTAAATCAGATATATTAATATCTGTATCAGTATAATATTTTTTGCATTTATACTAATTCAGTTTTTGTGTTTAAAAAGTAGATCAGGTTAGAGAATTATTGTTTTTTACAGCAATTGTAGTTACTTATTATCATTGAAAATGATTATGTTATGACAATATGGACTCGAATTAAAAAGTAGCATTTGCATGGACTGGGTATACCTCAGGTGCGGAACGTGTGCCTGTGTGTGATAGATAGAGAGTTATTTAGGTAATATTGGGCTACTTTTGCGTTCTGTGTGTGCTAGAGAGAGAGTTGCGTAGGGAAAATTTGCATTTGTCTACTTTTTCGTTCGTTATTCATTGCTCTATTTTTAACAAATTCATATACGTTAAAGTGGAGACAATACAATAACGAGTTAAAGAAAGGCATAGGCCTATGTCAAAACGGCTGCTAGCTGTCAATTTGACAGATATTCGTTATCTATTTATTATGTTCTGTTACCTAAAAATCTTACTAGCTTTGCAACTCATTTCTATCGTTATTTTATCTACCCTATTTTAATAGCATGACAAGCATCATCATATTTAATCATTTTCAGTGACCCCCCTCCGGTTGCATCTTTGCGAAGGACTGTGAAATTTTATTTAATACTTTTATTACAGTATGGAACAGAAAAGGAAAAAATTGTCTGGAAGTCAATATAAAAAGAAAAGCTTAAAGGAAGAGGAACAAGGAAGAAAGCTAAGCTATGTTATGAAGGAATTCTTAGTACAAAAGTCCTGTTTAGATAAGCCGTCCACATCCACATCAACAGCGACTGCTTTGGACTTGGCAAATAGAAACTCAGTGCCGCCCCAATCACTTCCAGAAGAAGTTGTTGAAGAGAGCCAAAAATAACACCATCAGAAGTTCATCAAGAGCCGGGTAGCAGTAGCAGTGGCAGCCAGCAGATATTAAACGAAATTCCTTCTGATCCTGCATTATGGAATGCTTGCTGCATGTCATCTGAAACTCGCCAAATACTGGTTGAGAGGGGTCCACATCAAATTAAAAAATTCGAGTTTCCTATTAATAAAGGAAGGCGTAGATTTTCGCCCTCGCATTATTTGAAAGTGTTGAGCAATGGTGAAGTCGTTGAGAGAAGTTGGTTGATTTACTCTGTTACAAATGATGCCGTTTTTGCTTGTGTTGTATATTATTTGGTAATTCGTCTGCTATTAGTGACTGGCCCAAGAAAGGCTATCTGACTGGGGAAATCTTATAAGAGCCCTCACAATGCACGAAAAGTCTGTAAATCACAGAAATGCTTTTAGAGCATGGAAAGAATTGGACATTCGATTAAAGCAGAAAAAACTATTGACGCTGAATGTCAACGAATTATGGATATGGAAATTCAGCATTGGAGAGGAGTTCTAAAAAGAATTATGTCAATAATAATTAGACTATTGGCCTCACAATGCTTAGCTTTTCGTGGAACAACTGAACATTTGTTTCAGCCTAATAACGGAAACTTCCTAAAGTTGGTGGAATTGCTTTCTGAGTTTGATCCAGTTATAGAAGAACATATCAGGAGAGTTCAACGCGAGTATGATAAATGGTCTGTGACTTATCTAAACAATAATATACAAGATGAATTGATAAATTTGATGGGAAATGTAATTTTAAGCAAAATTGTCGAAATAACAAAAATCGCTAAATATTTTTCGATAATCGCCGATTGTACCCCAGACGTAAGTCATATTAAACAGCTCTCATTGACAATAAGAGGTGTCGCTTTTAACTCCATTCAAAATAAATATGAAATTGAAGAATTCTTTATTGGTTTTTTTGAAGCTAGTGATTCAACCGGAGAGGGTTTGACAGAACTTATTCTGACACATTTGGAAAAGTTAGGATTTGAGTTCAAGTGGCTTAGAGGACAAGGATATGACAACGGAGCTAATATGAAAGGAGTAAGAAAGGGTGTACAAAATAGAATACTTGAAAAATATCCAAGGGCGTTTTATGTACCCTGCGCATGTTATTCTTTAAACCTATTTGTGAATGATGCAGCGTCTTCTTCTACAGAAACAACAACTTTTTTTTCTATTGTACAAGAACTTTACACTTTTTCTCAAGTTCTACAAAGCGTTGCGAAGTGCTAAAAAAATATGTTTCACAATTAACTCTAAAACCATTGAGTGCTACTAGGTGGTCAAGCAGATTAGATGCGTTAAAACCTTTACGATTTCAGCTTTGCGAAATCTATGATGCATTATTCCAAATAATAGAAGACGTCAACAGAGATGCAGAAACTAAAGTTAAAGCAAGAGGGTTAGCAAAAAATATTAAAAATTACAAGTTTATATGCGGTGTAATTCTTTGGCATGCTATTTTATTTGAAATAAATTCAGTCTCGAAGCTATTGCAATCTGTAACTATAAATTTGTCAGATTGTGTAAGGATGTTATCAGAAACCATACAAAAAGTGAAAAGTTATAGACAATCTGGATATGATCAGATGAAAATTGCTGCTAATGAGATTGCAGAGGATCTTGAATGCACTACAGAATTTCCTGCCGAAACTGAAGTTAGAGCCAGAAGGAAAAAGCGTCTGTTTGACTATGAAGAAGCTGTCGATGAACCCTTAACAGAGGAGAATAAATTTAAAATAAACTTTTTCAATTATATTCTGGACATTACTCTTAATTCTCTGAATGATCGATTCACGCTTCTGGAAACCCATAGCAAAAATTTTCAGTTTTTATATGACATTTTAAAACTCAAGGATATAGATGACAAAACGCTAGAAAACTATTGTACCAGTCTCCAGTCAATACTTTCGGTCGAAAATGAATCAGATATAAATGCAACTGATCTTCAAGAAGAATTACGTGATTTATCCCGAATGCTACCATATTCTATGAAACCTTTGGATGTTTTAAATTATTTGTGCCAAAATAACTTAATTACTTTGTATCCGAATACTGTTGTAGCTTTGAGAATTTTATTAACACTCCCTGTCTCTGTAGCTAGTGGGGAAAGAAGTTTTCCCAACTTAAAATTAATAAAACACTACTTAAGAAGTTCAATAAGCCAAACAAAACTTAGAAACCTGTCATTATAGATTTCTATTGAATCTACATTGGCTGCCACTCTAGACTACAAATCCCTAATTAACGAATTTGGTAAAGTTAAAGTTAGAAGGTTACCCTTCTACTACAAACTGTAGTAAATTGTTGTAGTTGATAGTTGATATCATTAATTTAAAGTAGATTATATTTACAAAATAAAAATAGTATTCGTAAATTTTGTGCAGTTTTTTTTTCTAAATCACAATCGAAGGTTATTTTAAAGAAAAAACATTTAAGGGGCGGCATTTCGAAAACTTGCATCATACTGAGAAAATCTGCCGCACGGCCCTGACCCTACCGGCCATCGTTTTAAAAAAGAAAACTTCAGATTAATTGAATCCTTAAAAATGAAACTTCTTTAATCAGTTAAAGATTGTACAAGACTGAAGCGATAAGAATTAATAGTATAAGAGAGCAGTTAAGTGTATAACCGGTGACAGAAATAAAATTATAGCATAAAGACAGATGACATAATATTATGCCAGTAGCAGACAATTTTAAAATGAAATCAAGGTTATTGTTACGATGGTCTCAATGATCGTCGTATTGTACAGTGGAAAAAAGATACAGACACCAATGAAGTCACTAGTAACAACATTAATTAGTTACAAATAACAATTTGAAATCTACAAGGTATTTTCATACAACAAGTCAAGTTAAATTTGTCCACACGGAATAATAATGTCAACTACAAAAATTTTGCAATAATTACAACACAACAATTACTTTCTACTTATCCGCAACAATCACTTGATCTGCACTCTCTAATCTCGTTAGGTGTAACTAAATTTTCCATATTGCTGGCGGTGTGCCAACATAATTTGCGTAGTTAAGCGTGCTCGAACAGTCTCGAAGCAACTAGAGTACACGGCCTAGACAGAGTCACTGCACCTACTCGGCTAGCAGAGAAACGTGTAGAACTATTACATAACTGCACCTGCAGACGTTTCGAGAGTGTTACGTAATTGTCTGAGCAATGTTTAAAAATACGTGAAGCCTATCGTGATGTAAGGAGCACAGGCAAGTCCAGAAAACATGACAACTAGAAGAGAAACACAAGTTGCTGAGACACGAAATAATTCAGAAGAATAATAGACAGAACAGGGCAACGCATTCATAACTGAGCATTGGAAGCTGTAGTTACTTTTATCACTGATTTGATTTTAAACTTTGTATGGGTTTACTGAAATTTACAAAACTTATTGTCGTAATAATTGAGATCATCAAAGTTTTGTCCATCATGTAATTTCTTTGACACTTATGTTAGCCTTTCGTAACATGGTACTACTTTATTAAACTTTATTGGTGTAGTCTGCGCATAATGTTAAAATAAAAGACGTTAGGACAAGAATATTATCGGGTAAAATGTTTTACACTTTACGTTAATTCAAAATATTACATTGTTTCACACGTTCTAATTTGTTAGTTTTGTACTTCGCATCGAAACCACGGAATATTAGGAGCTTAGAACCGGTGTAAATCTGGTAAAAAATAAAATCGTTTTTAGATAAAATTAAAAATTCAGCCAAAGTTAATGTTTCAACAGCTGTGAAGATTGTGAGAAAGTTTTCCAATATTCACGGCGTCTACTGTCGGTAATGTACAAAACTACGATAAATCCCTTCCCGTTTAAAACGCTATTAGCCGTCACGTTCGGCGGACGAAGTCAAGCAGTGAACGTCAGCAAACGGTGAAAAGAACCAGATTTATGTCCGTATGGCGGAGAAAATCATGTATAGTTTCCGCTGGCTCGAACAAAAGTGTTATAAACGAGAAAAGAAAATTTTTTGTTTTCCAAAAACGAGTTTATTGTAGTAAAGCACTCCCCGCAAGCATGGCCCCCACATCTTTACAGGGGCCCCTATGCCAGACCACTTTTGGGCCCCCTTTCGCCGTTCAAAACCCCTCTTGTTTTAAAGTCTTAATAAGTTAATAATGCTAAAAGCTAAGAATGCTAAATAGGTTAAAAGTCTTTTTATTAGACAGACAATTTTAGACGAATCGCGTTAAAGTAAAACAGAATTAACAAACTGCTTACAGTAATTAAAATCTACAAAGTTTCAAATTTTAAGTTCTTAATCAAATAAAATAATTAACTCATTCTTTACCTCAACTATCTACTAAAATTAACTTTTATAAGAACAAAATAAACACAATCTATGTTATATGCCTACAATTGTTATAAAAATAAACAAAAAACAATAATAGGCTATGTCTAGATAAAAAAAAATCATTAGTGAAACAGAGAGCCTTAGCTTCTGAAATTGTTCAAGTCGTGTAAAGTTTTTTTCTTGCTTTCATTTGAGCAAACTGGTCAATAACATCTAAAAAATCAATACTCTTACCCAATACTCTTAAATATATAAAATTTGCGAAATTATTAAGCCTTTGTTAGGAGGTAAGTGCTTCTCTGCCAAGATTACAGTGAACTTTTAAAACACACACCGACTCATCGTTGCGGGGTGGGTGGGGTGAACCGGTAATACGGGTTGGATTGGTGCTGATGTGAACCGGGCTGTGTGTCTAGTGAACCCTCGCAAGTAAATGCGCTAGGTAACTACTCCCTGTACCAGTGGCACTCGTAAACATCAAAACGCGTTAAACCTTATATAGCATAGCCTGCCCAAACGACGTACCCGTGTTCAGGGGGCGGAGGGACTTACAGAATAAGTCGCTGCGTGTCTGACTGAGGCCTGCCAGGTAGTTCTGGAGCCACGTCTGTTGGAGGCGGGAGCTAGTACTATACCTCTGATTGCCGGTTACACCTTAACCCTCCGAAACAACCACCCTGGCGCACGTTGCTTTCAGGATGGCAGGGTTAACTTCTTTTAGGTAGTGTCAGAGACGATAATCGGGACAAATTGTGCATCCATCGTTTAGTGGCGCTACCTGAGAGACTGTACCAGGTCCGAGTTTGGGGGACGGTGTTCACTCCCTCGTCTCCTTTTCTTCGTACCGAAACAGTCTCACGAGGCACCCACTAGGTACCGTTATATCTTGTATCAACATCTTACGTATGATTGTCATAGCGCGAAGTACGTTAGTCTTCCTAGTACTGAGATGGTTGCAGTCATCTCATTGACGTACACTGGGTGGAGTGCTGACAATTTCTTCTTCTTTTCCGCGGTAAGCTCATGTGGTTTTTGGCCACAGTAGTATTTTAGTTGTCAAAAAAAGTAGCCGGAGCTTGTATGATCTAACACAGATCAGGCGATGATCCTAGATCCGTCGTCTACATATAGTGCAGTATCGACCTCGTACAACTGCATCTTAGTCTAAACTGTGTTAATTTCTGGGACGTCTACTTGAGCATGCTTAAGTATAGGCATCTTTTATTTAAAAGGATTATTTCTTATGAGTAAATCTTGTCTATGGTTTTTATGGGGCAAATCATATTAGAACAATGATTGTCATACAGACTCGCCAATAGAACAGGTGTCAGATTTCAAGTATCTAGGGTGTAGCATCACAAACCAAAATTGTAAGGAGTTTGAAAGCAAAACTAGTCTCTTCCAGTCGCTTTGTGGCTGTATCATTAAACATTTAAAGAAGAAAACAAGGAAAGAGCCGCAATTTCAATATTAGAATGTATTGTCCATACATCATCTACTGTATGGTACTGAGACTTGGATTGGGTAGGCCAAAGATATATCTAGAATACAAAGAGTAGAAATGACATTCTTGAGAGCTCTAAAGGATTGTACCAGGAGAGATGTTATCAAAACTGATCGTATTAGAATGGAGCTAAGCATAGCTGACAGCTGAAGTGAGAAAATCTCCCGGTATCCCGGTACAAAACGGAGTGGGGGGTTACCAACGTAGAGAGAATGGAGCCAACTAGATTTGCAGGAAGAGCCTCGTCCAAGGGGGAAGAGAAGTGTGAAAAGACCCCGTAAGCGATGGTTGGATGACTTCCATTGAGACTGGAACAGGCTGCTAGCCTAACCCGTAAAGGATGACGACGACTCGAACTACTTTCAGCGTAATATTTATCTTACTTAAAGTTGCAATCCCTAGAATCTGTGATCGTTCTCAGAAGCTGTGAGTGCATTTGAAAGACGTAACAACGTTCTTGAAAGACCTCAAACTCTGTTGTTAGGTCTGTTAACAGAATCTTTAGACTGTACTCACAACTTTTGAGGACGATCCTAGATTCTAGGGGCCAAAATGTTAAGCAAAAAAAAAAAAATATTACGATGGCAGCTGTTCAGACTTTGAACTGTTAAACCTCTGTATTGTAATTACTGCACTGCGACACGCACAGATGACGTCACGTTTTTCTTATCTATCGCCTACAGCCGGCGCAGCTCAGCTGTCTGTAGCGAAATGTTAGTTAGTTCTTCACTAGGCTCCGAGTCGATTACTCGTAATATTCCCGGCCGCGTCTACTGGCTTTCATTTTTTAACTATTATTATGTGCAGCATGCACTAATTGTACTTGGCAATTTTTGCTTTATTCATCATGTCTTTCGACTTCTATTATTAATCAACTAACGGGCGTCATGGCGTGTAAACTTCTGCGCGTGTCAGCAACAGTATCCAAATTCAATAGCTTTCGATAAAAGATTACCATATAAAAGTTATACAGTCCACTTCTATTTACTTTAAACCAGCCCTTTTCATTCAGCGTTTCCTGGAATAACTCGAGAAGACTTCAAGAGCTTCCAGCACGCAACAGCAGCAGTCCAAGAAGACGATTTATCCGTAGATATCATTTGTCATCATCGACGTCGCTGTGTCACTGGACTTGTTCCGCCTTATCAACGTTTCAATGGACGTCACACGCTATAACTTCCTTAAGTCCTTATATGGATGCAACATTCTTGCTATGATGCAACATCGCCTTGCCGTAGAGATCCGAGAATCCAGACAACGAAATATGTCCCACAATGCCATCTTTTGTGTACACAAATTTGTGTCCTTAACCATCCTTAATTGGAGTTTTTTATCTTTCTTTTATGTTTCCCTACTGAAACTGCAGACGTGAATTATTAAAGTGTGCGTGAGGCCAGTAGGTGTGGGTGCTGTACACTGAAGAGCGACCAGTATCAGCACAACAGACTGAAAGCTACCAGGCCCCTGTCAGAAGGAGGCCACTCTGGCGTTCAAAATTCTCCGAGTCGTACTAAACTACGAAACTCCCTACAGGAGATTACTGGAGTTTCAGTTTGGAGGGTTTTTTTAACTGTACTGTAGCGACCTTTTAATTAGTGCATTTACAAAAACAAATAGGTACTATGAACTTCAGCAGTGGCCTCAGAATGGATGGATTACAAATAATGCCTCAGTCGTTTGTAGTGTATTTTTTATTTCAACATAATCTGTAATAAATTAAAGAAGTACAATCAGAAATTGTAAACAAAATCATCATCATCTTCTTTACAGAGGTGAAGTCGTTCGTAGGATTTGTTACAACTGTAGACAGCGGTGTATTAGGGATCTATGACATGACAGAAGATAACAAAATGATGATGACGATGATAACCGTGATGAATTTTAAGAATATATACAAATGTGTCTTGCACGTTTTTCTTACCTGTTCCCCCTATGAAATACACGGTATAAAGAAGTTTAATGTTTAGTAAATTATGTAGTATTAATTATGCTGTTCAGTGTCAAAACGAAAAAACATGTGTTGCTGACGTGAACGAGAAGTAGAAAGTCAGCGATAGCGAGCAAGGGAGAGAGAGAGAGAGAGAGAGAGAGAGAGAGAGAGAGAGAGAGAGAGAGAGAGAGAGATATGCTGAAAGAAAGCAAAGCAGCAGGCGAAATTTGAATGTCAGTAAATGGTCTTTCTAATATTACAATAGTGAAGATATAACGCTGCTTTTCCCTTAATATTTTCTCCACCGTTGCGTAATGGGTGTGCAAGGATGAATAATTTTGCGTCATTTTGAAAACGTTAATTTACACTAATTTTAGCACATTTATGTATTTATTCTAAAACGTACTATCGTTTCATATACTTTGACTGATTTAATAACTTTTAAAACCTTTCTTTCTGTTACTTTATTTTGGTGATCGAAACGCCGGCGTATCCAAATGTGAACTGTGACGGTTGCTTTCGAAGTATATAGGCCTAGTGGTATGTGGATAATAGGATAGCCCAGGTTTTGAAAAGGTTTTTCTTCGGCTTTAAACAGGTTATACAAGGGTTTGAAATGTGGGCTAAGAGAAGACAGTGCTGAAAAAAAGAGACGAAAAAATTAAACGTCGATTTGGGTCACCTGGCGGGAGATCACAAATAAGACGGGACGAATAGGATTATGGAAAGGAAACTTCAGGATTATGGATGCAACGAGAACATAGAGGGACAGGGTACAAAGCAGAAAGCGTAGAGACGGTTTTTGAGAAGGCCAAAATGCACAGAATTTTTATGAAGGAAGACTAGAGTGTCAGTAGAATAATTTATCACTGGTATTGTTTCTTGAGTCCGAAAACCGCGACAGAACTCTTAATGTTGTGAGGAATACACAGCTCATTAATAATGACGATAAATATAATAATAATAATAATAGACAAAGTACAAGAAAATGAAAACTCAATACGGGAAAATTTATTGAACTGGAAAATTCAATTATCTTGGAGAAGTTATTGAACACAATGTCTCAGAGAAAGAAGCTATTAAATAAAAAGTTAATAAGATGAAAGTTGCTTACCATTTAACCAAGAGCACATATAACAAGAAATCAATATCCATTAATGCCAATCTCAGGAATTATTCAACAGTAACTTGCCAGGAATCACTTTATGCAGCTGAGTGTCTGACTCTGAACTAGAAAATGATGATGGAAGTCACAGGAAAGAAAATATTAAGAAAAATCTTGGGATCAATAAACAATAGAGAACAGTACAGAAGACGCCACAACAATGAGCTGTACATACGTGTTGAGAAAACCACAGACGTAATTAGAAAAAGCATAATTACTTTCTACGGACATGTTGAAGAAATAAATCCTAACAGACTAACAGGGAAGCTTTTTAACTATTTGAAAAAGCTCAATATGTCTAATACGTAGTTCAAAGAAACAGAAGAAGACATAGAAGAACTCCAGATTACGAAAGAAGACTTGAAAGAATGCTTGTCACTCAAAAAAAAAATTAAAAAATGCCCAAGGTTTTCAGGAAAACGCCAAGAAGAGGACAAGATGCCGTCTGGACTGATGAAAGGAGGGAGAAATATCGATCAAGAAAGAACGAGATCTGGGAGAGGAGGAAGAGAGAGGAGAAGAAGGGAAGAACCAGTTGGACCAAACGTAGTCCACAGTAACATAAATAAAAAAATAATAAATTAATTCCTTATTATCTGCGAGGTTCTTTGACAAATATAATACTAACACAGTGTAAATACCGAGTTCACAGGGCCGAATACACGAAGACATTGACGACAAAGTGATAAGACAAGGCAAGAGGAAGAGTAGATGGAAAGAGAGGGTTTGGACGGTGGGGATCCTTCCTAATGTACCCTGTAAATGATAGCAAGTGGTCTGTAAAGTCTGTACTGCCCTAAGGATGATTACTGGCTTTAGTGATAATTATACAAGACGAGGGGTAGAGTGACAGTAAAGGGACAGACTGAGTCCCTTTTCAAGTCGAATATGTTTTACCAGATACTTAGAAACAACTCAGTTTGTAAATTCGGACGTAGATATTTCAATTAAATTACGATTTAAATACACAGATTAATAGAACACAAATGAAATAGATTTAAAATAAAATCGTTTGAGAGATGTGAGCAAAATAATTACAGATCTATGTATGCGCTCAGCGTAAATACGTTGTATATATTTTTAATAAAACCTCATTGAGTTTAATGTCTAAACACTGAAATAAATGATTTAACAGATAGGTTAATATTAGTTTTACTCGCACGGAAAAAGTTTGACTCACGGGGAAGTGCGCCATTTAGTAGCTTTAGATATTTTTCATTTTGATCCATTATTTTTTCGGATTCTTACTTTTCAAAACATATTCCCTGCATGAATTCCTTCATATTCTTAATGTGTTCCTAGTATAACATTTTACCTCTATGACACTTGTTTTTCTTTATAAACTACTGAGAGAGTTTTTTTCAATGTCTTGGCAAATGGATTGTTATCAGTAGAGACCGGATTATATGCAACATAAAAAGGCTGAAATATGCATGCAAATATGCATGAAAAATGTTTAAAATATGCAAGTAAAGTGTGAAAATATGCAAAAATATTACATCAACAATCTTTATTTTTTAACAATCTTTGTGTTTATAAATGTTTACAATCATGTATTTCTCTAAATTTTCAACAGTCTTTATTTTTAGCAATCTTTGTTTTTATAAATGTTCACAATCAGGTATTTTTCTAAATTTTCTGTTGTAAGGTTGTGCCTTCTATGAGTCAAAATATTTTTATAATTTGAAAATGAACGTTCCACGTCCACCGAGGTTACCGGGCAGTACTTGAACTTAGGTGCTACATTAGCGCATATTGTCTCAGGTAAAAGTTCACCCATGCCATTAATAAAACTATTTATTTGACATAAAGGTTCGAAGCCGGGGTTGTTGTGTAAAATGTTTTCAAACTTTTCTTTAAGTTTATGCGGGAATATCTCTGGCAATTCGGAGTTCAATTGACGGATTTTGCTCATCAACTGAATGGATTAATTCAACGTCAAACCATGAGATTCAACGTTTTTAATACTCTCCGGTATGTGGAAAAAATGGGTGCTAATCATAGCAATGCTCTTTTTAATAGAAGAGTCTTCAAATGCTTCCTTGCACTGACGAACTATCATACAATCTGCGCTGTCGAAGTCATTTACTACACCTTTAATGGCATCGAAATGTTGATTGTTGAACAGTACAGCTTCAAGCCACGTTCCCCATCGAGTTACCACTGGTTCAGATGGTAAAGGCACAGTAGGAAGTTTTTTTTATAGGCATTATGCGAGCAGGTGACTTGAGGAATACTTTCATTGTTGACGAAATCAATTTATTTACTTTTCCAAATGTGCATCGTACTTCTTCGGCGAGTCGATGGACTCCGTGAGCAAAGCAGGTGACGTGAATCAAATTAGGATAAAATACCTGGAGGGCTTTGGCTGCCTTAATCATATAGGGTGCAGCATTTGAGAGAAACATGTACACTCTTTCATCTACAGAAGGATCAAGAAATATTTTTTTAATACCCTCATTCACAAATCTGGCGATGGTAGAATGATTTGTCTTTTCAAGTTCTTTGCAGTCTACCAAATAAGAAGAAGAAGGCTCAAGTTCCAATTTCCCGATGATCAGATTCGCAATATAACGGCCACAACTGTCTGTAGTTTCGTCAGCTGAAATCCATATAATGCTATCATTAAGGTCATTCCCTATTTCGTCCAGGACATGTTGGTATGTAATTTTTACGTAATGTTGATTCATCTGGCACATTTTGATTCAAACAATATTTTCCCAAAAAACGTCTGAAGGTAGGATTTGAAAGTTTGTAAACCGGAATGTTACTTGCAAGGAATGCTTCACAAAAATCCATGCAAAACTCATTATTTTGTTTGTCTTTAGAAGTACAGACACTGGTACTTGCCTGTGTTAAAAGTTGTTGTCGCGGACCTTTGTTGTTCAACGCTGCTGGTCTATTTGAAATTTTTTTGCGCAAGAAACACTTTTCTCGCAAACTTGACAATATAAAATGTTTCCGTCATAAGTAAATATTCCAGGATAGTCTACTATCCACGTTGAGACACTTTTTTTCACCGGAGGCATCGTACACTTTAAAATTGGCACAAATATAAGAAAGACGATCGAACTAACATAAAACGGGAGTAGCCTAGCCAGTTAATCTCGAAACTAACGTAAAACGTGCAGAGCCTAGCAAGTTATAATCAACAACAACGCGCGCATTTTGTTTTGACTGTCGTGTCGGAGTAGTGCGGTAGGCATGTCGCCCGTCCTTGTCTTACGCGGTTCTGTCACTGTGTTTAATTGTATAGACAAAAGACGCGCGGCTGCTAAGAGCGGTAGAGGGCTCGCTCATACGAGCCATGCGTTTCATTGTTTAGGTCGGCTACAACTATTAAGATCTGTAAAAAAAACCCAAATATGCCCCATCAACAGGTTTTCAGTAAAATATGCTAAAACCTGTAAAAATGGTCAAAATATGCAAATGCATATGCATTTGCACATAAGCCGGTCTCTAGTTATCAGTATTACACAAATCAAAGCCAACAACTAGGTAACATCATACTCAAAATTATTAATTACTAGGACGTGGTGGGTTGCTGTATAATCTCGACATCGTCGGCAAAAGTTTCGTATTCCACCATTGGGGATCTTCTTCAGGCCGCAAAAAGCGACAGAGTGTTAAGAAACAACTAATGCAGATCTTGCCCGAACGACGTCCGACAACGTTTTTTTTGGGGGGGTAAAGAGCAACAGGCGGTCGGTGACACGAGGTTTCCTATATAACCTCGGCCACTAGGTCTCAACCAATCATGGCCTAACAGCCTTTTTCTGGTAGTTCCTATCCGTTTCGGATGTTGGACATCATACAGACTATTTCAACTTAATTGAGAAATCGTGTCCTCGCGCGATATGAGTATATAATGAATTAAGTGTTTTTACGTGCGTGATAATTGTTATGTACTGACGAGCTCGCCTCGAGTGATTTTCTCCAGATTTTTGGACTGTGAGCCCGAAACGCGTCGTACCTAACGACCAAAGGAAAGTTGCATGAAGGAAAACATCATTAGGTATGTAACCTATTCTCAATTAATTAATGCAACTTAGAGACCACACATAATGAATACTTTAACTTTCTGCACTGCTGAACGGAATAAGTAAGTTTTATTTATGCCAAACCAGGTCCTTAAATTTCTCAGCCATGATATTCTCGATCGTCCAACTCCTCTCTCTCTAAGTACCGGTACTTTTCCTTGTCGATGAACTGCAATAAGTAAAATCTCTGTTCATTCTCATGATATGTCACAGATATTGAAGCTTTCTTATCGTCACTGTGTTAATAACTGCCCTTTCATTCTTCATCTGCCTAACAGCCTGGTAACTGATAATTATGCATACATTGACTCCGGCCGTGTAAGCTAATGACAAAAACTAGGTAACATCACTAGGCCTAAAGTAAATAATTCATGGTTCGAACGGTGATTTTTACTTCATAGACCAAATGTTTTTCAATTCGCAGTCTGCTGATTTCATACAGACGAACAAAATCAAATTGTTAAAAAAAAAAATTAGAACAAATTTTTAGAAAAATACAGTAACCATTATTGGTTAAAATTAAAAATGTAGCATTTACTTGAGACAAGCTACGGCTCTTTCACTTAGTAATAAGTATTATTGATTTTGTTACGACAATCTTCGGATGGTCGTATGGTACAGAGGGAACAAAATACAGACACCAATGAAGTCACTAATTACCGGCTTTAAATAATCACAAATAACAACGTGAAATCAACAAGGTACTATCATACAATAATTGAAATTAAATGTGTCCACACGCAATAATAATGTCAACTATTAGGAGTGCTGCACTAATTACAACACAGTAATCACTTTCCACTTGATACGCACTTGAATATCGTCTTGTTTAAACTGACAACTAAGCCGGTTTCTGTTGCTTAGATTCCGCTGACGTTGCTGAATAATTTTCAATTCTTTTGGCGGCCTTTCAGCATAATTTGCGTAGCTAACAAATACTCGAGCAGTCTAGAGGGTACTTATCTGCACGGCCTTGACACAGATACTGCACCTTCCCGGCTAGCCGAGAGACCTTTCACGTAACAGCACCTGCCGGTTTTACGTAATTTTGTAGAAATATGAAAGTTATAATAATTTTTGTGTTGTTTCTGTTATTGTTGTAGTTTTTACTTCCTGAGTTATAAAATTACGGTTGTGTTGAGCACTTTCATGAATGATTTGGTTAATATTGTTTTCGTCAGTTCGATGGTGTCGTTCTACAAGTTTCTCGGCAATAGCGCAGCCGGTGTGTGTCTCTGCCAAGGCCGCGCTGAACTATCCTCTACAATTTCCAAGTGCTTGTTAAGGACGCGTATTATGAAGCCCTGTAGGCTATAGATAGCCGACACCTACAACTTAGTTTTTAGTTTACATCGAGCGATTACTGAGTCCGTTTCAAGTGGCCATTATTGGTATTTGATGATTGTGCGGGATTCTATTGTTTGACATTATTATCGCGTGTGGACAAATTTCATTTGAATTATTGTACGAGTATAATCTTGTTGAATAACTTGTTGATTGCGAAACTGTTGTTTGTGATATTATTGACTGTTTTTAGTGACTTTATTGGTGGTCTTGTATTTTGCTTTCTACTTACCATACGACGATCAAGGAGACCGTTATAACAATATGTATTACGAATTTCTGTGCGGTTAATTTAGTGCTACAAAGTTACTGTGTAATAAATTTAACACCACCCTATTGGTACCGTGTATACTGTGTTTGTTCTCTTTCCTTGATTCAGACTCACTAACCACCATATACTGGTTTAGGTGGTTGGTGTAATTGTAATCCTGCTGGACTTTAAAACAAATAGCGTATATTTTTATAGAGATAAAAACATCTATCTATCTATCTAGTACTTCACACGAATAACAAAATTTTTCAATGCCCACTGTACACTAAATAGAATAAAAGTCACAAAGTGCAATAATTACAATAGTCTGTAACAACAAACCAATAAACATTTTCTATTTTTCCACCCATTCTTTTTATCACTATAAAGAACGCACTCCAATCAAGTTTTTTGCAGTAGTCTCAGTCTATTCGGTGAACACCAGTCAACTCGCTGGCTGCTGTTATACTATTAAAAAAAAATGTTTTAACCTTTGGAAATTTGAGAACACTATTCGGCGATTCTCGTATCCTACTTTCCATTTTCCCCTATTCCTTCAGTCTTTCTTGCCCTTGTTGCAGACTTAGGTCCTACACTACTGCCTAAGCTACTTCACGATTCCGAGCCAACCGTCGTCGTTTTTCTCTATCCATCTTGCTACCGGGTCCGCATCGCATAATTTTTAAGGCCAACTTTATTCTGATATTGTTCGTAATTTTCATCCTTGGCTGTTTCTCATATTAATATCTGGTTCTGCTCTTGTTCCAATTTCATGATTTCTATTATTATACATTCTTGTTATAAAACGACTTTGTTGCCCTCCGTGCGTTTTTTTTTGCACTCTACAAGTCGTCGCCTATTGTGCGCAGCAATATTCTCAGCTGTAGATTTGTACAACGGTGTTTTACATATTTGTTATGTTCCTATTTCTAAACTTTATTTACAGGCATTAATCACTACTCTACATACATACATACATACATCCTCGGCGCTACAGCCCAGTCCGGGCCCTGGCTTCCAAAAGAAATCTTCCCCACTGGTCTCTACTCCCGGCCAATGTCCACCAGTTTGCTGCACCCAGCCTCACTGCCTCCTTACCAACCTGGTCCAGCCATCTTGTACGCGGTCTTCCTTTCCTTCTCCTTCCCATCGGCAAATAATTCATAACTCTTTTTGGGATTCTATCCTCCGCCATTCTCTGCACATGACCAGCCCAACGCAATCTGTTAATCTGTATGAGTTGCACGATCGGAAGATCTTTAAACCTTACGTACAACTCTCGATTATGCAGTCGCCTCCAAATGTCATTTTCCTTCACAGGGCCATAGATTTTTCTCAGTACCCTCCTCTCAAAAACGGATAGTTTCTGCTCATCTAGTTTTTTTAGCACCCAGCAATCCAAGCCATACATCAGAACTGGTCTGATCAAGGTATTGTATAGGGTGGCATTTGTATCTTTACTACCATTTGAGCCCCTTAATCACTACTCTACCTTTGCTAAACCTTTGCAGTCCTTGCTATATTTGCGCAGTTGTTGTTACCTTATTATTATTCCGTCTGTACAATGTTTACACATTTTCCGGAACCAAAGGTTATAGAAGTGATTGAATTCTCATTTACCTTTATTGAATCCGGCTGCAGTCTCTTCGGTTTTTTAACATTTTCTTTTTTCCAATGAATGGGGAGTTGGCCCATTGCATTAACCCCCAACTTTGAGGATCAGGCATTTTTTAATTAAGATTTATTTCCTTTAGCCTTTGATAAACCAATATCCAATACAAGGCAGCAGCTGCCAGTTTTAGTCCGCCCTGGGTATTTTATTTCCCCGGTACCCATCGTATCTGGTGAGCATTCACCTACCCGCCACCTGTGGAGGCGCCCGATGGGAGACTAGCAACTCCACACGGGTCCATTCCATGTTACCTAATTCCGTAGATATGAGGTAAGCTAGATACGATTATTGCTGGTATTGCGTCATTATTGTGGTGTCTTCGATTCCTAAGTTTTACCTCTGTGCCACAGATGAAATATTTGTTACTTACAGGTGTATTACTCGTTTACTTACATTAATTGCGGACTATAAAATAGGAATATTCTTTGACCTGAGTAATACCGCTCTGTATGCCCTCAATAAAAACTTCCTATCCCTAAATTCTTTCCTGTAAAAATTACACTGGAAATATGCCCAAATCGCTAAACAACGTGCCTCCCTCCAATTCGTCGCAGCCTCCATCAACAGAATAACCAGGAACACCCACAGACCCTCGTTCCTCATTAACCACATACTGGTTATCGCCGAAGAGCCACCACCTAGAAATGCACGCAGATACAGAAACAACTAATTAACACATTGCAACACATACTCCGCCACGAGTCAACTTGATCCCCTAATTCCATAACTCTCCGTCACTTAACACCAATACTATGCCCTCTTAGTGGGATCCCTCGCCTATTTCTTGACGCCGTATTGACGCTTTCCTCCATGTTGGCCCGCGTTTGTGCGCCTCTACATTCCAAATACCATACCGTCTGAAGAGAGCCCGTCACCGAAACACCCTGAGGCTTGTCTTCTTGGATAATCATCAAATAACATGAAAAAAATAACTTAACCTGCGTAAAAAATAACTTAATCGTTAACAAAATTGATAGAATACAGATTATCATTTCCTACTCGCATTCCCATTCCAATAGCGTTTTATCATCATCACCATCACCACTCCAAGGATTAGGCCTTAGACCTGTTTCAGAACCTATCTCCTCCTTACATTTCTCTTCCCAGTAGGGTGATAACCCAAGGCAGCCACAGTATCAGGCATGAGATTCAAGTGTTCATACCATCTCCTTCCGTAGTCTTCAATCTTCTGGTGCAAGCGTTTTATTCAAAATAGATTTTTAAAAGTGTTAGACCTGAGCAGCAACCTTGTTAGATATCTTTAAATGTGACCAATTGTTCCGAGAGGGTACTGGGAAGTTTTACCGCACATGTCTTTTAAAAACTAAGAATTTAGAAGTTGAACTCTTTTACTGTTAAGGAAGAAAATTTAGAGTACATGGTTGACTTGTCTCCGGGCCATTAGGCCATGGTCTACTCCTGCCATTAGGCCTTGGTCTACTCCTGCCGCTAAGAGCAGACGTTTCGGCCTCTCCTCTGGAGGCCATCTTCAGTGTGGAAACGATTCAGTAACTGACAATATCTTCGCTAGTTAACCACATCTTTGGCCACAGTTAACCATCTTTTGCAACAGTACTGTGTGTAAACTGACAAAGACCGTGTCAGTTAACGATACGTTCTCATACTGAAGACGGTCTCTAGAGGAGAGGCCGAAACCTCTTTCCGCAGCGGCAATAGTGGACCAAGGCTTAATAGCCCGGAGACAAGTCAATTATATTCTTTTATTTCACTGTTTACTTTAAAGAAGGGCATTTGGAGGGCGTCTTCTGAATTGGCAATTATGGTTTGATAATTTACATGCATGAAGCTTTTAACCATGAGTTTGTACCAGATTAAATCTTATATGTAATACTTTATTTGTAAAAATGTATGTGTTAAATGTTGTATTGACTTCAGGCTTTCTTAACAAATGTTATGTTACACCATTATCCAAGAGCGCTATCTATCCAGTTTTGTCTACTGACAAGAGCAGAACTTGAGAGCACTTTAGTTCCGGAGCACAGACGAATCACGATAACGGTGTACAGTAACTGTGCACAAAGTATACAGTCATGCGTAAACGAGAAGCTCTGGTCTCATGCATAACTTTGCAAAGTCTGACACGCTAAACTTTCAGAGCAGCCGCGTCGTTACTACACGGAACACTCCGGGAAATTAATGCACCGTATAAAATCGATGTTGTGTTACGGATTATCTGACAGACTTTCACAAAAAGACATTTTGAAATTCCGCTGTTTGGTTGTTCTGTTGTACACGTTAAACGCTGCAGAAAACTTCCCTGTATTGTTCACTTAGTTCTCGAAAGGTTTCTTCTCCCCCTAACACATAATCAACTCATAATCATCATCATCACTTCATGGATAGGATTTATCCTGTTCCGGCCTTATCACTCCCGTCATCTTGTGACTGACTTGCCTACAGATCTTCTTTCAACCTGCTCATACTCATAAGCCAACTTTGGAAAGCGGATATTGTCCATTCTCTCTAGACGTTGTTTTCAGCAATTTCTATACTTCTGAATGATCTCATTTAGAGAAACTATATCAAGTTCTCTTCTGATAGACTCGTTTCTTGTATGATCGAGTCGCGTATATCCCTTTACCAATCTCAAATAGCTCATTCCTGCAGCCTGTAATTGGCACCAGTCCTTCTTCTTTATAGTCCAGGTCTCGCGTCTATTCAGCAGCGCTGTTACTGCCATTGTCTTGTAGAATTTGATGCGCGTCTCTTGTCTAACTTTCCTTTTTACTGCAATATTTAACATATAGTTTGGAACCTGGCTAGTTTATTGGTGAAATCATCAATACCTCTATAAGAAAGATTACGACACAGAGATACACAGAGATAAAGCATAATATTATGGATAAAATAATTAGCTATACAGGATAGCACTAGTTGTTACACCAATGCAGCGTAAATAGTAAGCTTTGCCTACGTGACGGTGTTCACGTATTGAAAGTTGACAGGCGTACGTAATGTTCTACAGATGTCCACAGCCGGTTGGAAAAACTGACTAAAGTTGTCGACCTTGCTGGTTAATATCCAGACGTCTGTCGACCTTCCTGGTTAATATCTAGACGTCTGGAGGGTTCTAGACAACATTACGTGGCACAGGTAAACTTCGTTGCGTTATTTGCTACCCTCGTAATTTGTTTGAGAAGATAGAATCATTGGCGTAACTAAAAGTTTCTGGAACGAGATTCCACTAACTTGAAGGTCAGACACTTCTTTTAGATTAATAACAACAAATATTGTAGTTCCTTGTGTTTGTACAATTAATTATAACCCTTTAGTGTTATGCAATTTTGCTATAATGTTCAATACTTACTTCCTTACTAGCCAACGCCCACCCTTGGCTGTTGGTCCATTAGGCGGCGCACTGACCAGTAGAGACGTGAGAGCCTTGCCGTATCATCTTCGTCTTGGACTTGCGTGTCTGAGAGCAAGGCTGGACATGTAATTAGGTAACCCGCATTCATGGAAGCGTTTATTAATGTTCAATACCTCTGAGAGAATTAATTCTCTAATCCTTTCCCCGTAGTTATGTCACTAGATAGAATAGCAGACGAAATCGAAAAAAGACCAGATTATATTAAGCTCTAATCTGTATTAACTACAATAGTAATTGTTACCAATTCTTGATGATATATTAAAGAGAAATTTTTTCCCCTTCTGCTTTTAGGCTACATCTTCTTCTTTAGCACTACAGCCCAAAATAAGCCCTGGTTTCAACACCTCCAAAATTTAATATCGATTGCCACTCCAGCGTAACCTCTTAAATTCATTCTTGTTTAAACCTTCCAACACATTATTCAACCATCTTATCCTAGGTCAGCCTCTCATTCTGCTTTTATAGACTTGCATCCTCAGGATTGTCTTTGGCATACGCTTATCGTCCATTCGCTCTCTGTTTATACTCTCTGGCTATCCATTGAATTCATTGAAGCTTCACAAATCGTACAATGTCTTCATGCCCCTTGTCTCATATACATTTACCTTCTAATTATTTCTTTTTCTCCATTCATCATCTTCTTCAACCGCGCAATTAGTACGTCGTGCAATATTTCTTTCAAACCTTTTCAGTGTTTATTATTCTTTTTTTTTTTTTTTTGTTAATGTCTATGTCTCCCTTCCATAAGTAACTGACGGTCTGATAAGTGTCTTATATATATATATTTTTTTATTTTTGCGTAACGAAATCAGGTTGCTTTTCAATAGCCTACTGTTGGCATAATATGCCCAATTTCCTGTTTGTATCCTGACGTGTATCGTCGTGTTTATGAACTCTTTATTTTCAATAATGTTACCCAGTTATCAGAACTTATTAACTGCATCAAACGAATTATCCTCTATACATAAATTATACAGATTTCTTCTCCTTTCTGATGCAGAAATTAGTATGTATTTAGTTTTTCTGATATTTACATTGAGTTCCATTCTAGCGGATTTTGATTCAGCTCTTTGTATACCTCAACTAGTTGTTGTCTTCATCTGGCTACTATCACAACATCGTCAGCGTAACCACATATTTGGCTTGTCTTATTTAGTATTGTCCCTCGCTGATCAATGTCTTTAATGGCATAGTGTAGTGCAATTGGGTGGCCGATAACCCGTCACATTGCTGAACTCTCTGTTTAAATGGAAATGATTCACTCAGCATATTCTCGTACAAAAAAATGAGTTGCAAGGAAAGTATGCGAGGAAAATCAAATGTCCCTTAAATATGCGTTTTGGCAAGTCCATTAGTAGTCTAAGATACTGTTACATATTTTAAGTGCTAAGCGGTGTTGTAATCCCATCCCTCCCTTAAAGTTGCGTAATAAAAAATTTAATTTTTCTATTCACTATCTGAAGAACATCTTTCTAAGTTTCAGGAATTGTAAAAACAAATATCGCAAATTAAGGGTTCAAAAACTATTTAAGCTTAGTGTATCATTTTATACTATACTATAGGTATTCTTGTTTTCAGTGTCATGCAAGAAACTGTATTGCAGTAAAAAAATCGTGGAAGGCAAAGAGCGAGGACACTATGAAAGATGGAGGGAGGGATGACGAGAAGATAAACTCGTAAGAAAGAAGAGAGACACCAAGCTTTGTGGATGTCAGCACGCATTAAACAACGGTGTTAAATTAATATCAATGTACAAAGTTTATAAGCGTGCCAAACCGATCTCCGTGATGTTATAATAATGAAGATATAAAGCCCTATACTAACTGTTTCCCCTTTAAATTACCCCAACCTACGCGTGAACGCAACATTAGGAACCTGGTTCCAGTGGCGAAGTTACATGGAGGCAATTGAGGCAATGCCTACCCTAAAAAATTCTGTAGAATAAAAATTATAAATACGTATGAACTACATAACGTAAAGATTATACATTGTTACTGCGACTGTCAAATTTATTAAACCGAAACGTGCTTTACTGAGCGACCGCTAGATGGTGACAGGTGAGATTCGGCATAGCTCGTTTAAAGCGAATGAGGCAACCTGAACGTGGCTCATCGTTTTTTTATACATCGTATGTAAGCAATGTATAGGTTTGAAAGGAAGTGAAGGGAGGGGGGATTGTCCCGCGCTGTACACATAGAGCGTTGAGGCATGCCTCACTTCTGTGGTCCAAACAGTTAAGTTAAAGCGCCTGTGTTGTTTATAAGTGTGTTTATTTTATGCGGTTATTAAAAGTGTCCCTGTTATTCCGCTGAAATAACAGATGATCAAGATTGTTATTTGAATTATTTGTAACATTAAACATATATATAGAAACTAGTCAAGTTTAAAATTTTGAAGTTCAATCAGTTGTATTATTGTGTATGACTAATACAAGGATTGTTCAATAGAAACACGTATAGAGCTGTAAAGCATTTTTTATTCAACGATTTTAAAAGAAGTCTCCATTAACATTAAGACATGAGTTCCACTGTTGCGCCAACCTGTAGATTCCCTGCTAGTAAATTCTTACGGCTGTTTGTGGAACCATTCGGTTACAGCAAACTCTACCCCAGCGTCCGATTTGAACCACCGTCCTTTTAGTGATTCCTTAAAAAAAATTTAAGATAAGATTTTTGCTTCCATTCATTAACTACTATCTTCGCCACTGCCTGGTTCTATATGAAGGTCATCAGTTCACGATAATCATAGCTCACTGCAGGCGTATGTATTATATTGACTTTAAAAGTTACTTTAGTCATTGTGTGCAAAAGCGGAAGACTACATTTGTTCAATCACACACTGACTAATAAATGTTCCTTCAACTTCCCAAACCTTCAAGTGATAAAGTTTATTATGAATATCATTTACGTTATAAATAGAAAAATAAGGTTTAAATAATTTGTATTGTCAACCCATAAGGAGGAACGTCGAACCAACCGAAAATATACAATCTTTAAAAACAGAACCATCTAAAACAACCGCAGTAAGCACAAAGTACGTTTGTTAGCGTTGACATTGTAAAATGATATTGTTACGCAATTAGAGAACATTCTACGTGCTTCTCGGCTATTCCAGTGGAGCTCGGCTGTACTGTGTGTGTGTGAGTACATATTGCTGCTACTTTGAGATGAAGGACACTTGTCACGCGTCCGCAACGGGACACTTCTAGAACATACCTGTCCGCGCGCGCTTTTGTTCAAAGCCGCAATCAATTACGCTCTAGTTTTTTTTTCTGGTAGACTCGTATTATGGATTATTCTGGAATCTCAGCGGAGTATAAATACAAGACTTCAGCGAAGCTTAGTCAGTTTGAGAGGCGATTTATTCCAGTGAGTTTCGAAGTATTGTGGCATAGTTTTGTGTGTGTTTATAATTGTGCAGGGCTCTATTAGTTGGCATTATTATTGCGTGTGAACAGATTAATTTGAATTACTGAACGAGTATAATCTTGTTGAATAACTTGTTGATTACAAACTGTACTTGTGATAATAAAAACTGGTGATTAGTGACTTCAATGGTGTCTTGTATTTTGTTTTTCACTGTACCATACGACGATCAGTTAGACCGTCGTAGCAATATACTAACCTTAAATAATTTTTAAACCCATGATATGCGGATTATGTTTTTATAATTCCTGAATCTCATAAAGCTAAGACTTAGCAAAGTTGTTTTTCAGGTACTAAACAAAAAAATCAAATATTTTTATTACGTAACCTTAAGGGAAGGATGGGGTTACAATACAGTCTTGAAGATTGAGCTATATCACCATGAATATGGTTGTCATAACAACGTTTTTACATGGTTCAGCACAGGAACTTTCTTCTGCAACCGACATTACTCTTAGCGTTACCTCTGTTTAGAGTCGCTGTCGTTTTCCCCAGCCTCAAAAATATTGCTAATTCATGGAAGTATCTTCATTTCTTAACTCTTTCTTTCAGAAATCCAAGGACTTGCCTCCGTTATAACGCACTTTTCTCTTATATTATTGTTTGGCGAGTTAAAAGAGACTTTTAGAACGCGTATAAGTTAAAAGAAGGAAAATAGGGAGGCCTGTAAGAAGTAGGCAAGACGGTGCTGATGAAGCTATGAGAGCGGGGAACCTAGGACGAGTTATGAGACAAGATAGGAAAAATTGAGAACTAGGATAGAGGAAATGTCATTCCCTTGCTGCGGCACTTCCCGCTGCTGGGCCCCGGAAGTGTTCAGCATACACACAAATAACATAATTTAATATCTAAGTACACCAAAATGCTTAAGACACTTTTTCTGTGTTGTGACTTACCTCTCAAGTATTTCTATAATTAATATAATTCTGTAAAGGGAGGAGGTGCAACTAAAAGAAATTGTTGAATGCGTCAATCTGTGAGCAGAGTCGGTTGCGAACCGTTTATTTAAAAAACATTACGAGTCTCAAAATTTATCTAATTTTGTGCCAGTCAGCAACGGTCAGTACTGAGCTAATTTTCTTTTGAAAAACTGAATATAAAAAATGTTAAATGCTAAATATGTGGGTGTCGCATAAATCAATGCTAGTTTACAAGATGTGTTCAGCGTACACGCTGTGATCTACTTAAAATTTCTGACACTGTTATCTATCGAAAAGGTATATAAAATTGTTTCAGACACTTGTAAGTAACTAGTTTGTCTCGTTTTTTGCTTCGTGATTATGCAACACTTGCCACCGTAAGTTGTTAAAAGTAAAAATGTTACTTGGCAATCCAGATAAGTCGTTTTGCAACCTGCTGTATCTGGTCGCTACGGCTGCGTGTTCCTCAGTACCTGGTTTGAACCACTGCTATGTCTGTGCTGGAAGATCGTGCAAAACTGTACGAATTTCGTGTTCTCGTGTCTTCGGTCCGGAACGTTGAACCAAGTTTCAAACTGAAAGTTTTCACATGTTTTAGTACACTTTATACCCACATCGTTCGATTAACACGCACGCATGCATTCATACAGTGCGTGTTACAATTTACAATATTACAAAATAGCATTACAAGGTTATGACTTTAAATTACATATATAACGAGTACTGACACTCAACCTTACATATCTTAGGTCTTTTCATCAAGTTGACTGACTGAAATTTAAATTTAGGCGAGGCTGACCATTACAGACAAGATACATCTTGGTTGGTTACGGATAATAATCTTTTTACATCTATTACAAGTTTTCTTTTTGTTACAAACGTAATACACAAAATTATTAGCCACTAGCATTGATTTACGATAGTTCAAAAACAATCATAGTTACCTTGGTTATTAAGGCTCCCAAACTTGACGAAACTCCGGCGACGGGCCGCTCAGCTCACAGCGTCTGATGGGAGACTGACTAGATTTTACAAAGCAAGCGATAGGGTTGGTAAATGGGAGGGCGTGACGTCAGTGCGTCGGGCAAGGTACAATTCGCGGATTGTTGCATTCGGCAGAAGACGAATAATTGCAACACCCTGTAAAATGTTCATAGTACAGTATATAGCCTAATAATAAATCAAATATTTGATTTTATCAAATTTAAAATCGTTAGAGTTATATTTGTAGCTTGCTTTCTGATAGTTTATAGATATCATGGAAATGCATATTTTTTATATAATTATTTGAACAGCGTAGTCAGAAAAATAGGTTTAAAGGTTTAGCAAATACAAATATTAAGAAAACTTTCCAAACAATTTTACCGACACAAAAGAAAGAAAGTAAATACAAAAGTAAATATTGTTACGACGGTCTACTGATTGTTGTATGCTACAGTGGAAAACAAAGTACAAGACACCAATTAAGTCACCAGCTTTAATTATCACAATTAAAGAGTTTCTAACAATCAGGACAGTCTCTTATAACAAATCAAATAAAAATTGTTCACACGCAAAAAAATGTCAATTAATAGAGTCTCGCACAATTATAAAACACATAACATTTCGCCAAAAACTCCGAACCGAACAGGAATAAATCATCACTAAAAACGCACTGTGTAAATCGCCCGACAATAACTGAACTAAACGTAGATGAAGTCTTGTAATACGCCGCTGAGATTCCGGAATATTCCACAATAGGCGTCTACTAGAAAACACTAGAGCGTAATTGATTGCGGCCTTGAACGCAGCGCGCGCGGGCCAGTATGGTCTGGAAAAGTCTCGGCTACGGACGCGTGACAAGTGTCACGTAATTGTCCTTCATCTCAAAGTAGCAGTAATATGTACGCATACCACGTTATAGCTGGGCTCCGCTGGAATAGCCGAGAAACACGTAGCATGTTCTGTTATGTTGTAATGATATATTTTTATATATAATTATTTGGATCACGTAGTCAGAAAAAATGATTTAAAGGTTTAGCAAATACAAATATTCAGCAACCGTTTCCAAACAGTTTTACCGACACAAAAGAAAGAAAGTAAATACAACAAAGTATAGAAAAAGATAAATCCATGTCCTTTTAAAACGGCATTATGCACGTCGTTTGGCAGACCGACTTTAATTAAAAGGCTGTCAGCAACCGGATTTACGTCCACACAATAAGGAAACTTTGTATAGTTTCCTTATGTGTTGGACAACTCTGCAACGCTTAAAAGAGAGAATAAAAAATGTAATGTCTTGTTCGTGTTCACATTTCCATCTTATTGTTTAAACAATCTTGTAGGTATTTTCATTTATTTTTATAGTTTCATGTTTCTTCTTATCGTCTCAATCCGACGGTATGTCGGATATTAGCAAATAATTAACTAATCATATTTTAATTTTTTCTGTTTGTTCCCTACATAGACTAGGTTCTATGTATTCCAGTAATTGACTAGAATTCTAGTATTCGTTTGACAGTATTCCAGCTTGAAATCGAACCACTAAACCTGGAAATAGTTAATCAGTTTAAATATTTAGGATGTTAGATGGCAGAAGATAACGAAGAAATAAACGAAATAAGGAAAACGATACACGTTGCAAATAGAGCTAATGCTTCGTTGACAACTATATTCAAGACAAGGAATATCCACCATCAGTCCAAGGTCACATTACATAAAGTTATGATTAGACCGGTGATAACATATGGCAGCGAGACTTGGACTCTGAACAAACAAGCCTCTAACATAGTCAATACTTTCGAAAGGAGAATTTTGAAGAGAACATATGGACTAGTCCAAGTCAGTAGGATTTGGAGAATGCGTCACAATGAGGGACTATGCAAGCTATATAAAGACTTGTCACTACGATCCGACTACATAGATTGCAATGGGCAGGACACATCAGTAGATTGGAAGGCAACCGAATACCTGGGGAGATACTGTTTGGTCATATCGAGGGTAGAAGGCCTGTCGGAAGACCCAAGCATCGCTGAATTGACGCAGTGGCGAAGTTTGCTGATACTTTACTTAAAATAAAACGATGGACATCGATCGCCAAGGATAGGGAAAAACGGAGGCGGATGATTATTAAGGCTAAGTTTCGACTCCGAACTGTGACTCCATAGAAGAAGAAAATTCTCTTGACAGATGTACAGAATTATTCTAAATTACATGACAATATCGTTATAAACGTCGGAGGAATCTTCGTTTTGTACAATGGAAACAGAATAACTGACACTATATGAAGTCTCTAATTAAAATTTTAATTAATTAGAAATAACCAGGACACTTTAACTATTGTCCAACACACAACAATAAATTATAAATTACTACAGTGTTGCACTAGCATTGATATAATCTCAAGAACCACGAAATGTAAAATTTACAAAACACTTATCAGGCCAGTGCTGATATAGCTTCAGAAACCAGGACAATGACACAAAATAGCGAGAGACCTCTAGGTTGCTGTGAAAGACAGATTCTAAGAACGATACTTAGACGAGTACAAGAAAATGGAATGTGGCGCAGGTGTTATAATTATGAACTATACCATCTTCACAAAGAGCCGGACATTGTCACGATAATCAAAATGTACAGGCTACCGTGGGTTGGACACATATAGAGAATGGAGGAAGGACAGCCTTCGAAATATATTTTATACTAGAAACCAATGGGTAGTAGAAAAAGGGGAAGACCTCGAAGTAGATTCAAAGACCAGATAGAGGAGGACCTCGGAAAGCTGAACATAAGAAACTGGAAAACCAGAGTACGCAATTGGGAGGAATGGAATCGACTCTTGTAGTAGCCCAAGACTCACCAAGTGTTGTAGAGCCACGGCTGATAATGACAGTGTTGCAATAATCTTTAGTAATTACTTTCCGCAAGTCACAACAACAATAACTCCGAAATTACTGTAATATCGCCTGGTCTAAACTAAACTTGACCGCCTGATGAATGCTTATTTAGGCCTGCTTAAATTCGAGAAATATCTGCGTCTCTTCGGGCGATGCGTCGAAAACGTTTCCTTAGTTACACCCGCCGCTCTGGAACATTCTAGAAACTGAGTCAATGTACGACCTTGTACAATGTCAGGCTGAATGATTGATAAACGTCTGGAAAGCGTGGAGCGTGGCCACACTTTAGGTGTCATTTAGGCACTTTAGTTATCTATGAAAGCAACGTAGCATATTCTAAGAACTTGATCAAAAGTCAAAGTAAACAAAAAACATGTGTTATTACAACGGTCTCAAGAATCGGCATGTTGTACCGTGGAAACCAAATGTAGACGCCAATGAAGTCACTAATTACCACCTTTAATTAGTCACAAAAAGCAATGTGAAATCAGCGGGATATTTTCCTCATCATCTTCAAGGATTAAACCAAGGATGGTTTGTTCCGGTCTCAAATAGGCAAACAAAGATCAGAGTTGGTCTCTCCAGCGCTTCCTAGGACGTCCCACACCTCTCCGTCGCCTCGGCGTATATGGGTAGTTCCATAGTTGTATAGGGATGCAGCATTCATCCATTCGGCAAAGATGTTCCCACCAATTTCGCTACTGGGCGATCCTGTCGAGTGGACTCATAATATTCAGTTCCTGCAATATATCTGTGTTTCTTCTACGATCATGGAGAGTACACTCCGCCACGTGCCTGAGAAATCTCATTTCAGCCGCTTGGATGCGACTGGCCTGGCCTTTCGTCGAGAGTCCAATTTTAATACCTATAAAAAATGTGGGAAGAGCCATCACCTTCTAGAATTATAGGCGTGTTTCTTTACTTGCTGACTTAAGAGTACGCCTGATGGTCCCGCACATAAGGTTGAACTTATGTAACTTATTCACAACGTCGTTGCATGCATTATAGGACAACGTACTACAGACTTGCACTAATCCTCAGTAGTCACTTTTCTCAAGTCATAACAACACTAACTCTGAAACGCACTCTAAAATCGCCAGGTCTAAACTGAACTTGACCAGACGCTGGATGCTTATTTAGACCGGCTTAGATTCGGAAAAAATCTGCTTCTCTCCGGGTGATGCGTCAAGAAATATTGCATACTTTTCCCGCCGCTCTGGCCCTTTCTAGAAATTGTGTAAATGTCCCACCTTTACAATGTCAGGCTGAATGATCGACAATCGTTTGGAAAGCGTGGAGCGTGGCCGCATTTTAGTTGTCTTGTAGGCACTTTTGTTATCTATGAAAGCAACATAGCAGTATTCTAAGAATTTGATCAAAAGTTAAAGTAAAAAAAAAAATTATATTGTTACGACGGTCTCAGGAATCGTCGTATTGTACCGAGGAATCAAAATACAGACACTAATGACGTCACTAAGTATTATTATTCCGGCTGTACAAAGTTTACACGTTTTCCGTAACCAAAGATTACAGAAGTGATTGAGCTCTGATGCAATCTATTTGGTTTTTAAAAATTTTTCTTTTTCTCAATGAGTGGGGAGTTGGGCCATTGCATTAACCCTCAACCTGGAGGACCAGGCAATTTTTACTTCCTTTAGCCTTTGATAAACCAACATCCAACTACAAGGCAGCAGCTGCTAGTTTTGGTCCACCCCGGGTATTTTGTGCCTCCGGTACCATATCTGGTGAGCATTCCCCAATCCGCCACCTGGGGAGGCGCCCGATGGAAGACTAGCAACTCCACACTCGTCAAGTCACAAATTACCAACTTTTTTTAGTCACAAAAGCAATGTGAAATCAGCAAGGTATTCTCATACAACAGTTCAAGTTCAATTTGTTCACACGCAGTAATAATTTCAACTAATAGAGGTTCGCACTAAGTATAATCCAGTAATCATTTTCCACTAATTCGCAACAATCACTTGATCCGCACTCTACAATAACGCCAGATGTAACTAACTTCTAAGCCGTCCGCCGTTGCTTATGTAGAGTCCACAGAGTTTACAGAATAATTTTCCCTATTGATGGCGGCATGTCAACATAACCTGTATTGTTAAAAGCGCTTGAACAGTCTCGAAGCTACTTGAGTGCACATCTCAGACGGAGGCACTGAACCTGCTCGGCTAGGCGAGAAACGTGTAGAAATTTTACATAAGTGCACATGCCGACTTTTTGAGACCGTTACTTAATACTTAATTACTTTTACATGGCAATATTATAATTTCTTTAAAAACGGTTTATTGCAGAGGCTGTCGTGGTTCATGCGTCATGATTAGATTATAGTCATTAAAAGTACCTCTTTAATGTGACTTCCATTTTGTTGAATGAAACGTTCAATACGACAAATCTACGCTTCTATAGCATGCCTTAAAGCATTTTAAACATTCCTGATAGTTGCTACAGCTCCCATGACGCTATTCTCAAGTCATTCCGGTGTGCTAATACGGCTAGAATAAATCGTGAATTTCATCAAATCTGATAGTAATATCTAATAGCGTGAGATACGTCATCAGGCAATCGTTTTGCTACTGCAATCGTCAACTTTACATATGTAAAGTCAAAACGTTACTGTATGTATTATTTAAACAATGAGAAACTGAGAAGAATGAGGAAAAATGGAAGCGATAAATATTCTAAAACTCCAACGTCAAGGTTATTCGATTAGAGGAGAAAATTACCAATTTTCAAAATTAAAATTGCAAGGAATGTACAAGGCAGAAGAAATCGTGTCAGAGGGTATATTTATTGGTTGCATAACCTAATAGAATGTATGGCAAAGATACAGATGAAATGAAGGAGAGAGTAGGCATGGGACGGAGGGCTATGTAAAGGCTAAATAGTATATGGGGCATGACCAGATAACTAGAGGAAGGAAAGTACAGATATACAATACTATCGTAAAGACAATTCTGTTGTATGGTGCTGAGAGTTGGAGAATGACAGACGCAGACAAAAGAAAAATACTAGCTGTAGAGATGGATTCACTAAGGAGATCATGCAGAGTATCCAGGGGAGAGAAAATAAGAAATTAACAGATTAGAGAAATCATAAATGTAAAACATGTAGTAGTAGACGAAATAGAAAGAAGACAGTTAATTTGGTTTGGACATGTCAAACGGATGGGAGGAGGAAGGTTCCCAAAAAGGATAACGGAATGGTTACCCCCGGAGAAGAGGAAGAGGGGAAGACCCTGACGATCATGGGGAGAGAGTATCCAGAAAGCTCTAATTGCGAGGAATCTGAGAGAAGGACATTGTCAGCACCAAAAATATTAGAGAGAAAGTCTGGAAATCGGACAGCGACGACAGACGCTAAAAACCGATAAACAGACGCTAATAGGATGTTTCCAGTGTCCTTCAATCGATTCACTGTGATCAGCTTCATCTAGAATCCGAATTGCCGTGATGGCTATCAATCTTCTTAGAGAAGACGGCGCTTAAAGAAAAATATTACCAAAATGATTGCTAACATTGCTAGATAAATGAGTGAGTTGTAGCGTATCTTATGTAAGCAACACCCCAATTACGGTTATCACAGTTGGGTATCCTGACTCTATTAAAAAATGCTTCTCCATTGAATAAGCTGTGATACTCTGTATGTAGCTACATGGAGAGGTACACTATCCAGTTCCAAATGCCAGATTAGAATTCAATCACATCTCTCCCGCTCTGTTGATACCATGAATGGACTTAAATAGAGAGATGCCCAAGCCTGCCTACTGTTCAACATTGCAGTTAAAAAGATAATACGACACTCTCGAATACAAACAGGAGGACATTTTTTTGGTAAAGGAGTCCAGCTCCAAGCATATGCAAATGATAAAGATATTACCAGCAGAAATGAAAATAATATACAGAATGGTTTTAGAGCACTTGAGTCATCGGCTGAGATTATGGGGCTTCTTGCATATGAACATAAATCAAAGTTAATGGCTGTAGCAACAAATAATGATAATATTTCAAATATACTAATAGATGGCTATACGTTTGTAAGAGTAAAACGCTTTGCATATCTGGGGACATGTATCAATGCTGAGAGTAACTTTACAAAAGAAGTCTTGAGTACTACGGGGTACTCAAGAAAATCTACGTACAGATGCTGGCTCTGTTTGAAAGGGAAATACTGAAAAGGATTTATGGGCCAATTCAAAAATACGGAGTCTGGAGAAACAGAAATAATAATTAATTATGTGCTAAGTACAATGATATTAGTGTTGTCCGATTTGACAAACTTAATAGGTTAACATAAAGGTTTTTTAAAAATATATATTTTTAATTTGACCATCCGCCACCAATTTACCGTGCTTCCTCGCATCCGACCTGGTCCAACCATCTGTTCTCCTGTCTTCCAATGTTCCTTTGTCCTATTGGCTTGTGATTCATAATTCTTTTTGCCGTACGTTCGTCACCCATTCTCTGAACGTGTCCAGCCCATCTTAATCTATTAACGATATTAATTGATGACTCGTTGGGCACTTGGTGAAACATATTAATACAAAGATTAAAAAAAAAATATGTAAACACTTGGTATGTTTCACAGTTTTTATTTAGCTCTGACAGCTGTTTCAGCTTATTAAGCTATTGTTAACAAGATCAGTGAACAACTAAACTAAACAGAGAATGTAAGGGTGATGGTAAACATGTGTTTAGGGCGTGTATCGGGACATGTGTGGGTGTGTGTAAGATGGAGGGGGTGGAGAAGCTAGTGGGAAGGTCACTAGTGAGAAGCTAGTGGAAGCGTCTGTAACAACTAAGTATAATCGGAAGTCAAAATATAAAAATTAACTAAAATAAATAAGAACTTTTAATAAAGGAGATACACAGAATTCAGTTTGTTCGTGTACAAAAAATATTAATAAATATATGACAATAGCTTAATACGCTAAAACAGCTGGCAGAGTTAAATAAAACTGTGAAACGTACCAAGTGTTTAAATATTTTTTTTTTTTTAATCTTTGTATTAATGTTTCACCAAGTGCCCAACGAGTCATCAATTAATATCGTTAATAGATTAAGATGGGCAGGACACGTTCAGAAAATGGGTGACGAACGCACGGCAAAAAGAATTATGAATCACAAGCCAATAGGACAAAGGAACATTGGAAGACCGAAGAACAGATGGTTGAACCAGGTCGGATGCGAGGAAGCGCGGTAAATTGGTGGCGGTTGGCTGAGGACAGGAATAAGTTGAGGCAATTTCTTTTGGAAGCCAAGGGTCGATCTGGGCTGTAGCGCCAAGGATGTATGTATGTACACTATGTGTAGCAGTGGACGATGACGATCTAAGTTCTAAAACTTTTTTAACGCATTTAAAAACACGATTTGCTTCAACGAATACGAGTACTGATGCGTCCATGCAATCTTATACACAACTGGACCACGGTGTCACGATTCGTTTTATAAACAGTGCACCAAACGCAAGCGTTCGCGTGCGTCCTCACGAACACACACACTCAAGGTTAGGGAAGATGACATTTTATTTTAAACCACACTCAATCCAGGTAGGTCTACAACTCAAACACCTAATTCGTCCTACGCAACAACACAAATAATATGTTTCACTGCTATTCACTGCCTGTTCTATGTAATTACAAATTAATGAAACAGCATCAAAGCCCACTTGATGTTGAAGCGAATAACTCGGAGAAAGTACTCCGCCAATTGCTATGTTTGTACTGGTTTAAAATTGGGTCACTCTCCTAACTCACCTCTTTTCATCTCAACAAACTTAACCCAATATAGTGTCACTTTGCCTTATCTATCTGAATATTGCTACCCGTTTCGCACCATAAATCTCGTATAGCTCCGGTTGTGTATAAGATGAAGCAAAATTATAAGATGGAATATCATTAAGGTATTTTTGACGTAAAGAAAATGCGTCCCTTGTTTAAAAAAATTTTCATTAGGAATTAACTACCACTATTAATGTCATAATATTTTACTCATGCATTCTTTGGTAAGTGCGTTTCAAGAATTGGTAACCCAAGAATACTGAAGTCTCCGCTGAAAGAAGCGATTCCTGAAATTACCCTTGTCGTTGTCATTCTTTTCTTCATGCTCCACATATTTCTCTTTACCTCAATCGAATTCTTTTAGTTTTATTCTTTTCTCTCTCATTTTTTCTTTCCTCATTCTTTTCTTATTTCTCCTTCGCTTTTTCTTCAGCTTCTATTCTCCACCACTTCTTAACGTTATCCTATTTTTTGTCTTTTGTTCCTCTTACTTTCTCGTCTTCTTCTTTTCCTGTTTACATCTTTTCTTTTCTTCTTATACTTCTTCTTTTCCTTTTCTTCCTGCTCCTGCTTTCCCTTACTCTTCTCCTTCTTTTCTTTCTCCTGGTTTCCTTAACTCTTGTCCTTCTCTTCCACCCGATCCTTATCCTCCGATTCTCTTTTGTTCTCATGTTTTCTTTTACATACTTTTTCTTCTTTTCCTTATTCTCCTTTGCCTTTTCATTGCCCCTTCTAGTATTCTGTTCTTCCTCCTTCTCTCCTCCTCCACCTTCTCTACTTCCTTCTCCTCCTCTTGTTCCTCCTCCTTCACCTCTTATTCCTCCTCCTCCTCCTCTTACTCCTGTTCCTCCGCCTCTTACACTTCCACACGCTCCTTCTGCTTCTTTATCACCTTCTTTACCTTCGTCTGCTCCACTTTCTCCGTACTTGTGTTCTTCGCACTTACTTTCCCCTTCTTGTTAATCGCTATCAATTAGTAGACTGTGACTAAGTCCGTTCCAGTACACAAAGCTTCCTTCCTGTCCTACATCCATTCTCTCCTTTTCGGCCTGTAACTGTCCACCGCTTGGAGCAGTGTATCGTGCGACACAGGAAGCACGAATGAGAGGTAAGCCAAGCGTAAGGTGGTAGCAACAAGTTACAAGAGACATGCGGAAAAGCTTGGAATAGTAAAACGAAGTGAAAAACCGAGCGGTTAGGATAAAACAGCGAATTACAGTACACACGCTGCGACCAATGTCTGTCGACAGCAAACGAAGAAGTGAGAAGGAAGCGGGATTATCCGCTCCGGAAATGGGACACACGTTCTTCAATGGATTATTATGCTTATTATTCTTAGTTACATAAAATCTTGTACACTCTCGTTAGCTTATTTTAAGCCCCTGGCAAGTGACGACAAAATAAGACAAAACTAACACACGAAAAACAATTGGGTGTAATAGAGATAAGTTTTTATTTGATTTCATCTTCTATTTTATTCATCTTCTTTGATTACAGTAATCATGCAATCTCTATCGTTTAAGGTCCAACCTGGGCTACCTATTTAAGGAACGGCAAGTGGCTTTGTCAGTTAGTTACGTTAATTTGGGCGATTTTTTTAGTGCGCCTCAAGTGATTGTTGTTGAAAGTGATTGTTATGTTATAATTAGTCCGGAACTCTTTATAGTAAACATTATTATTACGTGTGGACAAACTTAACTTGGAAAATTGTACGAGAGTACGTTGTTGATTTCACATTGTTATTTGTGACTAATTAAAGTTGGTAATTAGAGTTTTTATTGTAGTCTGTACAGATATCTGTATCGTATTAATTTTTACACCTAATGGGAAACCAAGACATCCGTTTTAAAGAAAGGCTGATCTTAAACTGAGGCTATGGTGGCGAGATGGTAACAGGTAACAGTGATAAACCTGGAAAAGCGTCTGCTGGACGGAAATACTTACAAAATAAACCGGAAGTGTTTAAGCGGAAATTGTGAAACTGCGTTAAACAAACTGTCGCTTGGGGATACATTAGCAGAACGGTACGTTGAAGTATTCATGAAGCTATAAAAAGCGGCCCGAATTTAGCCTGTTGTTTAGCGTATTTGAATTCCTAAGCGTAGCATACACTAAACTGTATAATCGCAAGTCAATAATATCGCCACCAGTGCAAAGACATTATACAATTCGTTTTGTTATAAAAGTTAACACATATAAAAACTATACTGAGAATTTAAGTATTTTGTGTCCGTACCATTTTGCTAATAACTTTACAAAAGGAATTCATTCAAAGCAGAATGAAGTAAACCAATTCAAGTAAAACGTATGACGTTAAATATTTATTTGTGAATATTTGAGCGGACTCGGAAAACAGGTTGCAGATGGGTATACATTTGATAAATAGAATCAGCAAAGACTCTGAATTAAAAATATACACACCTAAGACCAAGGTGATGGCTTTTTCGTGGAACTGATCCCGTACGGACAAATATTGTTGTAGGTGGTACTGCTCTGGAATAAGTCAGTAATTTTTAATACTTGGGCTACAGTGTATCTTATAATGCAAGCAACGACGTTGTGAATAAGTTGCATAAATTTAACCTTATGTGCGGGACCATTAGGCGAACTCGTAAGTCGGCAAGTAAAGGAACACGTCTAAAATTCTGCAAGACGATGATCTTCCCACATTAGACTTTAACTAAAGCCCAGCCCAGTCGGCTGAAATGAGATTCCTCAGGCACGTGGTAGGATATACTCATCATGATCCTGGAAGAAACACAGATATACGGCAGGAACTGAATATTATAAGTACGCTCGACAGGATTGCCCAGTATCGGCGGAATTGGTGGGAACATCTTTGCCGAATGGATGACTGCTGCGTCCCCAAACAACTATGAACCTAAAAGCCGATGGGACGGAGAGGTGTGGGACGTCCGAGGAAGCGCTGCAGTGACCAGCTCTAGACTCTTTGCCTGTTTGAGACCAAAACAAACCATCCTTGGTTAATCCTTGAAAAAGATGATGATGATGAATATTTGAATGTTTTATTTTTAGAAGATGGATAACCAGAGAAATTACCAACTATTTTTGAAAAACCTGATGTTGATACCCATAAACGATCACTAGTATCAGAAGGCTTCCACGGTCGGTGTCAATGTTGTTTAAATTTCGGCTTTCTGTGCTGTCAGGCCGTGGCCCTATGTTGTTCAATGCAACTCAGTAGCCACTAACTAGAAAATTTTGTTAGTGTTTTCAGCCTTCTCCACTGAAGGTAACCGTCAAAGGGACGGCCGAAACATTTGCATTGCTTGCATTGAACAACATTGGACCGCGGCCTTACAGCACGGCAAGCCGAAATTAACGCTTGCCGTGAAAACTTTAGACAGAATCTGAGCCTCATCTGCGGTGGGTTGTTTTTAAAGAAATACGTAACTTTGAAGGGCTTAGAAAGAAAAAAGTCCACCTGCTCTGCTCCTTGGCCTTTTTACTGAGGTGTTGGGACTCGGCAGTTATTCCCCGTTTCCTGAAATTGAAAACACCATCTTTACTCCTCAGGCCGGACGGATTTACCGTCGAGCAGAACAGGCGGTGGTCCGAGAACGAATCGGCCTTGACCACATGCGGTCACTGACTACAAAATCTTTGTCAGTGTTTTCAGCCTCCTGCACTGAAGATGGCCGTCCGAGGAAAGACCGAAACGTTTACATTGGGCGACATTGGATCACGCGGCCGTACAGCCCGGCAAGCGGAGTCTTAACAAATATCACTGGTATGATCAGAACAAACATCGACTAAGGTGGGACATAAGTAGGACTGTGTATAACTAGGTAAACAAATAAAATATGATACAAAATATTATGAAATTAAATATATTTTACGTGTAAACATCTTATATTCAAAAAATCATTTGTTAACTTTTACGCAAACGTTTCTTCTTTTCTTCATAAAAGCAAAACTTTATCTTCTTCCAAGATGAAATAGACAAATTGTTTGTTCCAAGATGAAATAGACAAATTGTTTGTTCCGGTTCCATATGAGATACGTCCAACTCACCATTGCTTCCTAGCTTTCCCTATAAGCCCATTTCTTTGTTAAATAATTTTGTATTGCCAAGCTTTCTTAGACAACATGTTATCCGACATCACACTCAAAGGAGCAACCCCTGACTCTCTGTTTTCCATTATTTCTTCACCGTAGAGTAGTCTCTCTCTTCCTGTGCAACCTTTAAGAGATGGCAAAAAATCTCATCTTCTGTTGTAACGCCCGGGTCTGGGGCCTCACAGAGTGTGAAAGCTCCTGTCGTGCGGTCAGGAAGGCTGTGGTCAGTAGCTCGTTATTGATAAAGCATTTATTTAAAATAACAATTCCATTTATTTCTGGCAAAGCAACACTTTAACTTTCGTTCGTTATATGTATTGAAAATCGAATTCATTGAAATTACAAAGTGACTTAATCTCATTACACTAACAACAATATTTTAATCTCAACTTCGCAACTTTTTAAACAGACATCTCGATTGCAAATATTACTTACGTAAACATTTCACTGAATTTAAAAGCATTATTTATCTATTTACAACATTTCTTGCATATTAAAACATTACAAACATTTTTTGACAACATCTTTAAATTGAGAAAACTACTCAGTACTTCTGAGCAAATTATTTAATTGATCACAATCGTTTTAATACTTTAAATTTTACAAAAATTAAACAAAGTTGTAGTTACGCTTTTTAAGAGGTTCCATCGTTGACAGATGATGCGTGTAGTGTGCACGAAAGAGCCAAAATGAGCATCTTCCCAGTACTCTTCGTCGGTCTTATACCCCCATGGCGCAACAAGTTTCTACGAGTTAACGTAAAAAATTCAGCCAATCAGAACTGGACTTTGCACGTGTCTCAACACTCATCAGGTCACGTAAAAGGACAGCTGTGACATAAACTACTGTAAACCAAAAACGTGTCTTGTGGTTTACAAATACTGACAAGAAAACTATTTTAGCTTCTGCGATTGCTAACTCGCTACACGTCATGATCAAATATGGTTAACAAACTTCTTTACAATTGCTCAGTTTGGCTCCCTTTAAATAAATTTAAAACAATTCTTTCTTGAGTAAAATAAAATAATACATACACAATTTCACAGATGTACGTGTAATATATAAAGGCATAATATGGAGTGTTCTGGGCACAACACTCCGATGCCTGCTAACAACTCACATGTAACTAAATTTTCTAATTACACTTTACTCTTTCCACTTTATCGGAACTGTAACAAGCTTCTGTGAAAGTGATAGTATGTTATCCTTTCAACTGTATGGAACGATTAAAGTAGCCATCCGGGGACAACCTGAAAATGGCTACCTCAGATTTTCCTTTGCAACAATGAAGAATTAAAATCGCTTGAAGCTAGCGTAAATTTTATTGCCAATAACAGTTATTTCTTTCCGTTTAAAATAAATTATGTCAATTTGCTTAATATCAAACTTTTTCCCTTACTAAGCGTCTTGATTTAAAAACAAACGCGCTAAGGATTGCGTCGTCCTAGTTTGTAGGAAACTTTTGGTGTTAAGAAAAATAATACAATAGGACTGTTCAAACTAGGCTCTAGTAGAAGGCCGAATATTAAACGTGGCAGCGTTGCGTCCGAGGCCTATAAACATAATGTAATGAAATAGCTAAAGTAATCATGTTATATTTTGATTTACATTCATAGCATTACTACAATCATGAGTAGGCCTATTTATAGCTAAATCTAAATTATAGGTCTTTGCGCCCTTAGTACTATACCTTTAATTCAAAGAAAATAGTAAATTAGTGTTAAGCCTAATGAATTAATTTTGTTTGTGTTATTGAATTTTCATGATATGAGTAAGTTAATTAGTATATTTCTTAAATAATTTAACAGTATTTTACATAATAAACTTAAAATTTGCAAAAAAAAAGAATTATAAACCTGCTGTTAACCGGCCATTAGAAATGACGCGGTTTGATTATTGAAATACATAAGTTAAGAGATCGTCTAGTCGGCCTCAAATATCAGCTGGTTCCAGTGTTGCCACGTTTAATATTCCGGCCTTCTACTAGAACCGGCCATGGCCTATGTGATTAAGTAAAACGAATCGTTACGCTGGAACACGAAACTGGTCTGCACTGTGATTTGAAATAAATAGTGTTTTAATTTACATCGGATGGCAAGTGGACGCCATTCTATATATTCTATCAAAAATAGACTCAATTTAAAGAAGCATCTCGGGTCGGCGGCTAGATTCGTTTCCTTGAAACGTCGTTTTACTGGATGGAGAAATTTTTCCCGAACTTTTTTCCTCTCATCGGTTTACTTTTTGCCACGTAACCCTTACCTTATCAACTGGCGTTCTGTTTTGCAATACTACAGATGTATCTTAATTCTTTGTGAATAGGCTGGGCGAAACCTACTGTAAGCCATCGATAGGCTGAGGAAAGCTGCAAAATATAACGTTTAGCTCAATTAAATTAAAATATTTTGAATATTGTAACAAATGTGATAACATACTGTACATATTGTAACCCTACGCAAAAAAGACGCTAATCTTTACACGTACCAACAATTTGGAAAAGAATGCATCTTTTATAAAATAAAAATAACTTTATAAACAAAAATTATAAACAAAAAAATGAACAAACAAATAACAATGGTATGGACACATGAAAAGAATGGCACAGGAACGATTGGGAAGGAAAGTTATGGAATGGACCCCACCAGGAAGAAGGAAAAGAGTAACGTACCTGTCAACTGCATAGAAGAAATTCAGACTACATTGAGGGAACGTGAGATTGAAGAAGATCTTTGGATGGATAAGCAGCAGTGGAAGATGAGAATTCAATCACGTCTGTAATCTTTGGTTCCGGAAAATGTGTAAACATTGCACAGCCGAAATAAATAAAAACATAACTTTATAAAAAATATACAATACATTTTTTTTAATTTTCCGGCATGTTGACATTATAATGACAAACTAGAAGTAAGGGGGAGGTAGAAAGTATTTTGTTCTCCAGTATTTGGGTAATAATGGTAGGTGTTTACAACTGACGCCAGTGACAAATATTACTTGCAACAGAGCACAGGAGACGAAATATGAGAACTTGCTTGTACGCTTAGTTCTGCGACGCCATTGTTGCTTAAGTTATGCCGGACATGTACCAGTTGTAACTCTGAAAAACGTGAATGTTGTGTGACACTTCTACACTTGTGTCACGGACACCTGACGCCATCCTACTAAATACGTGACGTCACACAAGGCTTTTGTTGAAATCGGAATATTCTTAGAAGACTTCAACATTGTAAGAACTTTTACATGAGTTTAGTTGGCGTAAAGTTGACAATTTTACTTCTTGTATTATTAATTAATCAGTTAAGATCCTTTATAAAAGTACATCTGTAGTCCGGGATCTGAATAGTAGGTTCTCAGGTGACACTCCAATAAATAAGGGATTTGGGTAGGGATGCTGTGCTTCTTCTACCTTGTTTAATATATACACTGACGACATGTTGAGAGCATGGAAATCCAGAATGACGTCGGGAATACATCTTAACAAATTAATTTGTATGGGTCCCCTGCTAAATGCGGATAACAAAGTTCATACCCAAGAAAATGAGGATGATATGCATAGTGCTACGTTTCAATTACAAGAAGTCCCAAGAGAATACTCACTGACAATTTCAGTAAGAAGACCAAAACCATGGCTCTTAAACGAAAATTTAAAGTGAGGACTAAGAAGATTATAAACAACAGCACTTTAGAAGAAGAAGAAGAAGAAGAAGAAGAAGAAGAAGAAGAAGAAGAAGAAGAAGAAGAAGAAGAAGAAGAAGAAGAAGAAGAAGAAGAAGACTTAGAAATCATATTATGGAGAGGAGTAAGCTTTTGTTTCGTCTTTCAGATTTCATTGTGTTCCCAAAATTCTAAGGTACTAGGGTCACTCAGTAATTATAAAGACAAATAAAATCTCTGTAGAGAAAAAACTGCTTATTTAATCATTATGACAGTTTCTTTAATTTACAACTTAATCACCAGCTACAATAATACACTTGTCCTATCTCTAAATTAGTTTTTTGTGCCTGCTGCAAAGAAACCCTTATGTTGATGTCGGAATCATTTTAGGATATTTTCTCTGACCTCGTTGATGTCATAAAACTTCGTACCACGTAATGCCTCCTTGAACGTACTAAACAAGTAGAAATCAGATGAAGCCAAGTCTGGACTGTAGTGAGGATTGATTGCCGACAGCGGTACTGAACTATAAAGCCATTAGGTAGTAGAGATGTGGGTCGTCCGAGGATGAGATGGGTGACGGAACATGTTTATATAACCTGATCCTTGAAGAGGTGAAGAAGAAGGAGAAGGATTATTTATTAATCTAATTTATTATGTAATTTTGTAGAAACAATATTATTCCGACCGTTGTGTTTTTAAGTGGAAACAGAATAACTGAAACCAATGAAGTCATTAATTAGAATATTTAATTTAACACAAACAGCAGTTACAAATCAGCAGTAAATCGGCACTTCTATGAAGTAATTTAAGTTAAAATTGTCCAACAGTAAATGTCATCTTATATTACAGTTTTGCACTGATTAACACAACAATCACTTCTCAATAAACAGCAACAATCACTGCTTACCGGACTTGTAACATCGCCAGGTGTAAATAAATTGGGCCGATTCGAAATCCAATATTTGTACCTCTGGCGCTTTTCATTGTAGTGAGATAGCGGCCCTGGACGCTGGTAGAGTAGTCGAGTAAGCGCGTGCAAAAACCACGGACAATCTCGTAGAAACCAACGCAGGTCTGCCGTGCAGAATGCTCTCCAAACGACCGGGAAATCCTCGCGTTCCCGGGACGCCAAAAGTCAGTCAGCGATGCAATTCTATTTATTTCGTCAACGTAACAATGAGTTGCTTAATTTAAGTACGTTAAAATATACGTCATGTCTCAGTTCTAAGTATCATTAATCAGATAGTGTTAGGAGCAACCACTACTTACCATACTAATAAATTTCCGAACCACAATTGTAATACCAGATGGAAAAATAAACCCGGATATTAAAACCAGACTTAATATATTAATCTGTGTTTGTTGTGGTATTCATTTATTACTTGTTTAATTTTTAATTATTTCTAACTTTCCCCATAAGGTCATTTTTGGACTATTGGAAATATGTTTTAATAAAGTGATGTTACTTAAATCTGGAAATGTGTGTTTAAAAGAAAGATTTATACAACACCGTAATTCATATAAGTAAAATCAGATATATGCAATACAAGTCAAACTTAGCTACACACTCAATCAAAAACAAACACACATTTCCAAATTTAAGTAACATGACTTTGTTAAAACATATTTCCAAAAGGTCCAAAAATGATGTTATGGGAAAATTTAGAAAAATTTAAACATGAAAAAACAAATTAAATTACAACAATAAATGAAAGAATAAACTAATACATGAAACAATAAATTAATTCCACAACAAATTCAGATTAATACAAAAATGATAATATTTTCAAAATTACTAATTTAAACATAAAATTTAGTCTACATATAAACATACAAATAAAACAGCTGTTTTAAACAATTGATTTAAAAAAAATTTATATTTATTAATTTTATATCTGATGATGATAGTTGAATACTATCAAATCATTGTAATTCACAAATTAATAAAAATATATTCTAGAAATTTTTTACTATTATTATCAATAATATTAATTTAATACTAATTATTTAATTAGTATGAAATATAAATAGTTAAATATATTAATATAATTAAATTATTTTAATAATTGATATTAAATACAATTAAATTAATTTTGATAATTTAATATTAACTTATTAATAATAATATCTTTTTTTCATATGTCTTTTGGCTATCATGGCTGTTTTAAGTTTGGTTATAGAAAACAAAATTGAAAGGAAAATCTTAAATTAGAATTTATCCTAAAATTTTCCATAGAATTTTCCGCTTATATCAATCTTGTTATAGGACTGATCCCATGTGTCAAATCCGCAGCTTTACATTACATAAACAACTACTGTTTCGGTCTACCCTTCTTTTTATAGTGATGTACTTTTGTGCCCTATAGTCTTAACAACAAGTAGAAAGAAAGGAATAAGGCAGTTTGAGAACAATACAAAACAAATCAACTATATCTTAGAAAAAATTAAAATATTCATTTCACGACTTTAGGTGGTAAAACTCCTCAGCTCAGTTCTAAAGTACTCCGATGTTCCTTTAGTAACTTTTGCTCTGCGCTTTTAAACTTTTCACACCCTCCCCTAACATCCGTACTTAGACTGGCTTGTAGAAAGCTAAGTTTTCATTAGGTTTCTGGATGTTCCACTAACTTTATCTTTTACTATGAAAATGTTTCCCTTGGTGGACTTTTCACGGATGTCATGCCTTGATTCTACCTTGTCGGCTAACTCCTACTGTCAACTGTCAGTAGGAGACTGCCTTACCTGCTCTCAACCGTCTACTAATTCGAAACATATCACCTGTAAAAAAAAATGTTTAGGCTTTCAAATGTAAAATGTTTTTTATGTACTTTTGATGAAATCGGTATTTCTAAAATAAATAAACTCATAAATTCAATAAATATACCATTGTTATCATTACAGATAACTTTTTTTTCTTCTTATCGGCCATCTAAAGACCACATGCCAATTTCAGTTCTTTATTCCATGTTCTTTCCTTTTTCTCCAATATTCTTTCATCTTTTCAGTATGTCTCTTCTTCTTGTTTTTAGTCCACTTTGAACCTGCTTTTTCTCTCTCTTCTACCTTGAACTCCTTCCATTTTTAACATTTTTGCCAGAAAAACTTCTCTTTCAATTGCTTCTTCTGCGTTTATATTATTTTTTTCTAAACCCTTTTGGACTTCTTTAATCCAAGTAGATGTTAACTTCTTTCCCCGCGGATATTTGAAGATTTGTTTTGTTAACCTATTGTCGTCCATTCTATATAAATATATAAAAAATAATAGTTTTCTTTTTCTCATTGTTTCTGTTATATTTTCTATAATTAGATATATTTCATCATTACTTCTTAATTTCCAGCCTTCTGGAGTTTTTCGTGGGCCGAATATTTTCCTAATAATTCGTCTTCCAATATTTCTAGTTTGTCTAAATTATAATTTAATGCTAGACATTCACTTGCATATAGGCATTATGGCTTCACTACTGTACTGTAATGCCTTATTTTCGCATTTTTAGATATGCACTTTTTATTGCAAATATCTTTAGTTATACCATATGCCCTTTCCATCTTATGAATCCTTTCTTCTATGGCAGTTTTTCCAAGCTATTCTTTTGGGTTATCTTTGCTAGATACTTAAATTTTCGAACCCTCTCTTTTCGACCAATATCTGTTACCAGGAATTTGGGCGTTTTAATTTTAATGTTTGTGAGAAATTTGTTTTTTTTTTCAGAAATTCATAAGCCTGATTTACTGGCTATGTCCTCTAAAAAATTAACTTGTGTTACTGCAGATGTCATATGTTCAGAAAGTATAGCAAAGTCATCTGCAAATCCCAAAAATTTGCAGATAACATTATTTTATTACAATTTTAATATGTTAAAATATATTTTAATCTGAAAAAATGTTTAAATTATTGTACACAATGTTTGGTGTAAATTGTATGGAAGTTAATTGATGTCCGGTATTTAAAAAATATTAACATGGTAATTACAACGTTGCGTGTAGAAAAGTCGTAAAACATTGGAAATTACTCCGTAACGCAATGGTTCTCAACCGATAGTACGCGTACCACTAGTGGTACGCGGAGGGATACAAGGTGGTACGCAAGTAGACCTAACTAGCAAAAAAGTATTTACTTAAAAGAATAAATAAATACAAAATTGTGTTCAAACAACAATAAATATTCATCGCACATGATTTAAACCATTACCCTTATAAAACACAACTTATACAATTTGTGGTAACACTTTATTAAAATCTAACAGGATGTCTATTGAATGTGATTTAATTTTAAAATTACATCAGTAAAACCTGATATTAACTTTCTGATACAAAATACGCAGCAAAAGTTTCACAATAATTATTTTATTTTTAATATGTTGTTATTTTTAATGCTAACAATAAATTCTGTAATGAAAGTAATCAAGTGCCTTTTGAAAAATTTTATACTTTATTTAAAACACAGAACTAACCAAAAAATAATTTTTAAAATCAGTTTTCGTTTTATAAATTCTGTGTGTTATATTTAAATAATTATACATAACTAGAAATAATAAGATATACTATTCATGTTGTATTAAAGTTTTTATTGAGAATCTATCTTTAAGCTCGGTTGGTACTCGAAATGAACGCGGAATACGAAAGTGGTACGCGGGTTCGAAAAGGTGGAGAACCACGACCTGACGTATTACTACTCAGTTTTGTTAGACAATTTCGTGGTAGCTTAGAATTTATCATTATTAAGTGGCTACCACACAAGTCCGGCTATTCCTTATTTGAGGAAATTTAGTAGTGAATTTGTCTACAAGGTGTAAAATTCTACAAATTCTACAGAGAATAGGAAATTACAGGAAAGATGTATTTGGAAATTAACAAGCGTTTACACGAAATACGAATTTTACGATACACTAAAAGTGTTAGTTTTACCGCTAAGCTAAAGTTGTCGCTCCGCGAACTTTTCAACTGACCATCGTATGTCAGGAGGACAAATTAGGCTGTATACTGTGCTTACGGACAATCAACAACACACACGGTCATAAGAGCAGCAACAGCTATTCAGACTGCATGAAAGAAGAGAGGACGGAAAAAGAGATTTGTTTTACAGAGGCCGAAATCCAAGGAAACAGAGAAGTACTGCGGAGAAGGTGACTCGGAAGATTTGAAGGAGAATGGTGCCTAAACATGGGACAGTAAAGTAAGGAATAGAAAACAATGGTAAAAACTACAAAACTTGGTTCTAAACAACTGGTGTGGTCATCATCATCTTCACGGAATAAACCAAAATTTGTTTGTTCCGGTCTAAAATAGGAAAAGCAGATTACTCCAACGCTTCCTCTGACGTCCCACACTTCCCCGTCCCCTCGGCTTACAGTTCCATAGTTGTTTGGGGATGCGGCAGTCATCCATTCAGCAAAGATGTCCTCACCAATTCAGCCGATACTGGGCGATCCTGTCGAGTATACTCGTAATATTCAATTCGTGCCGTATATCTGTGTTTCTTCTGTGATCATGGAGAGTACGCTATACTCTGCCACGTGCCTGAGAAATCTCATTTAAGGCGTTTGGATGCGATTGGCCTGGCCTTTAGTGAGAGAAGTGTGGAAAGGGCCATCACCTTGTAGAATTTAGGCGTGTTGCTTTACTTGCTGACTTAAGAGATCAACTGATGGTCCCCCACATAAGGTTGAATTTATGCAACGTATTCACAACGTCGTTGCTTGCATTATAAGACACACTGCAGCCCAGGTATTCAAAATTGCTGACGTGTTAAAGGACAGTGCCTTTAACAATTATTATTGCCCGTAAGAGATCATTTCCGCGAAAAGCTATCACCTTGGTCTTAGGTGTGGGTATTTGTAATTCAGAGTCTTTGTAGGTTCGATTTAACAAATACAATCACTCTTGTCAGAAAAAATTGAAACTCTTCACTTGCTTGATATTTTTACAGCGTTCTTACATACTGCAAATACTTTTAGCTATTTGTAAATACACGGAGATTAAACTTCTTACGAGTTTTGGGAAAATGGAAAAACAATCAACGCAAATCATCCTTAATAGTCAGCATAATATACAACTCTAATGTTTTCTGTCCCATGAGACGGCGTTCTGTTCCCTTTTACAGCATATACATTGTATTACGGTAATAATTTCGTTTATAATTACATTGAAAACTGAAAGGTTGGTTTAATCATTTTGTCCAATTCTTTCGCTGACTTGCACCGTGTCCGCTATTTCTCCCTATTTTAATTTCACTTGTAATTGTATGGATTTCTTGTGTCAATGGCACTAATCCATGACATTACGGATGTCATGACATGACATTGAGACATTATGTTCGTTTAGAATTTACATTACACGATTCATTTGACGATGGTCAACCAGCTTTTTGATATGAATAAAGAAATGAGTTATGGTTTGAGAAAAAATATTTTGTTAAAGTAAACATTATAAAAACAATATCTTCAAATTTATTAAAAAAAATTTTACCGCCTTAAATTAAAACTCTGAGTACTCATCAGTAGTGTGTATGAGAAGAGAAAAGAGTTAAGCTTAACAAAAAGCTTCATTTAAACAACGTCACACTGTATATATACAGTATTAAGCTGACAACAAATCAGCTGTGATGCCAGGTGTGTGTGACAGACGCGTGTAGACAGTATGTACTTGCGCCTGTTAGGACGGCTACACGTCTGGCATAACTTACACAATACTCGACTGCAGCTGGTCCTCGTATTTTCAACACATTGCTCAGCTACGTTTCATATTATTTAAATAAAGCCATTTAAGACGAAACATAAACTAGAATAACTTAAACTAAAAGTCGATAACTTGACGTCTGTACTAAAAAAAAAAAAACAGAATACACTCTTATAGAGTAGTTGGCTATAACGTCATAAATCATAAAAATATATAATATTACACTATGCCTCAAATAAGTTAATAATAGTACTTAACTTATAACTAAGTTAACCAAGTTATAAGTAAGATAATAGCAGGTTAGTTTAAACAAATGTAGGCTTTTAACAAACGACTTGAGATGCAGTTTAAACGGATCAATTAAAGGAAAAACGGGACTGTTTTTATTTTTAAAACATTTTCAATGTTTACAAGAAAACATTCTTGAAAATAAAATCTAGCATGATGTGGCCAGTTGCAGCAAAAAATTGTACATAAAAATAAAAAGAACACTTGTCCATCAAGATATGGCTGTTGGGGTAGAATTTTTAAACTAAACTGTATTGATAAATTGAGAAATGATGAAGTACTGATGAGAATAGTAGAAGAAAGAAAACTGATAAAAGTAATAAGAAGGAGAAGATAATTTTATTTGTGGTATTTATTTCGTGGAAACTGGATGCAGCTAAGGACCGCAGAGGAAAATAAGGAAGGAAAGAAAGGACAGTAAAGAAGAAAAGATTAAACGCTGGATGATGTTAAGAACGGAAGCAGTTGTAGACAGACGTGGATTGTACAGGACCGAGAAAATTAGATAGCGTCCAGACAGTATATGTCAGAGAGAGAGAGAGAGAGAGAGATAGTGTATAAGTGAGGCAGCAAACTGGCTTCACGTTGTCTCTCCCCTCACTACACTCTAGACATCTCATACTGTACTTGTAAGTGGGAGTATTACGTTCGCGGCATTGGCGTAGTTCACCGTTCAAGAAAACCTGCCACGTTTCTACATCAATTTTTTGCAGGGCGTACCTATTTGAGTACACTCCCTTCTTATTAAAGACGGTGGAAGTGATAAAGACATTAAAAAATGTCAAACGAGAAATGATTGTAATAGAGCAGTTGAATTCTGTTTTTAGGGTTGAGGAAATTATTCCTAAAAGCAAGATGATTTAGTCTGTCTTCTTAGAAAACATAGACACTTGTGGGTCTGAAACGTGGAAGAACAATTGAAGACACTCCTAAATAACTCAAAGCAGTGGAAAGGAACTTCTGCATTCAGCCTTAAAGAGTTTGAAAGTAAGATAACGGAAGGCAAATTTTCGTGGACAGAACAATATTAGAACCTTAAATATGGAGCGACTCGTAGTCAATATGGCCAATTGTAACGAATAGCTGGCGAGCGTTGATTTCAAAAGCTATTAAACTGGTTTCACATAGAAGAAAGAAAAGAGGCAGGTAAAGGGATTACGTTCAAAATATTAACTAAGGTATTTCGAAATGGAGACGATTTAAAATGTAACATTGTATGACAAAATTTATAGAATACATGTTACTTAATTGTGAAGAAAACCTAAAGTATTTCAGCAAATGTATGAGTGAGAAAAACTATTAATCTCAATTCGATACGCATTTAACTACCATGAAATATTTATTCCCTGCTGTAAGAACGAGCGATTTTGCTATCTACGCGCGTCACGTAGTTTCGAACGCAGAACCAAAGAAGGAAACTTAGAGATCCCTCGGATTATTTTACTTTATGAGAACTCTGACGTGTACGAAACCGCAGGAGAACTTTTAGCACAACTTGACCGCACACCCTTAAAGAACTATAATTAAGTTTTTAATTCAGATCTGACGATGGTGGAGAATACAGAATGATGTGCTTTAAAGAAATTATTAGTGAAAATATAATGTAAAAGACGTAATGTTTCAATGTGTGATGCTTTACGTAAAATAGGTAACCTCTTCAGTTATTATTATTTATTCCGGCTGTACAATGTTTACACATTTTTCGGAACAAATTATTACATAAGTGATTGACTTCTCATCTTCCACAATTGCTTGCCCATCCAAAGATCTTCAATCTCTCGTTCCCTCTATATAGTCTGAAATTTTTCTATCCAGGTGATAGGTGGTCTTCCTCTTTTCCTGGTGGGGTCTATACCATAACTCTCCTTGGCAATCATTCCTGTGCCTTTCTTTTCCTGTGTCCATACCATTGTAATTTTTTTGTTTGGATAAAATCAACAATTGAATTTTTCACATGCATTCTGTCTTTAATGATTTCATTTCTAATTTTCTATTAAAGTCTGTTTCTGCTGTGATTAATTTTGTTCTTGTGTGTTTATTAGAAGTCCAAACTTTTGAGCCGTAAGTCATGATATTTCTAACAATGGTTTTAAATACTTTGGTTTATTTTCTGCTGTAATTTGCTTATCCCACAGGATTCTATTTAATGTAGATATAGCCATTTTTTCCAAATTTATTCTGGTTGAATTTTTTGTCTCCCGTGTGGAGTTGCTAGTCTCCCATCGGGAGCCTCCCCAGGTGGCAGATAGGGGAATGCTCACCAGACATGATGGGTACCGGGGAAATAAAATACCCGGGGCAGACCAAAACTAGTATCTGCTGCCTTTTTATTGGTTTATCAAAGGCTAAAGTGAGTAAACCTTGATTAAAAATTGTCTGGTCCTCCAGGCTAGGGATTATACAATGGGCCAACTTTGTATTCACTGAAAAAAAAATGTTGAAAAAACAAAAAGATTGCAGCCGGATTGATTCAATAAAGGTAAACGACAAAAGCTACGTAAACAGACTATGAGAATTGAAGTATGGAATATACAACATTTAAGGAGAAATGTAGGGGAAGGTATTGACGAATTCAAAAGTAGAAACCTGGATATAATTTTATTGTCTGAAACAAAGAAATGGGGGAATGGTGTGGAAACATATGGTCCCTATATACATCTTCAGTTATGTGTGGTGTAATAATCATATGTTAAACGTATGTCAACTCCTTCTACTTAAACTCTAGTAGTGGTCGAATGTTAATTTCAGTTTTCAGTGCGGGCATTGGTCAGAACACAGAGAACACTTGGGTTTAAAAACACTCGCGCCTACGAGGCAGTACTGACTTGTGTTTATGTATGTAAGCTTAAACTTGTAAAGTCAGCAGCCGGCAGAATCAGATTTAGCTCTGGCGGTTGTTCTCGCCGAGTGATTGATTATGCCTTCGGCAGAACGCTACACTTAACGAACCTTCGGCAGCCGTCTAATTTGTCTGTCTGACGGAAAGGCGCAAACCCACACTTTTATTTGTTTAAGGCGGAAATTTCTGAGTTTACTTTTGTAAACGTTTGCAGTCATGTAAAACAAACTAAACGTTATTTACAGAATTACACAATTTTATGTATATTTTCTTAATAAAATCGTAATCGGAATTGAATGTTCTGTATAATTTTGTACTATATTTCATGAAACATTGACCTGGATGAAAAATTAACCAAAGTTTAGGAATATCTGTAGAACAGTTCACAGCTACCTTAAAAATAAGACAAAGAAGGAAACAAGGATAAAGATTTTTAACCTTGTAGCGGTGCCAGTTCTGATGTATGGAGATGAAGCCACAGTTATGACACGAAGAGACAAAGCAAAGATTCATTCAGCGGAGATGGAATTTATGAGGAGTATTCTGGGATGTAGCATTTTTGGTAGAAAGAAGAATGTGGACATAGGGAACTGGGAGTCGACCTATTGTTGAAACAGCTAAGGAGCAACAAACGAAGGTAGTGTGAACATTTGGGAATAATGGCAGGTGACAGGATTCCAGTGCTAGCAGTGGAATATAGACCAATGCAAGAGAGAAATGTAGGCCTGCTGAGAGCGAAGTGGGTCCCGGAACAGGTTCAGGGTAGAGCCTAATCCTTGAGGTTGATTTTTCTCCTAATCCTTCCCGAATACGTTTTTTCGATGTTAACGACCATGACCGACCATGATCCGCACCACATATTACTGTGGTCCGTATATAACTATTCTGCATGCAAGTTTCTCCTCATATATTTTGTTCAAAATTGTACACGACTGTTTACGTTTTGGTAGGTCTGTATTACGTAGTTTGTGTTAGTAACATATTGTCACGTTATTACACAGCATTCTATGTGTTTCTCGGCTATTCCAGCGGAGCTTGCGTCCATATTGCTGCGCTTTTAGATGAAGGACAATCACGTCACACATGTCACGCGTCCGTAGCCGAGAACGGTCCAGACTTCACCGGTCCGCGCACAAGTACAAGGCGGCAACCAATTACGCTCTAGTGTTTTCTAGTAGCGTTGACGCGTAATATGGATTATTCTGGAATCTCAGCGATGTATACATACAAGCATTCAGCGACGCTTAGTTTCAGTTTAAGTGGCGATTTATTCCAGCGCGGTTCTAAGTATTGTTGGGAAGTGTTATCTGTTTTAAATTTGTGCGGGACTCTATTAGTTGACATTATTGTTGCGTGTGGACAAATTTATTTGAATAATTGTACAAGTATAATTTTGCCGAATAACTTGTTGATTATAAACTGTACTTGAGATAATTAAAACTGGTTATTAGTGACTTCATTGATGTCGTGTACTTTCTTTTCCACTGTACCATACGACGTCGTACCATACGACGATCAGGGAGACCGTAGTAACAATATAAAGTCAACAACTTCTTTCTTTTCTAATCACATCGTTACGGCGGTAGCAACAATTGTCGTGTTGCACAGTGGAAACAGTGTAACTGACTCCAGAAGATGTCGCAAATTACGACTTTAATTACACTTAGGTGTAAATCAAGACACTTAAATACAACAGATTGCCACAAGAACACGCTGTACTTACATCTCTCCTACTAGACGGAAGTATATCCTACACGTTCTTCTGCGTGTTACTTCTATACTTCGACACACATCTTACATCTTACAGTTTATCTGTAACAATTGCATGTTGAATTTACATTAAAACCTTTTTAAAATTTAAATTTCTTCTTCTTCTTCTTCTTCTTCTTCTTCTTCTTCTTCTTCTTCTTCTTCTTCTTCTTCTTCATCTTCTTCTTATTATTATTATTCTTCTTTTTCTTCACGTCTTAGACTCTTTAGTCTGTTCCGTCTCCAAATTGGTCGGACGATCTCTTCTTGGGTCTTCCCAGGCTTGTCTTCCCTGGGATACTAATGATGGCGTCCGATTGTGGGACCGAAATCATACGCACGCTGTGGTCTTGAACACAAGCAGTAGACCACGGCGTAACGGCTTGGCAAATAATAAGTCCAACGGAGTATCGGAGTGTTAATATAGTTTTTGATAATTCTTCGAATTCTGCGGTCCAGGAAGATTACTAGTTATTTTAATACTTGTTATTTCGACCGGGAGACATAAAAATAAGGGTCACCGTAGACGGTAACAAATTAACCTATACCGATCCAGTGGATTGTATGAGTTGTATTGTGAGACTGTACTCTAATAATAGGCACTACAATGTAGCTTGTGTGGCTTGTACTGTACAAGTAGACGTGGACAAGTTTACGCGGCACTCTTGATGGATGTGGGTCTTGAAGGTCATTTACTTTACTTCTCTCGTCCGGCAGGAAAACACTGCATGCTTGTCAATGTTGCAGCGAACCCTAAATATAGTCAGCCATCCTATGGCAGTGTGAGCGCACGTGATGTAATTATTTACTTACTTAATCGTCCTCGTTCACACTGGAACGAGCTTCCACAATATGTTCAACTTCAGTCAAGTGCTCCCAAATCTGAGCTGTGTCCTCTCATCTGGCTTTATTTTCTCCAATACTTTATTGCTAACGGCCGAAATGAGATTTTGTCAGGAAAGTGGCAGGACATACTCGTCACGATTACAGAAGAAATGCACATATACAGCAGGAATTGAATATTGTAAGTATACTCGATAGGATTGCCTAATATCGGCTAAAATGGTTGGAACATGTTAAGCAAGATGACAAATGGAGAATAAGAAATATCCAGGAGACAAATAAGCTATTGAAGCATGAGGACATTGGACGATTCGTAAAACCCAAAGAATGCAACGGCTAGGTCCCGTAGATGGATGGTCAGCGTTTTCCAAACAAAATACTTACGGCACTGATGTATTCTTCTTCTTCTTCTTCTGCTTCCTCTTCAGGCTGTGGACTATACGATTTGTGCACTCCTTGGTCCGACCATCTTTTCTTTGGTCTTTAAATATTTCTTTGACCTTTGTAATATTAATCAAAATTTGTTTTGGAATCCTGTTCTTATTCATCATTTCAACATGGCATGTCCAATCCTGATTGTATTGCTTCATCTTTTTGTATAAGTTGTATATTCCAAGGATGTTCCTTATATCATCATTTCTTAGCCGATACCACGGTTATACTTCTGGTACTGATATGTGAAAATCTCATTTCATTAGCATATGTCCGGCTTTATACCTTTGCGTTTAGTCTCACTTCCATAAAGGCCGCATGGCACTGCCATGACTTTATAAAATTTAAAAGAGTCTCTCTTCTGACCTTTCCGTTCAGTGTTCTTCTTTTCGTTCCACACATGTGATTAAACTCTCTATCATACAGCCGGTTGGATATACTCATACTTGTCTATGATACCATCAATAACAATAGCCGAATGGATAATATTACTGTTGAAGCAAAACAGCGTATGAAAATATTAGGACGCAGGCCTTTGGGTTGAAATTTTTTCTGGTTACACTCATTAGAGGCGAGAGCCGCGAGGTCCTCCGTCCTCTGTGCGAGCCTCCACGGTTTTCACAAATTATGTAATTTGAATAGGGTTTCGGATTACCATGGTAACTGCTTTTGTTCAGTCGCTGGGAGAAACTATTTTCGCTAACACTATGCTTCCCCTAACACATCACCATCAGCACGTCAGAGTCTCAACCCCCATTACGAGTCAAACGCCCTTGAGCAGCTCAGACTACTCGCGGTAAAGTCGTTCTCGTTATACAGTTTTGTGCAAGACTCTTGGAATTTAGAGGCAAAATAGAAAAAGCGTCTCTCATCAGGGATGGCTAACCGCTAACACATCTGAGAACACTGCGTGCTGTATTAACCACTGCCATTGACACGGAAGCCTCCTGCCTCAAGGTACATGGTAATTCGTACATGTGACTGGGGGCACCTATCGCCCGAATCACCAACAGAGGGATGCCGTGGCATAGATACACTCTGCATCCGTTCTACTAACGTACCAGAGAGTCATGATCATCATCATCATCACCACTCCAAGGACTAGGCCTTAGACCTGTTCCGGAACCCATCTCCTCCTCTCCTTCTCGGTCTACCAACATATTTCTTCTTAGTAGGGTGATAACCCAAGGCAACCAGAGATAGACGGATATCAAGCATGCGATTTAAGTGTTCACACCCATCTCCTTCTGTGGTCTTTAATCTTCTGGTGGAATGATACTATGTTTCAATCACGTCTAACATCCTCGTTCCTTCTCCGATCCAAGAGAGAACAACCTTGCGTCTCTCTTAGAAATTTCATTAGGTTTTTACCAAGAGTCCATGTCTAACTAGCGTACTGGAATATGGGGACAGCCACAGCTTGAAGAAATTTTATTTGGGTGTCATTCCGTGTTTTATTTTTCAGGTACCTATTATTTGTTCCACACATGCGTATAAATTTTGTTAGCTTACAATGCCAAACATATGAAATGTTACATCCCAGGTAATTAAAATGTCTAACCTGGTCCAAAATCTGATTATTCACAACTATCTTAGATTTTATAGGATACCTGCCCTAAAATACCATCGTTTTATATATTGTTACGACGACCTCCTGATCGTCGTAGGTACAGTGGAAAACTAAATAAAAAACACCAATTAAGTCACTAATCACCAGCTTTAATTATCTCAATTAAACAGTTCGTAATTAATAAGACAGTCTCTTTAACAAATCAAATAAAACTTGTTCACACGCAATAAAATGTCACCTAATAAAACACACAATTGTATTACAATTGTGCCGCCCGATTATTAAACACAACACTTCACTAATAACCACTTGAACGCACCGGTAATCTCGCCCGAAATAATATTGAACTAAGGCCGCTGACGCCTTGTATTTATACCCCCGCTCAAAGACCAGAACATTACACAACTACGCGTTATCTCTACACTACGACGTAATTAATTGCGTCCTTGATACAGTCAGCGAAGTTGGCGGCGTCTAGAAAAGTCTTGCAAGCGCATGTTGAAATCACGTACGCCACAACGTTCGACCGGCTTCCAATGGATCGTTCGAGAAACGCGTAGATTGTTCTGTGATGTAACAATATTGTAGCAGAGATCTGTAGCCCATAGTCTTGTATGTCGCTATTCAACGTGAATATTCTTCTTTTTTCTGTATCATTACCTTGTAATCTGCATAAAGCTAGGCATTCAAATGAATATTTTGCTGACAGTGATTCCCGACTTAACTTTAGCTGTCCATCGACGAAATATGTCGTCCATGTAGATACTAAAAAGCGTCGGTGAAATAGGGCACCCTTGCCTCACACTTTACTTCGCACTCTTCTGATTTTACCATACAAATCCACGACAACCACGTGTCAGAGAGATAAATACTAATTATTCTGCAACTGTCACCGGGTTCTCGAACTCTGCTACCAAGGCACAGGCACAGGCACGCTCCGCTAAAACAACACGACGCAAGCAGTTCTCTGCCACGGACACATTCCCCGTTTTTAAGATGACCGCCAAAACGTCATTAATGAATAATTTTAATCAGATATCAATGCCATTAAGTGAGAAAATTTTACACACCACGTAGTGCAACTTTGACCTGCTTATCGTATAAAAATTAGTAATTCATTTTGTTTTAATTGTCTCCAAGTCACGTTACTAAATATTTAGAATTAATATTAGGCAATTACCTGTATTAACTTCCGTCTTGTGGCTTATTTGGTTTTTTCTTAAAACGACGCGTTTCGAGAATAAATTCTCATCATCAGGTTTAAAAATACTATAAAAACATCAAATTCACCCAAAACGAGTCGTCAACTAGTTAAAATACACAAACACAAAAACACCACACATAATTTGTGCCGTGACTGTGTCGGTGTTAAATTATGTGTGGTGTTTTTGTGTTTGTGTATTTTAACTAGTTGACGACCCCTTTTGGGTGAATTTGATGTTTTTATAGTATTTTTAAACCTGATGATGAGAATTTATTCTCGAAACGCGTCGTTTTAAGAAAAAACCAAATAAGTCACAAGACGGAAGTTAATACAGGTAATTGCCTAATATTAATTCTAAATAAAATTAGTAAATATAAAAAACATAATTACAAATCTTTATATTAGCTGTAAAGTAGTACATTATAACGATATGAATTGAAGTGAAAATGTAAATGTTTGTGTCGTAAACTGTCGGGCGTTACCTCCGCGCACTTTTGTTACTTACTCTGTTGACTGGATCCTCTGCAGTGATGTAGTCCTGTAACACAACTTAATACTATGCTTTTTGTGGGCGCCACTTGGAAACGTTTGTTCCAAGAAAAAAAAAAATGTGATTGATAAAATTTTTAAATCTACGAAAAAATTTAAACAAGTCAGTTTAGCTTGGAAAAATCAGTTAAGTTTAATGATTCTTCAAAAAACAAACAAATCGTCTGAAGGACTAACATTCATAGAAAAAAATTATAAAATTGCAGAGAAAAAATTTTACAAGTTATTATTATTGACAATTTTTATATATCCAATCAAGTATCGGCTAGTATATTTCAGATTTTGACTCAGTTGAGAAGTATGAGTTTAATATGTGAAAAATCTTTACTCTCAGGACGTGACTCCTTTGAACTACCAAGACATATCAATTAGATGCCTTACAAGAAAAAACTAAGTGATTTGAAGGTGTATGTGTGGCGTGTAAAGTACAACTGTGTGATAAATGTAACCAGGTAACAAATGACTTTAATTTTGGTAACTCACGTTCCAATGGTTATTTATTCTCGCACTGGACACTCCTTTCGGGTAGTTTCTCGATCTCGCCTCTTCGGGTGTACACTGAATCTATTTAAAGTCAAATTTTGCGATCATTACTTTTTTCCGCACTTTTGTAAAAACGTTTGGCAGTAGAATATCGTTCAAACGCCGCCGCTACGAATCATCTGTTTAGCGTTGATTCAGAAATCTGCCACCGCAGCGCTGATTCCCATGCAGTGTTGAGGAAGGCTTTGTGTATTGTATGCTTACGTTAAAGGGGATTTTTTGTCAAGTTAGTCAGTCAATGCGAACACAGCAGAATTCGTTCTCTATTTAAATTTGTTGGTCCCTCCTGGGCCGTCGACGTTCTGGCTGCGTGATTTCTATTAAAATTTGCCGTATCGCTGCTCTATTTCAGCGATACTTTTGGCGAAAATTCTCGTTGAGGTTAAGTCAGTCGGTTATGTCTATGTACGGGAAAAGCCTTCCTGCCGTGTCTTGTCGATTTCTCGCCTCTTCGGTTTCGCCTTAGCTGCGTTGATCAGTGTCGTGGGTGTTGCATCAGTTCTGGAGTTCAAGTTTCAAGTGTTTTTGGGTCGAATTTGGTCTCGCTTTTATACTAATTCAGGATGACTGTTTTCATCGACTTCCGGTATATTTGTGTAAAAATTCTTTCTAGATTGTTCGAGAATAAACGAAATGGAATGTCATAGAACAATTTTCACTCCCGTAGAAGCTTTTAGAACGAATTTCTTATTCTTCATACAAAGGATATTTCAAAAATTACACTGGTATTTATCAAACAGTTTTACATTAGTACTCACAATTTGTATGCCATTAATACATTTAGATTACCTGTTTTTAACTGAATCTAGCGATACTAAATATGATTGGTATCTAATTAACTTAAATCTAATAAACAATACAATATACAACCCTCACCTTGAGTTGTTGTCATTGAAAACTCAATTTTTATAACAAAAATTGTTGTGGAGTTACAAAGTTCCTTCCACAAGCTGAACATCTAATACTACTACTTTCCTACAACAAAATAAACAAATTTTAACATAAATAAAACACAAATAAATACAATTTTATATGGCCTCTGCTCATGGCCTAGATTCTTGTCAGTTTTCTAATACAATGATTAGTCTTTTTCTTTAATATATGTATCATTTCACTACTATACACACAGAGTTTATTATTTTGTCTATCTTTTGTGATACCTGGTTACTCTGTACATATATTATATTTATCACAAGATGACATAGCATCATTGATTGGTCTTGAGATGTCATTTTTTATGGTGTGACAAATCTCACTCTAATTAGTTAAATTCTTTTAGAATTGACTTTACTTTCAACTGAGTTTGTTTCTTATTAAGGTATACTGATGTATTGTACCTTTCTATCTTATTTTTGTTAGTATTATGTAAGTATTTAGCCAGATATGATTATTTTTGTACTGGATAATTGGTTCCAGCCATACATGGTATAAGTAAATATTTTGCTAACTTAACTATTACAATGTTAAAGTTGGTCAGGTATATTAGTATAGTTGCTTTATATCATATTACAGCTTTCTAATACAGTTTGGTTGCATTTTGGCAACATTAAATTCATAAATTATACAATATTAGATGCCTATTACATGTTTTTAGTTAACACTGTTTTTGGCTATTTTGACTGCTTTTTATTCATTTGACAGCTTCCTTTATTTAAGATAAATTGTTCACTATTGTCTGCTTGACAATTACATATAGTTTTTATTTAAATCTGATATTAATTAATTTTTTTCATGAAATCTTGGTGTATGGTCTCAAATCCAACACATTAATATTTTTTGTCATTGCAAATATACAATTTTTATTTTAACTTAGATTCTTTCTAATAATGTATTTAAATCATTTAATACATTTATTTTATTTACATCACATAATATAATAATGGATCATGTCCATTTATTCACAAAAAATAGTTTTTAATACTATATTCATAGTTATAAAACTTAATAATTATTGACTTCATTTTGGTGGATTCTGACATTATTTCTCTCTCTTATAGTGTCTTATGGTTTTTTCACTCTTATTCACTTTAATAATATATATGGGGTTTTGTCTTAGTCATAGTTTGGTCGTTTTTTCAAGTTGATAGAAATAATTATTATACAAAATTACAAAATTTTTTGGGACTACTTGGGTTCGATACTGTTCACCTCACTTTCCTCTTATGCTAACTTACTATATAAATGATTTCTTTTATGGAACGTTCTGTGACGTTACATATGCCTCTCGGTTAAAGTTGATAATTTTGGAAAAACATATCTTTGGTTTTGATGAAATTATCATCTCTATATTAACCCTTTATTAGCTTCTTTATATCTCATTCTTTTATCTTATAATTAAATTCCTGTACTACTCCTTTAATATATTAATCCAACTCAATATTCCTAGTTCGTTCTTTGTCGTATCACCTATTTCTTTCCTTTTTTCCCTGATGTTTTATAATTAATCTTTGATATAATTCCCTACCAATTACATAGAGGGTTGGGAGTCAGAGTGGCTCGCTATGGCATACATTCTCTGTCCCTTCCTGTCTATAACTACTGAAATCAGAGGCAACACATCCCTGTTCAGAAAATAGTAATTGCACCTTTGCAACAAATAATAATAATAATAATAAAAAAATACAATATTCAAAGATCATAGGCTCCTACACATAAATTCCCTTTCTTAAACTCTTCTGATTAATTCACAATTATATTAATATATCGTTCTCCGCAGGTTAAAATTATCGTTTAAAATCATTCAATGTTAATAGCTATATTCATATTCATCATTATCTCCTTATGTAACACACTGCTTTCCTTTTTTTTTTTCATTTATCATTTCCATTTAGTATCAATTATATGAGTATTTCTCCTTTTTTCCTCCTTTACTAAGTGTCCATCTCGTAATATTTATTAATAACAATCTCTCTCCTTCTCTAAGTACGGGTAAGCTGGTAAATATACGTTGACTTGGCTATTGGAAATAAATCTATATTTTAGATATATATCATTATGCCTTTGGTGTAAGGTGTCCTTCTCGTAATATTTATTAACAATCTCTCTCCTTCTCTAAGTACGGGTAAGCTGGTAAATATACGTTGACATGGCTATTGGAAATAAATCTTGCCTATAGTGGAATGTGTCCATCTCGTAATATTCATTAATAATAATAATCACTATACAATAATATTTATATTTATTTAAAAATCTCTACCTCCTTTCTAATTATGGCTAAGTTAAAAAATTCACGTTAACATGTTTAGTCAAGGTACCTTCTCTATGATGCTGTATTTGACTTGGGTCTTTGGTCATGGTACTTGGTCACTGATTGAGTATTCGACTTGCGATTTTTTAATCATGGTACTTTTTTAATGAAGTCTGGTTATACGTACCTTTTATGTTTGATAATATTTGGGTTTATATTTGTCAGTTTGGGTTAATTACCTTGATTATTTCAACCCCTTTTGGTTGTGTGTTCCTTATATTATGTCATTATTATCATTCCCATTCCTTTTTAATTCCTTCTCTTTTCAATATTCGACCTTCGATGTTTAGCACCTCTACTCCTTCAAATGCCTGGTCTATGACATTTATTCTGGATGATTAGTCCATGGCATTACCATCTCATCACATGTTTGGGCCATAATTTTTCTGCATAGCGGAATTCCTCCTCTCTCTCACTTTCATTTTGGGGATCATTATCTGGTTCTCGGCCAGTTTCTGCCAATACATGGTTTACATAAAATACTCGGGGTTTTTCGTCATTACTTGCCTGATTATGCTGTAATGAAAAACCCGGATTTTCGTGAACTGTTACCCGATTCTCATTATTATTTTGATTAGCGTTTGGCTCTTGTTGGTTGTTACTTTCGTTTCGGGGTGGTTCGCTACTCCTACCCTCTGAAAACTGCTGACGGTTATTCGCCGTATCACCCTGGCTACCTGGCGCCTGTTGAGTCATATACCCGTAACTTGGTAAATTGGGTGGATATGGTCGTCGATTATCGGCCATCATATATATACCTGGGGCCTATATTCATTTTGGTTTCTCCATCGCCTCCTCCTTGGTTTCCCCCGTTGCGATAACCATTACGTTGACCATAATTACTTCCTCTATAATTATTCCCGCGATAACCGTTTCCCTGGTGGAAGTTCCTACTGTAGTTAATCCCGGTGTAATTACCTCTGTTTGGTCCCGGATAGTTGCGGTTAATTGGGCCCTGAGTGTTATCATTTCGGCCATTTGGTGGGATATTATTATTCTGATTATTGGTGTTTAGATTATTACCGTTCCCACCTCCATTCCGGTTTGGTCCGTTATTATTGTTGTTGTACTCTACCTTACGATTGGGGGGTTGGTAATCCTGGAACCTTCCTGTGGATTCGCAATTTTCCAATAATTTGGCCAGATCGGCTATTTTGCTAATCTGTTGGTATAATTGGGCATCCTTGATACCATAGCTGTAATGTCCAGCTAACTGCCTTACCAAACATTCTTCTGGGATCGGCGGTATCAACTTCCTTGCTAAACATACCTTTCCCAGGAAATAAGACGTCGGGGACTGTCCATAGGACGCGTCGTATTTGCCATAGAAAATGTCCATTCTTACCCTGTTTTGTGCGGTCTCTGACCAATACTTTTCCTTAAATTGGCGTTTGAACTCTGCTAAATTTGTTATTTCGGGTCGTACCGCTATCCACCAGTTATCCTTAGTATTTTTAAACGTCTCGTCAAGCATCTCTCTTATCCTGTCCCACCTTGTTTCTCTATTTCTCCCAATAAACTCCTCCATTCTTTCCAAAAATTCCATTGGGTTTCGTCGATAGTCCTGGAAGTTGATTACTTCCCTGTTTTCACCATGACACGTATGAGTGTTTAGTATTGGTGTGTCTCTCAGCGCCTCTAATCTTTCCTGCAGGTTCTTCTCTCTCTGGTCTATTTCCAGTATACTATTTTTGTTAGTTTTTATCTGTTCATCCAGCCTGTTAGCGATGTCATCTGTTTTCTGCATCCTCTCGCTAACGTCTTTCTGTATTTCTCCCACCTCCTGCATGATGGCGTCTTGGTTCTGCCTTACGTTGTTTTCGAGATTTCTAACATCTTGTTTGGTCTCTACTGTTTGTTCCTCTAGATTTTCGAAACGTGTATTGTTTCCCTCCCGTAACCTTTCCAATTGTTTCTCCATGTTTTCGACCTTCCTGTCACTATCGATTTTATTATCATCGATACTTTTGGTTACTGTTTCGTACTTTATGCTAATTTCTTTTTTCAGGGACTCTATACTTTTTTTATTCTCCTCCTGGAATATCTCCAGTTTTTTCCCATTTTCATCTATTTTCTCGGTTATATCCTTCTTTAAAGATTCTATGTTTTTATCTAATTTCTCCTTATCTTCCCGTCTGTTTTTATTCATGGATTCTATTATTTCCGCCTTGTCTTCCTGTCTATTTTTATTATTATTCTCCTTCAGGGATTCTATACTTTTGTTCATATTTTCTTCCATCCTTTGGAACATTTGCTCATTACTTTGCTTATTTTTGTTCATATTTTCGTTTAGCGTTTGGAACATTATCATTATTACATTAGCGTCAACGTTCCCTGTTATTTTCTCTGGTTCGGGATTCTCTGTTTGTTCTACCATTTGTATGGGTTCTTCTCCCGTCTGTTCTTCTAATTCGTCTGTCGTTTGTACCGGTCTTTCCACTTCTATTGTGGGCGGTTCTAATTCTGTTTCCTCGACCTGTACTGCCTCTCCGTCTTCCACACTTAACTCGGGTTCCACAGTCTTCTTCACCTTTTTTCCTTTAGGTTGCGGCATTTTAATACGTTGGTAGTTGCCGGGCTTGTTCCGTCTTTTTCAAGCCTCGCTAGTTGGGCTGCCAATTTATAACGATATGAATTGAAGTGTAAATGTAAATGTTTGTGTCGTAAACTGTCGGGCGTTACCTCCGCGCACTTTTGTTACTTACTCTGTTGACTGGATCCTCTGCAGTGATGTAGTCCTGTAACACAACTTAATACTATGCTTTTTGTGGGCGCCACTTGGAAACGTTTGTTCCAAGAAAAAAAAAAAAATGTGATTGATAAAATTTTTAAATCTACGAAAAAATTTAAACAAGTCAGTTTAGCTTGGAAAAATCAGTTAAGTTTAATGATTCTTCAAAAAACAAACAAATCGTCTGAAGGACTAACATTCATAGAAAAAAATTATAAAATTGCAGAGAAAAAATTTTACAAATTATTATTGACAATTTTTATATATCCAATCAAGTATCGGCTAGTATATTTCAGATTTTGACTCAGTTGAGAAGTATGAGTTTAATATGTGAAAAATCTTTACTCTCAGGACGTGACTCCTTTGAACTACCAAACCATATCAATTAGATGCCTTACAAGAAAAAACTAAGTGATTTGAAGGTGTATGTGTGGCGTGTAAAGTACAACTGTGTGATAAATGTAACCAGGTAACAAATGACTTTAATTTTGGTAACTCACGTTCCAATGGTTATTTATTCTCGCACTGGACACTCCTTTCGGGTAGTTTCTCGATCTCGCCTCTTCGGGTGTACACTGAATCTATTTAAAGTCAAATTTTGCGATCATTACTTTTTTCCGCACTTTTGTAAAAACGTTTGGCAGTAGAATATCGTTCAAACGCCGCCGCTACGAATCATCTGTTTAGCGTTGATTCAGAAATCTGCCACCGCAGCGCTGATTCCCATGCAGTGTTGAGGAAGGCTTTGTGTATTGTATGCTTACGTTAAAGGGGATTTTTTGTCAAGTTAGTCAGTCAATGCGAACACAGCAGAATTCGTTCTCTATTTAAATTTGTTGGTCCCTCCTGGGCCGTCGACGTTCTGGCTGCGTGATTTCTATTAAAATTTGCCGTATCGCTGCTCTATTTCAGCGATACTTTTGGCGAAAATTCTCGTTGAGGTTAAGACAGTCGGTTATGTCTATGTACGGGAAAAGCCTTCCTGCCGTGTCTTGTCGATTTCTCGCCTCTTCGGTTTCGCCTTAGCTGCGTTGATCAGTGTCGTGGGTGATGCATCAGTTCTGGAGTTCAAGTTTCAAGTGTTTTTGGGTCGGATGGATGGATGGATGCACGGGCGTCTTGCGCCCTAATTTGTGTGCGTCGTCCAGGCCTAAGCCTGATGAACGCCAGGTGCCAACAGTTCAGCGCGGTCATTTGCTCTGCTCAAGGATGTTATGGTGCAGTCCGCGGGTCCATGATAAATTAACATGGCCACCACGGTGGCAAGCTAGTGCTTTAGCTTCAGCCAATTGTCCGGCCAAGGCGCGACACCATGGTCCCCTCAGGCTAACCTTTGGGAACGTGGTGACACACTGGCGAGGACAAGAAGCTCGAGCGCCCTAGGGCGTCGGCCGATTTGGTGGGTAATGTCACCGAGACAGCCAGCTTTCGCAAGGAAGGCACTTGCACAACCTCGCGGGAGCTCATGTTTCAGGTCATTACCTTACCAAATCAACAAAGTAGGTGCTGACGGGGAACTTTTAGTCGTGATCAAGGCTTGAGCCAATCGCAACGCCTGGTCGCGTCTCATTGGTCGCCAGGACATAGCCCACGGAAACTCAGAAACGCGCCGGCGAATACAAGAGGCTCGTCCGCCCGAAGGCAGCGGCCGAGTCGACGGAGCTTATCACCGGGGCAGTCGGCTTTCGCAAGGAAGGCATTTGCACAACCTCGCGAGATCCCATGTCCCGGATCAAGGCCCTGCCGAATCGGCAAAGCCGATGCTGGCTATAAATCTATCCATTCAATCCGCCGCAGCATGATTGACTACAGTTTCGGCAGGCGCAGGTGGTGATTGATGGTGATCGGTGCAGATTTCCAGAAGGTTGGGGGGATTCGTTTCTGGGGGGTTCATGTGATGAACTTAGGGGGGGTCGTCTAGCAGCGCCCTAGGGCGCCTGACGCGGCGAGGAGGCGGAGCATTCTCCATGCTGTTAAGCCTTTGGAGGTGCGGGTAAGAGGACTCGCCTGCCTTGGCGAACAAATTCGTTGCCAGGGACCAGACGAAGACCTCTAAGGTGGGAACACGGAGACCCCGATGTATGGCGGTATTTCGCACATACCACGGGGACCCCGTGAGGGAGCGTAGGGTCCAATTCTGAAATGTAGTCAGCCTATGCCTGTTGGTGGCCGACAGGAGAGGCCACCAGGCGGGTGCCGCATAAGTGAGTACTGTTCGGAGGAACAGTAGATACAATGTAAGTTTGGTACGGACAGCCAGGCAGCTGTTCCGCGAAAGCATAGGTGATAGTTTGGCTCTGACGCCACGAGCCAAGTTGAGGGTTGAGGTCACGTGGGCGTTGAAGTTTAAGTGCCGATCAATCCGAACACCTAGGTACTTCACCGTCTCGGTCCAGTTGATGGGTCTCCCCTCTAAGGAGAGGGATTGGCATCGGGAAATGGACTTATGCGTAAAGCAGATCGCCTCGGATTTCTCCGTATTGATCGCTACCCGCCATTTCCTTAGCCAGTCCGGAAGCATAGCCAACTGGCGTTGTAACATTACGCTCGTCCGCCAAGGCGAAAGCGAGCTAAAATGAAACATCGCGTCGTCGGCAAATAGAGATAACGTGACCCCGGGATAAACAGGCAGATCGTTCGTGTACAGTACATACAGAACGGGGCCGAGGACAGATCCTTGTGGGACGCCGGCGGAGACAGGGCGAACCCGAGAGAACACCCCATCTACGCTGATCCTGAAGGTGCGATCCGTCAGATAGGATCGGAGCAAGTGGACGATAGATGTCGGGATTGGGGAATGCGCCAGTTTGTAGAGCAGGCCTTCGTGCCAGACTTTATCGAAGGCTTTGCTCACATCCAACAGGACAGCGCCTGTTGCCTGATGATTGTTAGCAGCGTCGGCTAGATAGGTGACAACCCGTACTAGCTGAAGAGTAGTCGAGTGCCTCGGCCTAAACCCAAACTGCTCCTCGCGGATGAAACCATCCACCAGGGGCCGAATACGGGCCAGGAGAAGACGCTCGAATACCTTCGAGATTACTGGCAATAGTGATATTGGGCGGTAGCTTCCAGGTAGCGTGGGCGGCTTTTTAGATTTCTGGATCATGATGACGTTGGCAGTTTTCCACAGGCGAGGGAAGTAACTCAGCAGGAGACAGGAGTTGAACAGCTCAAGAAGAACGTCAACTGCCGAAGGCGGGAGATTCTGCAACGCAGCGGCGCCGATGCGATCGGGGCCAGGGGCCTTTCTCTTCTTCAGTCGGCTTAGGACAGACGCAAGGTCATCCTCGTCGACCGAAATAGGAGGATCAATGGGGGGAGCAGAAAATTATCCAGATAGGAAATCCCTGACGACGGCCACATGAGCCGGGTCAGAGATGCCTCTATGGACGGTGAACTGGTCCTCAATACAGTCGGCGAAGACCTCCGCCTTGCCTTCTGCAGAGTATACAGTGCCGTCCGGGGTATTCAAGGGATGGCGAGTCCTCTTTTCGCCTTTTAGTCTACCAGCGGCTCTCCATACGGAGGCGTGGTCGACTTCCAAGGACTCCAAATAGGAGTCCCATCGATTCGCGTTTACGTCAAGCAGAAGCTGCGAGACGTGTTCCGACTGGGCTCGAAAGCGCCGTCTAGCGGCAGGGTCACGGATATGGTGCCATCTGCGGCGGAGCTGGCTCCGTAATCGGATGGCTTGGAGAACTTCCGCAGGAAGGTCGGAGCGTTTATTACTCACCGGAACAGTATAGGTGTTTTTATCCATTGCAAACTGGACAAGGTCCTGGAGCTGATGTACCCGGAGATCCACGTCGTCACAAGAAACGAGTGGGTCCGGAGGGACAGATGGCAACTGCCTGGCCAGATCATCGTGGTAGGATCGCCAATTGACTCTCCTAACAGGATGATCGGGAAGTCGGGGTGAGACCGACGGCAGCAAGACAGTTACAAGTAGGGGGTCGTGATCGGACGATAGGTCCGACACCGCGCTGACTTGTAGATGAAAGGGGATGGCCTTGACAATTACGATATCAAGGACATCCGGCGGATAACCCGCAGTGGAAAAGTGTGTCGGTTCGGACGGGCCGATGATGAGGACGCTGGGATCATCTTCGACAGCCCTACGGAGAGAATTGCCGTAGGGGTTTGACGTTCTGCTGTTCCAAGAGGGATGCTTGGCATTAAGGTCTCCGGCTACGATGGTTGGGAGATCACTGTCCAGGAGGGCGTCCCACTCCTCATGCGGTGGAGCTCGATGGCCGGGCGGGTGGTACGCAGAAACAAAGCGCACCTCCAGGCCGGCTACATCCAGCGCCACAGCACATGCTTCGATGAGGGTAGTTTCAGGGGCAGGGAGTTCTCTATGAGAGTGTCGCCTGTGGACTAAGATCGCCACTCCGCCAGATGCTCGGTGGCGATCGGGACCATTCCTGTCTTTCCTGTAGCAAGCATAGGCTGGCAGGGAAAATCGCCGGTTAGGGGCAAGATGAGTTTCGGAGAGGAGTACGACATCTGCGTCGTACTCGACAAGGAAAGCTGCCAGTTCGGCCCGACGCGCCGGAATGCCATCTGCATTCCACGCGACGAACCGGAACTGTCTAGCCATGGTTAGATGAGGGGACGATCAGGGCGATCAGCGATGTTAGGATCGCCATGAGTATTGTCGGGACATCCCGAGCAGCAAGAATTTTCGGAACAATGCCGCTGACCCAGGCCATCAGTTGAGCCTCAGTGACCAGTGGTGAACCACCGGCCACAGGGGCCTGACTAGCCGGCGCTGGGGCCGCGGAAGGAGCAGATGCCGCCTCCAGGGGAGGGTGGGCAATTGGAGCTGGCTGCTCGGGGGCTGGCGAGATTTCCATGGAAATCGCAGGGGCCTGGGCAACAGGAGCAGGCTCCTGGCCGGGTAGTTGCTGGGCAGCCGGAGGGGCGTTGTTAGCCTCCGGGTAGAGTTGTTTTGCTACAAGTGGCTTTCGATTCTTGCGCTTAGCGCGCCGTTTCTTAGGCGGCTGGGTCTGTGAGGGGGGTACTGCGGGCGTTGCCGCTTGAGGAGAAGGCACTCCGGCAGGTGCTGAGGTTCTGGGGGCCACAGTGGGCGCCGTAGCGACCGCTGCAGCGTATGTTATGGTTCCTCCAGCGGCAGGAGCCGCAGGAAGAGCCGTAGATGCTGAGGCGGGTGGTTGGACTGCCGCCCGCTTCGAGGGTCTAGGAGCTGGGCGAGGAGGTTCAACCTGACGGTTTTGCTCCCGCTGCTGTTTCTTTAGGGCCTTCTTAAAATGGTGACAACCCCTAAAGTTAGCCGGGTGGCTACCTCCGCAGTTGCAGCACGTCGCGGGTTGAGGCTTCACAACGGGACAATTCTCGTTGTGGGCCTCCCCGCAGCGTACACAACGCGGCGGCATCTTACAAAAGGCCGATGAGTGGCCGAATCGCTGGCATTGGAAGCACTGGGAAGGCCCAGGCTTACTACTAAATGCCCTAACCTGTACCCGGAGGCACAGAATGGTTTCCAGGTTATACACTTCTGCGAAGGAACCAACCTTCTGGATCCTGATGTAAAAGGAATTACTTTTCCTTTTCCGATCACCGGATAGGAGAGGGACAACGGAGGTAGGGAAGAAACCCTTCTCCGCCAGATCCTCCCAGATCCACAAGATCGGTGTGTCGTGGGGAATCCCGGACACCACAATCTTGAGTTCCCTCTCCTCAGGGAGGGGGAAGGTGTGAAAAGCGCGACCGGAGTCGGCCAGGAATTTCTGGCAAGCCCGAAAGTCCTGGATCGACTTCGGAAGCAGTCGAATGGACGAGCCTTGGCTTTTGGCCTCAACTCGCCCAGACGGCACCACTAAATTCAGCTCCCGTAGGAGGGTATGCCAATCGGTGCACTGAGGCACGACAATCGGCGGAATCTTGGGTTGCTTAGGTGGCGTTTCTGGTTCCGGTACTATGTTACCAGGGGAAGGTGACTTGCGACCTGCCGACTCTGCACATTCGACTGCTAGATCTCGAAGTGGACACACATCAACACAGCATTCGAACAACGCAGAAGAGGAACGCCTCGTCCTCTACACTACTGCAATGAAGAGGCCATCCGCTCAAGCTACTGCGGCGGCAGTAAAGAAGAAGCCGCCGGACCAAGAATCGCCTCATCGCCAGCGCCAACATCAGAGAGCTGCAGCGATGGAAATGGATATAGACCAACCGCCTTGCCAGCAAGACGAAGCCAAGCAGCACACAACTGGGACCTGCCGCGCAGTGCCGGTAAGTGTGTTAGGTAGCGCTGTCCAGCGAAACCCGGGGAGTCCGATAGTAGGACTCACCAATAGAGATGCGCATTGTGCCGCCACTGTGACGGTGTCACAGTTCGGCCCCCGGGTACCCGCTGGACAAAGAGCCGAGGTAGTCGGCAGTAGCCCCGCTGATAGTGTCCCCAAAGCACTGCGCGGCAGCATCGAGCCCCCCGGCCGGCCACTTGGGCCAGCCGGGAACCCTACGACTTGCGCAGGAAGCCCTGCTGAACCCGCGCAAGTGCGTGAGCAAAATCGGTCCTTATTAGGGCCGACCAAGCCCGCTAAGGCCGGACCTTCCGGCTGCACGGCCGCTAGTAGGCCAAGCAGCCCAAATCCTCTGCCGGAGTCTGACTCCCCAGATATGGAGACCTCGGCTTCCACCGACTGGGTGGCAGTAGGGCGTGGTGGCAAGCCGCGAAAGTCTCCTTCCCTGACCTCCTTGAGTTCGGCCACGGACTCGGCGGCACTCCAAGCCTCCGCTGAGGTTGCGCCTAGTCGCACCTCCGAAGGAAGGGTCCCGCCGGTGTTCGTTACGAACGTCAGGGACGTTATCGGCTTCGTTCGCCGACTCCGTAAGACCGTTGCGCTGGCAGATAACGCATCTGTCAAGCTCCTTGCGAGCGAGACTGTGCGCGTTACCTGCCGCAGCGCATCGGAGCACTTCGGAGTGGTCCAGTGGCTGGAACGTGAATCGTTCCAGTTCCACACTTACACATTAAACCGCACCAAGCCTGTAGCCCTCGTCCTTCGGGGCCTGGACATACAGGCGGATCCGCAGGTCGTCGCTGACGAACTGTGCGACGCGGGGTATAAGGTTGTGGGAGCCTCACGGCTGTACACCACTTATGGCTCGCGTCGACCACTCCCGCTGATAAGACTCCTGGCAGAGAAGGGCGAATCCTCCCAGGCCTTATTAGACTTAAAGCGGCTTTTCGGGCTCTGCGTAAGCGTCGAGCCCTGCCGCCAGACCGGGCGACTTTCCCAGTGCCACAGGTGCCAGCGGTTCGGCCATAGCAGCTTCGGTTGCCGGAACGCGCCGACCTGCGTCCGCTGTGGAAATGACCACTTGACCACTTGAACGCGCCTGCACTGTTCCGGACAACCACCGATATTGTATAAACTGCGGCGGCGCCCATGCTGCTAATAACAGGCGCTGCCCAGTCTATAGCGAGCAGCTGGACAAGTTGAAGAAACCCGTCCAGCCTAAGCCTCGACATGATGTTAGACAGCCAGTCAAACCGGCCAAAGCCGCTGAACCTGTGGTCCGGAAACCAGCCCCTAGGTCTGCTCCGGTTCCGAAACCCAGCAGTACAGTGAGCCCGAGCGAAGCTCCAAAGGCCAAACCCACCATCGCGCCCCCGGAACCGGAACGCGAAATACCCCACTACACACAAGTCCCGCTGCCGGACAACGAGGAAATTGATCCTCCATTGCCGCCGCCACCCAAGCCTAGATTCCCCAGATCGGGCAAGAAAGTTAGGAACCAGGCCAAGAACACGGGCCAGCCTAAACCGCCTGCCACTGGACCCAAGCCCGTCCTCCAAAAGCCAGAGCGGCCACCCGCTCCAGTACCAGCCCCCAAGGCTTCCACCGTCTCGCCCCGCCGCAGCTATGCAGCTTCCGCCAAGCGTTCTCCCCCGGCCTCATCTTCCGATGATCTCGCCGTAGTATCAGACTTTCTGGCAAGCTATGACTTGCAGAAAGTAGCCCAGACTTTCCTTAAAATCAAGGAACGCTTGGCAACAGCCTCGCCCCAAGATAAGTTCCTCCTCTTGGTGGAAGCATGCCGTGTTACAGGTCTGTTATGAACGGACAACCACGGCAATCCCTCAAGCGAGACCTCGAGCTCGTGGCGTGGAACGCCAACGGCCTCGCTTCCCGGCATTCTGAGCTCTTAGAGTTCGTTGCCCGTCACAAGCCCGATGTGCTTCTTCTTAGCGAGACGCACCTGACCCCGCATCTTCGTTTCCGACTACCCAACTACGTGTGCCACCGGGATGACCGGTCGGGTCGCGCAGGAGGGGGCACAGCCATCGCGGTGAAGGCGAGTCTTCGCCATCACCGCGTTGTCCTGCCTCAGCGGCGGAACCTCGAGTGCACCGCGGTCGAGCTCCATGGTGCTCTCGGCGGTCTTCTCGTGGTTTCCGCCTACAAGCCTCCACACACGGAGCTCCTGTCGAACGATCTGGAGGCCGTCTTTGGAGCACACAGGAGGGTAGTCCTGGCGGGCGACCTGAACTGTAAGCACCCCGATTGGGGGAGCCGCTTGGCGAACCCAAACGGGACCCGCTTACGCAGGTATGCTGATGCGGCTCGGGTCACAGTCATGGGTCCTACCGGGCCTACATACTATCCCTCGAGGGCTAACTCCCGCCCTGACGTATTGGACATTGCCGCGGTCAGGGGCGTTTATTGCCCGGTCCACGTCTCCGTCATTTCGGAACTGTCCTCGGACCATTGCCCTATCAGTGTGCATATAGCTACCCAGCACGCCACCGTCCGCGACGAGCGGCGGGTAATCGAGTGGGACCGCTTTGGCCCGGCGTTCAGTCGCCGCCTACCAGAGCATATCCCGCTCGACACTACCCAGCATGTCGAAGAGGCAGTTGGCTTATTCGACACAGCCGTAGTCTCGGCGGTTGACGTGTCCTCCCGGATGAAGCCGGGGCTCACGCCCGACTATCAGCGGATCCCCGAAGAGGTGTCTCAGCTCGCTTGCGAGAGGAATCGCCTCCGGAGACGCTGGCAGAGGACTCGTGACCCGGCGGACAAGGCTGCGTTCAACAGAGCGTCCGGCAAGTTGCGTCGTGACATGCTGGCGTTCCGTAGACGCAACTGGGAGCTAGCTGTAACACAGATGGATGGCCCTGCTGAGGACCGTAATGTCTGGCGGATTCCCAGTGCCCTAACGGGAAAGCGCAAACGCGCGCCTCTCCCCGCACTGGTCGGACCTGGCGGTCAACCCCTTGGCCGCCCCCTCGGAAAGGCCGAGTTCTTGGCTGACAGTTTAGAGCGTCAGTTCGCTCCCAACCCATCCAAGAACCCGGCCTTCACTGAGCACATCTGCCGCGAGGTAGAGCGCTTTCTATCGGCCGGTATCACAGCCCAACCGGAGCCCATCTCCCCGGAGGAGGTCTCTGAGAGGATTGTTCAGCTCAAGCCCCGGAAGGCGCCTGGCCCGGACGGAGTCATGAATTCCGCCCTCCATCGCCTTCCGGAGCGAGGAACCCAGTTCCTCACTGACCTGTTCAATTCATGCCTCAGACTGGCCTATTTTCCGGTGAAATGGAAAACGGCTACCGTCATTGTGATACCGAAGCCGGGAAAGAATTCTTCTCGAGTGGAGAACCTCAGGCCCATCAGCCTCTTGTCCGCGACGTCCAAGGTTTTTGAGCGTCTGATCCAGCGTAGGATCCGCGACCATCTAGAAAGACTAGACGTGCTGATCCCCGAACAGTTCGGCTTTCGTGAGCTGCACTCCTCGACTCATCAGCTGATGAGACTCGTGGAATGCATAACCGAGGCTGGCTGCCAGGGCAAACAGACGGCTGCGATCTTCCTAGACGTAGAGAAAGCCTTTGACCGCGTGTGGCACGAGGGTGTCCTCTACAAACTCACGGAGGTCCTTCTCCCAGACTGCTACGTTCATTTGATCGGCAGCTTTCTGCGAGACCGTAGCTTCCGAGTGAGAGTAGACCACGCTCTCTCTTCGGAGAGGCGTATTACCGCTGGCGTCCCTCAGGGAAGTGTCCTTGGGCCTCTCCTGTTCTCGTTGTTTGTCAACGACACGCCCCGAGTTCCTGGAGTGAAACTGTCGCTGTTCGCGGACGACACTGCGGCTTTTGCCTCAGAGCCGAACGCGAGTTATGCGGCCGTTAAGCTCCAGCGCCAACTCGACGCGTATGTCGGGTGGACCGATGACTGGAGAGTTGCCGTTAACGCTTCCAAGAGCGCCGCGGTAATATTCTCGCGAAAACGCAAGCGGCCTCGGCCGCTTAAAGTAGGCCCCGTCGAGGTGCCCTGGACCAACAGCGTCAAGTACCTCGGGCTCCACGTGGATTCCCGACTCACCTGGCGAACCCATGCAAATTACATCCGACAACGCGCTTCGGCGCAACTCAGTAGACTCTGGCCCGTGCTATCTAATCCGGCAATGACCCCCCCGGCTAGGTAAGCTCATAGTCAACACGTACGTGTTGCCAGTGATTACCTACGCCTGTCCTGTTTGGGGATACCTGGCTCGTGGTCATAGAATCACGCTCCAGCGCGTACTCGACCGGGGACTGAAGCTCGCGTGCAAAGTCCCCCGGAGGTACTCTTCTCGTCTTTTGAGGAGAGGACTCGGTGTCCGCTCTCTTGATGACACCGTGAGACGCCTGGCGCGACGATTCTATGTTCGTTCCGACAGAGTGACCCACAATTCCCTCATTGCCGGACTTGGTAAATACACCCCGCGACCAGGTGAGTCCTGGAAGCGACCTCGTTTGCTAGTCCCGGTGGTATAATCCACCAATCGCAGGTCGTTTCAGACCCCCCCCATAATTAGATAAAAGTATATATTGAACTCCAACAGACCCAGTGGCAGGAAGTCTACCTAGAGCATTTGCCCGGGTAGGCTGTGACTGTTTTTGCTCTGCAAAATTTTACCAATTTGTGCGGAAATATTCAGTTTTCACCATTTTTCTTACCATCATCGTATTCAGCATCATCATCACTACAGATTTCACCTACAGTTCAGTGCGACTCAGCTTTATTTAATCAGTGCGGGAGTGTTTTTGTTTCCGTGTGCTGTGCGGTCTGTTTTGTGTTCAATTGTGCCTGTGGATAGTTTTCAGTGTCTGGTGATCCCTCAATCCTAGACCTGCGTAGACGTTCATTTCGGCTTGTCCGAAATGGCGTCGAATACGCCACCGAATCCTCTGCCGGCGCCGCTTGTTTCCTTAATGGAAACATGCTCAACCGGCTTCCGTACCACTCCACTTCCTCACGACAGTGAAAGTGATAGTGAAAGTGATAATAGTGCGGTAGATATGTGCAGTGTTGGGTCGGGGGACGGACAGTTCTCGCTTGTGGAGGGCAAATCTGCCAAACGCAAGCGAAAACTGGCCCAAACTCCGCCGCCCGCCTCAGCTGCAGATCTGCCATCTAATCATGGTAACAGCGGCACTCAGCGCGTGCAACGTGAGTATCCAGCTACTACCAAAACTGTGTCTTCCCCACGAATTCCTCCTATTGTAATTCCTGATAATAGGAATTATTCTGAACTTTTACGTTCCTTATCCCGAGCTCTCCCTTCGGTCAAGGTCGAGGCGAGGTGCCAAGGCGCCTCGCTAAAGCTGGCGACCGCTACCATCCCAGACTTCCGCTCTGTTCAGTCATTCCTGACAGAGCGTAAGATTTCTTTTCATACATTTGCCCTCCCGTCAGAGCGAGAAATCAAGGTCGTTCTGTCGGGAATTCCATCCTTTACCGAACCTGATGCCATCAGGCAGGAACTTGTTGCGCTCGGCTATGCGCCGACCGCGGTAAGCGTCCTGCATGTTGGCAAAGGTGATGACCGCCGACCTGTCAACAGCTTTCTTGTAAAGTTACTGAAAGTAGGCCCCTTCGAGGAGATTTACACTCTCCAGAATCTTCTGCACCTACGGGTGCAAGTCCGAACGTTTGACCCGCGGCCCGGCCCCTCGCAGTGTTTCAACTGCCAGAGGTTCGGCCACAGCAGTCTTTTCTGCCATCAGCCCCCGCGTTGCGTGCGTTGTGCTGAGCCTCATCGTGGCTGTGATAAGCCTACGACGGGGTACACAGCTAAATGCTGCAACTGTCAAGGAGCCCATCCGGCTAATTACCGAGGCTGCCCTAACTTTATCGCCGCCATGAAACCGCAGCGACCTCCTGTGCGCCCTGGCGCGCAGGCAGGCCGTGTAGCTGGTCCTGGCCCTAACCGGCGAGCGGCTTTCCCGCCTCTCACCGGTTCATCTGCCCAGGTCCCGGCAGCAACTCCGGTTGCTTCCGGTGCCGCTGTCTCGCCTGCAGTCGTCGCTTCGGCGCCGCCTGCAGCGGCCTCAATCCCGGCGCCTACCGGAGCGCCCGCACCTTCCTACGCGGCCATGGCCGCTAAATCAGCCCCGCCTCCAGCCCGATCGGGCAAATCAAAGCGCTCTCGTCGTCGCCGGAACTCCGCCGGCCGACCTACATCATCACAGGTTCCACCTGTACCCTCTCCGCGGGCTCGACCCGCCCCCAGCCATCGTCCTCAACCTTCCAGCGAGCAGTCTACTACTCAGACCACCAGCCCAGCGCCATCTGCTACCCCTGTCGAGGTCAGTCAGGCTTGTCCTCCTGAATCCCGGGAATCTTCCCGGGCTTCGGCGGATCCCCTGACTGCCTGGGCAGACAATCTTGTTGCATCCATCAGGACTGCTCGCGACACTACCACTGTGCTTGCCCTGGTGTTCCAATCTTTAGCTGCCCTCTTTCCTCTACTTCCCCTAAATGGCTAATAGCCTGAGGATCGTTGCGTGGAACGCCTTCGGGCTACTCCCCAGGCGATCTGAACTGATGACTTTTGTAACGGAGTATGATGTTGATATCATACTTCTTTCCGAGACTCATCTGGCTCATTACCACTCGTTTTCCCTTCCTGCCTATGCCTGTTATCGTCAGGATCGTCCCCTACGGCCTCGCTGTCCCCCCTCGGGGGGCACAGCTGTTTTAGTCCACAGGCGGATATCCCACAGGCTTTTGCCTCCTCTAGATACATCTATTATTGAAGGCTGCGCGGTGGCGGTGGACGCCGGCGGATCGGAGCTGCGCGTTGTTTCTGCGTACCTCCGGCCTGGCCGGCGAACTCCGCCACCGCCCGAGGAGTGGGACGCCCTCCTCGACCACCCCCTCTCAACCATTGTAGCCGGCGACTTAAACGCCAAACACCCTTCATGGAACAGCCGCGTTGTCAACGCCTATGGAAATTCTCTGTTCCGGTTCGTCTCTGGCGACCCGGCACTTAATGTCATCGGCCCTGAAGACCCTACCTACTTCCCCTTTCACGGCCATCGGCCGGACGTTCTTGACATAGTAGTTGTCAAGAACGTTGCCCGCAACATCGAGGTCTCGTCTGTGTCGGACCTTTCGTCCGATCACAATCCCCTTGTTATAACTGTTCGAGAGCTGTCGGCGTCACCCCGACTTCCCGCTCAGATTGTTAGGAGAGTCAACTGGCGATCCTATCATGACGAGCTCTCTCGAAGGTTACCATCTCTCCCGGCGGACCCAATCGTCACTCGTGACGATCTGGATCTCCGCGCCACAAATCTTCAGGAATTGGTCCAAGGTGTCATGGATCGACACACCTACGCACTCGAGGTGAATCATCGTAAATCGGCCTTACCTGCGGAAGTACTCCACGCCATCTGGCTACGGCGCCAGCTCCGCCGCAGATGGCAAAGAACCCGAGACCCAGTCGTTAAGCGACGATTTCAACTACAGTCCCTTTACGTTCAGCAGCTACTGCGGGACGTAAACTCTGATCGATGGGACTCATACCTTGAGTCTCTTGAAGTCGACCACGCCTCCGTCTGGAGAGCGGTGAGTAGACTGACCCGCGAGAAGAGAACTCGCAACCCGCTGGAAACCCCGAACGGGGTTGTGTCTTCATCAGAAGGCAAGGCTGAGGTCTTCGCCGACTGCATGGAGTCGCAATTTACCGTTCATCGAGGCGTTTCGGACCCTGCCCACTCGGCAGACGTCCGGGACTTCCTATCTGGTTATTTTTCTCGCCCTCCCGCTGGCCCAGACCTCCCGTTCGACAGGGACGAACTCGTTTCGTCTGTCTGTCGACTAAACCGCCGTCGCGCCCCCGGTCCTGACCGGATCGGGGCCGCTGCATTACAATATCTCCCGGCCTCAGGCGTTGACCTCGTTCTCGAGCTGTTCAACTCTTGTCTCCGGCTACAGTACTTTCCCCGCCTGTGGAAAACTGCCAACATCGTTATGATTCCTAAACCCCGCAAGCCGCGCATGCTTCCTGAAAGCTATCGGCCAATATCTCTCTTGCCAGTTATCTCGAAGGTGTTCGAGCGGCTCCTGCTGGCCCGCATCTCGCCGTTGTTGGATAATTTTATCCGCAACGAACAGTTCGGGTTTCGCAGAGAGCACTCGACCACGCTTCAACTAGTCCGCGTGGTAACGCAACTCTCTGACGCCACCAACAGGCGAGCGGCTACGGCCGCCGCACTGCTGGACGTGAGCAAGGCCTTCGACAAAGTCTGGCACGAAGGTCTTCTCTTCAAACTTGCTAACTCCCCCTTACCATCGTCCATAGTGTTTTTCCTCCGGTCGTATCTCAGCGACCGAACCTTCAGGGTTAGCGTCGACGGAACCTGCTCTGCAGTTCGTCCTGTCGCCGCTGGCGTACCCCAGGGATCTGTCCTCGGCCCCGTTCTGTACCTCGTGTACACGAACGACCTGCCTGTTTTGCCCGGAGTCACGTTGTCTTTGTTCGCTGACGATGCAATGTATCATTACAGCTCTGTGTCCCCGCGTTTTGCGAGTACACAGTTGCAGCGTCAGTTGGACCAGCTTCCGGACTGGCTACGGAAATGGCGGGTGACGATCAACACGGAGAAATCCGAGGCGATCTGTTTCACTCGTAAGTCCATCTCCCGATGCCAGCCCCTCTCCCTTGAAGGGAGGCCTATCGCCTACAAAGAGTCGGTGAAGTATCTAGGCGTTCGGCTAGATCGTCGCCTATGCTTCAACGCCCACGTGACGGACACCCTTGCCAAGGCTCGCGGCGTCCGAGCCAAACTTTACCCATACCTCGCGTGCCGCAGCCCCCTGGCGCTGCGCACGAAAGTTACCCTCTATCTGTTGTTTCTCCGGTCTGTATTGACCTATGCGGCACCTGTATGGTGGTCACTTGCCTCCGCCACCAACAGGCGTAGGCTGGAAAGTTTCCAATCCAGAACCCTCCGTTCCTTGTCGGGATCTCCTTGGTTTGTTAGAAACAGTGTAATTCGAGGAGGTCTACGAGTTCCTGCTCTCTCAGCCTTTGTCTGGTCATTAGCTGCGACTCTCTTTGCCGCAGCTGAGACCTCTTCCTTCCCTTACCTCAGAACCATCAGCACCACGCAACCACCTCCCCCTGTCCGGGTCAAACGCCCTCGGGCGATTCTCGATGACCCGCCATAAGTTTAAGTAAACTTAAACCTCACTTAACTTGTATATTCTCTATCTGCCCATGCCCCAGAATTTACCTGTAAAGCTGTTTCCTTCCTCCCTTCCTAGTATGCCGACCGCGCTGAATGCTGCTGCTACGCGCTATCACTGGCACGGAGGCTCTCTGCCTCGCGGGGAGCGACCGACGCCTCACGGCGTCTGCACGCGGGACTGGGAAAGGGCGACATCTGTCACCTGAACCCGTCCTAGCGGCAGTGCCCACTGATTGCTGATAATTTAAATAAATAAAAATTAAAAACCTTTCTCCCCCGCCTTCTCAGTTAACTGGTTGGCGGTTGTCCATTCCTGATATTAGGCACCAGTCGAAGAACCAGACCTATGTATATCTACAGGCAGCCATTGAGCTCGACTCAGATGCTGCAGTCATGCACCGGGTGCAAAGACGCCCCGCTACTACATTGCTACTGCTGCTACTGCTACCCAGTGGCAGGAGTCCTTTCTGAGACTCGGGACACTGTACTACTCGCGACCCGCGCTTCGCGCGGGCCGCGCAACCCCCAGTTGTGTGTGTGTGTGCCGACTATGCAGCCACGCCTCGCTTCGCCGGGACAGTCCGTTTTGGGGAAGTCGGCCTGCTTCCACCGCTACCTCGCCGTTTCCGGCTACGCACGGGCTGGAAGCCGTCCTCCGTCTCCATCTCGGAGTCCGACGACAACGTAGCGCCGAGGGCTGCGGCATAGGCAATGGATAGTGGGTCCTGGGAAGGACCAACACAAGGCTGGTCCCTCACGGGAGGGACAGATGTTTCGTGTTCCTTAGCAGAAACAGCAGAAGGCTGGGCCTGCGAAGGAACAGAGGATTGGCGACCCTTAGAAGGACCAGCACAAGGCTGATCCCCCGCGGGATGGTCTGATGCTTTATGGCTCTCTGCAGGATCGGAATTATGCCGGGCCTGCAAAGTAGCTGGAGTTGGTTGGTGGTCCTTAGCAGGACCAACTGAAGGTTGGTCCCGCGAAGAATCACCAGATGCTCGGCGGGCCTTGGAAGGACCTTCGCCGCGGACAGGGTCATTATTTGGAGCAGGAGCAGCAGAAGGCTGAACCCGCGAAACTTCATTAGATGCTGGGTCTTGGAAGGGACTATCACCGCGGACTGCAGGGATTCTTACCATTGGGCCATCTGTGGAGCTTAGCATTACGCTTCGCAGCACAGATGGCTTCAGCAAGGGGGCTACCCTGCCCTCGGATTTATTATGGCCCTTATTAGGACCACAACTCTCCGCGAACAGGGGCTCCCCTTGGTCTCGTCCCGACATCGCCGTCGCCAACGGGTGTCGGGTACGCTCTTGGGCGGGGGAGAGAGCAAACTCCCGTTCCGAACTGCACTGCACTTTGTCACTGGCACTCACCACACTCCGGCACAGAACACCGCGCACAAAGTAGGAACAATAGCCCGCACACGAGACTTCTCGCGAACTGGCCGAAATTCTGGCCCACTCGTACTAATCCGATTTTTAGCCAAATGGCTAGGTCAGGAGAGGTGTTTTGAGGTTATGTTTATTGTTCTGCTTCTTTTCAATCGCTGGAGTAGAATGTTTTTGGGTCGAATTTGGTCTCGCTTTTATACTAATTCAGGATGACTGTTTTCATCGACTTCCGGTATATTTGTGTAAAAATTCTTTCTAGATTGTTCGAGAATAAACGAAATGGAATGTCATAGAACAATTTTCACTTCCGTAGAAGCTTTTAGAACGAATTTCTTATTCTTCATACAAAGGATATTTCAAAAATTACACTGGTATTTATCAAACAGTTTTACATTAGTACTCACAATTTGTATGCCATTAATACATTTAGATTATCTGTTTTTAACTGAATCTAGCGATACTAAATATGATTGGTATCTAATTAACTTAAATCTAATAAACAATACAATATAAAACCCTCACCTTGAGTTGTTGTCATTGAAAACTCAATTTTTATAACAAAAATTGTTGTGGAGTTACAAAGTTCCTTCCACAAGCTGAACATCTAATACTACTACTTTCCTACAACAAAATAAACAAATTTTAACATAAATAAAACACAAATAAATACAATTTTATATGGCCTCTGCTCATGGCCTAGATTCTTGTCAGTTTTCTAATACAATGATTAGTCTTTTTCTTTAATATATGTATCATTTCACTACTATACACACAGAGTTTATTATTTTGTCTATCTTTTGTGATACCTGGTTACTGTGTACATATATTATATTTATCACAAGATGACATAGCATCATTGATTGGTCTTGAGATGTCATTTTTTATGGTGTGACAAATCTCACTCTAATTAGTTAAATTCTTTTAGAATTGACTTTACTTTCAACTGAGTTTGTTTCTTATTAAGGTATACTGATGTATTGTACCTTTCTATCTTATTTTCGTTAGTATTATGTAAGTATTTAGCCAGATATGATTATTTTTGTACTGGATAATTGGTTCCAGCCATACATGGTATAAGTAAATATTTTGCTAACTTGACTATTACAATGTTAAAGTTGGTCAGGTATATTAGTATAGTTGCTTTATATCATATTACAGCTTTCTAATACAGTTTGGTTGCATTTTGGCAACATTAAATTCATAAATTATACAATATTAGATGCCTATTACATGTTTTTAGTTAACACTGTTTTTGGCTATTTTGACTGCTTTTTATTCATTTGACAGCTTCCTTTATTTAAGATAAATTGTTCACTATTGTCTGCTTGACAATTACATATAGTTTTTATTTAAATCTGATAATAATTAATTTTTTTCATGAAATCTTGGTGTATGGTCTCAAATCCAACACATTAATATTTTTTGTCATTGCAAATATACAATTTTTATTTTAACTTAGATTCTTTCTAATAATGTATTTAAATCATTTAATACATTTATTTTATTTACATCACATAATATAATAATGGATCATGTCCATTTATTCACAAAAAATAGTTTTTAATACTATATTCATAGTTATAAAACTTAATAATTATTGACTTCATTTTGGTGGATTCTGACATTATTTCTCTCTCTTATAGTGTCTTATGGTTTTTTCACTCTTATTCACTTTAATAATATATATGGGGTTTTGTCTTAGTCATAGTTTGGTCGTTTTTTCAAGTTGATAGAAATAATTATTATACAAAATTACAAAATTTTTTGGGACTACTTGGGTTCGATACTGTTCACCTCACTTTCCTCTTATGCTAACTTACTATATAAATGATTTCTTTTATGGAACGTTCTGTGACGTTACAACATTAAGCCTGAAATCTGAAATTACATCAGAGATTTGAATTGAATATATAATATAAAGAATTGTAATGGAATGAAAAATTAAAAAAATGCAAAATATCGCCAATCATGTTGTGAAGAAGGAACAAACATATTGAAATAAACTGTTTGGCATTCGCAGATGACTTTGCTATACTTTCTAAATACCTGCCATCGTCAGTAACACAAGCTAATTTTTTAGATGACATAGGCAGTAGAACAGGCTTAAGAATTTCTGCAGAAAAAAATGTCTCACGATCATTATAAGTGCGCCAAAATTCCTGCTAAAAATGTTGGCCGAATAGAGAGGGTTAGAAAATTTAAGCATCTTGGGGAAATAATTCAAGAGAATGGTTCAGAAAAATTTGCTCTAGAAGAAAGAATTCATAAATTAGAAAGAGCATATGGTATATAACTATAAAGATATTTAATTTACAATAAAAACTGCATATCTAAAAATACGTAAATAAGGCATTACAGTACAGTAATGAGGCGAGAATGTCTATATACAAGTGTATGTCTAGCATTGAATTATAATTTAGACAAACTAGAAATATTGGAAAGACAAATTATTTGGAAAATGTTAAGCCCTCGAAAAACTTAAGGGGGCTGGAAATTAAGAAGTAATGGTAAAATATATCAAAGTATAGAAAATATAACAGAAATAGTGAGAAAAAGAAGAAGAACATTTTTTGGACATTTGTGTACAATGGACAACAATAGGTTAACAAAACCTATTGAAATTGTATAATTGAAAGAGAAGTTTTTTCTGGCAGAAGTGTTAAAAAATAAAAGGAGTCCAGGGTAGGCGAGAGAAATAGGCAAAAAGGCATGTTGAAAGTAGACCAAATACAGGAAGATGGGACATAGTGGAAAGATGAAAGAATACTGCAGAAAAAGATAAGGAAAAGGAATAAAGAATTGAAATTGGCATGTGGTCCTCAGATGCCCGATACAAATAGAAAATAAAGAATTGGAAACCCCGGTGTTTTGCAGACACACTAAGGTAACATTACAATAATGGTTGTTTTCGTCATTGAAATATGTTTTCAAAGACAATTAAGTACTTATGGCCGCACAAAATTATACATATTAAATTAAATTTTGCATGCACACTGAGTATTTAATTAATTAAATTTTAGGAAAAGGCTACACGTTTATGTAATTTTAAACTTATTAAAATACAACACAAAAAACCAACTAATAATTTATTATAAATCGCATGGATTAATAATTGCATAGTAGATACAAGTAATCACAATTTAATTTAAAATAATGTTTTAAATAATATTCCTTTGTCATTAGAACCGTCATTTACTTCGTAATAATAAATTGCAGGCACAATTCACCCTTGCCTTGTTCAAGTTCTCAGTGTTCTATGGAATCTATACATCAATATAATTGTAAACATTAAAAATATCTTCAACACAGTTTCTGTGTGCTTTGATTGTCTCTCACACGGTATGTCTTGTAGCGAATAAGAAAACACACTTTAACAACACATTGTATAAATATAATAAATACACTGACTAATAATTTATGAACGCTCAATCTAACACGCACAAAAAATCACAACTGAACACGTCTTCTGAACAAGTGAAGTATGTTTACAGATACGGTAATACCCCACCAACACAAGCACGCGCCATCATTCAGTTAACCTTCCCCCGCTCATCAGGCGTCATTGTAATAAAGCTGGTTTGCGTACAGTAGGCCTAATACACAATAATTGCTTTAACTTAAACCGGGAGTAGGTAAAACATAAACTCCTATAACGGACTCTCATATCGCAGGTCCAAAACTGATTGCCGCCGGCCGGTGGTGTTTATATTTTAACCCCGTCGAGGTTCAAGAAAAATCTACGATTTTCCGGGCGACGTGTCGAGAATAATTACTCAGCTACAGGCTCTTTAGAACGCCCCCGGATGCTACGTCAATGCACGACCTTGTACGCATCGTGCAGACCTATTGTCGCCACGTCATGAACTCATGGGTGTAAGAATACAATTTGTTAAGCTATTCCTAACTACATTGCATAGCAATAGCCTCATTTAATTCCTTTAATGTCACTAGCAATCTTTCATAGTTTCGTTAATAACAAACTGGTTTTCGATTTAACATATGTCGTTTTGTTTCTCTTGAAACCACTAAATCCTTAGGTACTACTATTTATAAAAATATTAAAGCAACTGACTTGAAATTTATTACACTTACTTAGCATAGTATCCTACTCAATTTCGTGGTAAATGAATAAAATAGCCTAAATAATTTTTGAGACAAAAATTATTTACTCTAGTTTTATTTTTACGTACACTTTTAAATATACACAAAATTGTCAAGTATGGTAGAATTTAATATATTTTAACAAAATGCATGACTTTACCCATCATACCATAAGGAAGATTTGTGCCAAATTTGAAGTTGATGGGCTTAATACTTTGTTAACAAATGGTACCTAAAAACTAAAAAACTGTACTTTCGGGGAAACGAGTTCAAAAGATTGTCAACACTTTACACTTTAACCAAAATTCTGCACTGTCACTGTACTTTCTTTTTCTCTTCATTAGCCTTCTTCTTATTTCTTTTTGTTATGATCTTTTCTTACCTCCTTGCCAGCTTTTTGTAGTCCTTCCTCATCAATTTTCATCAGGCCTTTAACCATTAGTTTACTTGGTCGAATTCCAAGTGTTCAAGCATATTTACTTTTGCTACAGAACCATCATTAAAACAGAGGGCTGTATTTATTGCTCCTAGGTTCTATACCTCATAGCCAACAACAGCTGTTTTTGTACCCTTTACCAAATGCCTCCATTTATATTTTCATTGGGGTTTTGGGTTTTCCCATGAAGGTACCGTTTTAGTAGGTTGACATTTGATAAATCTGTACATTGGCTTCCCAATATCCATAACTACCTCTGGTAGTGAATGTTTATGTGTGTATTTTTCATATTTCTGTTGGGATTTATTATATTTATACCATGTTTTAATGTGGGTAGGGCATAATTGTTGTAGCAGTTTCTCGTCTGATGACAATTTATGAAAGTAAGTCGCTCAGATCGCCTTCTTCATTGCTCCAACACTAATTAGGTGTTGCCTAATAGCTAGTCCGTAGTAATGTTGAAGCTGATCAATTTCTTAATCAGTGAGCCATCCTTTACCTGCCAATACTTTTCCATGTTTTAGTTTTACTCCTTTCATGTCTTTTTTTTAGTCTCCGCAATCTAGAGCCTACATGATTTTGCATGTGCCAGACTGCAGACAATCAGCTGTTGAGTCTGCTTCGTCCAAGTTAGCCAACATGAAAAATGAAATACTATTGACTTAGAAACAAAACTATACTACAACAAGTGTAAGATGCAATGGTGAATGTAATTAGTAAGCCATGCTAGAGTTGCGCATTCAGTTCACCAGTTGCGTGCAGTGCTCGCTTCTATTGAAAACTTTTTTTATCCTGTTAAATGGCAAATTAAGTATATAATATAATACATATTCTAAAACAGAAAGAAATGAAAAATTGTTAGCGTTATTTTTGAAAAATCGATTTTTTTTCACCCTGCCTACGACGTGCTCCCTTTAACAGAAATAAAACGGCGAGCGCTAAATCGAAAAACAGAATGTTGTTAACAAATCTCTTTAATCGATATACTTGTTTGCAAGCAGAATGATCACTGTTGCACACCACTATATAAAACTTATCCCGATTAGCGCTTTCAAGCTTCACAGCTCATCGTCAGATCGGAACAGACAGAAATTATGTGAAAACAAACCCTTCACCCCTCTCACCCCACCCTGCTCACACACAACAAGCTATAAATTAATGTCCCTTCCCCACCCCCTAAACACTGTCCCACCATCTGTTCAGTTACATATTTTTCTAGCAAATTCCTTGTGTTTCAGTGTTGTGTGTGTGTGTGTGTGTGTGTGTGTGTGTGTGTGTGTGTGCATCCTTTTAAACTTACCCTCTTCCTCTCCACACACGTGGGTCAGTCACACACCCTTATTTTAAACCATCCAGTTAGTACTATGCAATATAATTCTTAATCTTATCTATCTGTCCTCTATCATTTACTTCTTAATTATGTTATAAAATATTTATTCATTATCAAATTTAATTTTAATATTAATTAAATTATCTAACCCTTTTTCTCTTTCTTTCAATATTTCTAATTCCTCTCTAAGCTTCCTTTCAACTGTGTTATTTACTACTTTTACAATTTCGTATTCTTCCAAAGGATTAACAAACTTGTGGTTGTCTTCTATGAAATGTCTTGCATATATCGAATTGGTTGTTCTATTACCTTCTCCACGTTTGTGGTCAGACAACCTGCATACGAATTTTCGTCCTGTCTCACCTAGGTACACTTTGTTGCAGTCTTTACATTTTAATTTATAAATTCCGCTTTTCTCTAATACTGGAATTTTTTCTATATTCTCATTCCTTATCTTATCAAATACCGTTTCACATTTTTTAATAGCTATATCTACTCCGTATTTATTAAAACATTTTATAATTTTTCTAGTATGTGAACCTATGTATGTCAATGACCCTGCATAATTCTTTTGTTCTGGTTCTATTTTAGCTTTTTGTATGTTAACCCTTTTCATAACTTTATCCACTATGTTGGTGTTATAATTATTATTCCTTCTAATTCCCTTTATCGATTTTAACTCCCTATCTTTTGATTTGGTCTCTTTTAAACACTTCTGAGCTCTGTAACAAGATGAATTGATTGACGCCATTTTATATCTATAAGGGTGGTAAGACTCTGTTGGTATAATTATATCAGAATACGACTCTTTCCTAAATATCCCAAACTGTAGTTCTCATTATCTTTAATTTCTATGTTTAAATCTAAGTAATTTATTTTCTTACCTCCTATCTCTTCTTTAAATTGTAAGTTTTTATCCTTATTATTTACCTCATTTATAAACTCATGCACTTCTTCTATGGTTCCTTCCCAAATTACTAATACATCATCAACGTATCTAGACCATAATTTTATATTGTCTTATACTTAGTGGAACTTATTAATTGCTTAAAAGGATGCACACACACACACACACACACACACACACACACACACACACACACACACACACACACACACACACACACACAAAACACTGAAACACAAGAAATTTGCTAGAAAAATATTTAACTGTACAGATGGTGGGACAGGGTTTAGGGGTGGGGAAGGGACATAGCTTGTTGTGTGTGAGCAAGGTGGGGTGAGAGGGGTGAAGGGTTTGTTTTCACATAATTTCTGTCTGTTCCGATCTGACGATGAGCTGTGAAGTTTGAAAGCGCTAATCGGGATAATTTTTATATAGTGGTGTGCAACAGTGATCATTCTGCTTGTGATTTCAACCACTAACACAAATTTCTTCATTAAATACTTGTTTGCGTCTACAATATGACGAAAAGACACACCCACACAAAAAATAATAAACTATTTTAAAATAAATTCTTGAGAAAATTACATTAATCAAATTTAGTTAAAATTTTGTTATAATTTAAGTCGAAGACAGCTTAAATTCTTGTTTTTTAAAAAATAATTATGCAGCTTAATGGTGTTGAGCTGTAATATTAATTTAATATCGTAATATCATTTAAGAGTTTTTAATTCTTAAAATCAACATTGTATGAGGAGCATGTTACAGACGTGAATAATAATTATAAAAGCAATCAGACGTACACTTCATGTTGTAAAAATCATACAGGTTTTTACCAGTAAGCACAGAAACGTCAAGGGTTGCTAGGCACGGGGAATAAAGTGAGAGAACGGGCAGAGACAGCTTGTGTTGTGTGGGGGGATGGGAAGAAAGCGAGGAAGCAAGTACACGTGAAACACGGCTCCACGGGAGGGACAATTTTCTTTTGCAAAGTGGAAGTCAGAGAAAAATAATTTTGTAAAGACTGTTCAGAATGCAATGAAAACTTAATTTTCTACACAAAAATCTGAAAACGTAGTGCGAGATACGGCGAATTTTTAAAAATTATTACAGTGGAATTACAGCAATGCGAACAATTACGGACTTTTACAGACGCTTGACGTTTTTTTAGTTTACTTATTTTTCCTGTAAATGCACGTATATAATACTATATTAATGTACGATAAATTCGCTTGTTTAGGAATACGGCTGTGCTACCATGCGTTCCACATGAGTCGTCCAATTGTGTCTGTATTCCTTTATTCTATCCAGAACCGATTGTAACTTTACGTCTTCCTTTATGTCGTCGTTTCGTAGATGATGTCTGAAACTGCATCCCTTAATCGCTCTTAAAAATTTTATTTCCAAGGTTTGTATTTTTGAAATATCTTTTTTAAGGGGACTCCATATTTCATATCTATATATTAAAGTCGGCACAGCCGTGACCTTACAGAACTTTAGCTGTGTCTTCCTCTGCGTTTTATTCTTCAATAGTCGTCTTATTGTTTCACAGGTATAACTTAATTTTAGTTAACTTTCTCTCAATATCGTTGTCTTTTATATATAAGATACCACATCCCAAAATAATTAAAATATGATAACTCCTACAAAAAACTTATATCTGTTACAATTTTTGCTCTCACAGGATTCTTCCCTAGCAAGGCCATTGTTTTTGTCTCAGTATTAGAGATATTAAAGTTGTATATCTGGCACATTGTATTCACGGTATTAATAGACTATAAATAGAATACTTTAACCTATTTATATGTTGTTTTAATTTATACGTTACCTCCCCAGGTACTTTAAATACATTTGAAACTGTAGAAAATGTGATGCGTTCGTAATAAATAAATTCATTCGTAAGGCAACCCAGTATATAAATTTATCATTTTCTTGTTTCTAATATGTACCTGTTTATAATTTAGAAAGAGCATTTTAAGCGTTGGAAATTGTAGACATTTTTTAATATTAAGCTCGGTAGCATAAATAAGTTTAAAAATGAAACAAATGTATTTAGATCAATGTGCTGCAAAACGAAATTTTACTGTACAAAATAGAAGTCGGCATTCAAGGAGTTATTTGATTCGGTATTGCCAGAAATATTTCCCAGCTTCTGCTTTCACCTAGCTAAGCAAAGACTCCAAAGTTTGCATAAAGGGTGTATTTTGTAACGTATATCACCCCCAACCGCTCTGTAGTGGGAAAGCACTTTTATACACGGAACGTGAGAGTGTTCGTCTATAACCAATATGCTGATATTTTTGTCTATTCTTTTTACTGTTACCAAGTCCACCAATATATAATATTAGTCCGTCGGCTTTAGCATTATTATACACAGTATTAATGTATCAACTTGAATTATAAAAATCTTTAGAAACAACGGGGCGCGCATTTAATATTCTCAAGTTGCTTTAACACTAGTGATTTGTGTACATCAGAAAGGAGGCATTCGTCGGAAGATCATTAATTATTATCATGATAAATATTATAATTATTATTGATAATATTATTATTATTATTATTATTATCATCAGTAGTAGTAGTAGTAGTAGTAATAAATAAATTCATTTGTAAGGGAACCCAGTATATAAATTTATCATTTTCTTGTTTCTAATATGTACCTGTTTATAATATGTACCTGTTTATAATATGTACCTGTTTATAATATGTACCTGTTTATAATATGTACCTGTTTATAATTTAGAAAGAGCAATTTAATCGTTGGAAATTATAGACATTGTTTAATATTAAGCTCGGTAGCATAAATAGCATAAGGTATCTTTTTCTTAGTTGAGAAAAAATATAAATTATATGCTAATAAAAAACAGATCTTACAATATTGTCACGTAATACGGAACGTTCTACAAGTATCTCGGCTATCGCAGCAGAGCACAGCTGTAATGTGTGTATGTGTGTGTGCGTACATATTGCTGCTACTTTTAGATGAAAGGTAATTACGTGACACCAATCATTCGTCAACAATCGAGGCTATTCCAGACCGTACCGGTCGGCGCACTGTGTTCAAGGACACTGTTTCCAGTGGATTCGAGATCGCCTGCTTGTTTAACACGTCATCCAAAGTTACTGATTATTCTGACATCTTAGCGATGGTATAAATATATTCAATCAGCGACGAGTTTAAGTGGCGATTTATTCAAACCAGTTCGAGTTTACTTCGGTCTATTACTCTGTGCGTTCAATTGGTTACTGGTACGGGCAAATTAAGTTGAATTATTGTACGAGAATAATATTGTTGAATAACGTGTTGATTGCAAACTATTAATTGTGATAATTAAAGCTGTATTTTAGTGACTTAATTGGTGTCTTGTATTTTGTTTTCCACTGTAACAAACGACAATCAGTTACAACGTCGTAACAATATTATGTCATTTTACTCAACATGTTTCTAGACTTAAAATATTGTTTTATTGAATTAACTTTCTATTATTTATGACTTGATACACCAGTGCTATGTAACCTTTTAGTTATGCACAATGTTTGCACTCCTTTATTTTTGAATATTCGGGATTTACTTGATTGGCAACACTTTTTATTCCTTTTAGACTACATGCCTACTTTACAACCTTGATTATTTTACAAACTCGATTATTATCTTCAGCTTATCAGAAAAATCTCCGTCCTTATAAAAATGTATCTCAGATTACAGTGTTTGTAGCTAACGCTGTATTGAATTTCAGCGTTTGGCCTCAGTCTGGTTTACAAAATAACACACAAAGATAAACAGGGAAGAGATCAACTGATGAAGAAGAAGTAAACTCTCCTTTTCTTGACAGCACAAAGCTGTTTCTTACTACGAATTTTTCAGTTGTAGGCTGAGAGTGATTTAAGATCCCAACTGTGCGGAAAAGGAAAACCTTTATGCAAAATCAACGACCCAGTTTTTCTGTAGGCACGTAAAATCAGGCTCTGAGGATAATAATTTAAGACCAGCGTTGGAGCAAGTAAATTGTTTAATATTATTCAACATGTTACGCTGTTGATGAAGTTCTTACAGGTAAAAACGAAGACAATTTTCGTTTATTCGAAGACGAACTCTGCAAAATTTAACACCCCGCGTAAACAACATAATTTTATGATGTCTGTAGCTAAATGTGAATCTATGACTACCTCTGAAACTTCAGTGATATGTATGTAAATGTAATACTAGATTATATAGTGATTGCTCTTGTAGATAAATAAATTATGAACTGATAATGGCTTGTAGTAACGACAGAGAGCAGTGATGTACCACAAAAACAAAGAAGCTGCCACATCTAAATCAAACAGGATATCAGCATGTATCAGCCATATTATATAGAAAAATCTTAATTTTCGAAATAAAAACAAGCAGAGGCGTAAATATGGGGGAATCTGGGGAATCGGTTCTGCCCACTAGAGCTAATAATATTCAGCGAAATTCCGTAAGCATTCAACGAAGGCCTGTTTCTACGTTAGCTCTATGTTTTAAATAAGGCTTACAATTAACTAACTGTAGAAATAAACTGAATTAAACAGTTTTATGCGGTTGAAGTTAAGTTAAAGTTTTCTTAATACTGACAATGAATTAACGTTTGATAAAGATCGTAAGTGTTTAAAAACTAAACAACAATATGCACGCGCCAGAAAACGAAGACACGGCTTATTAAACTATCTTTATTTCCTTTGGCCAGACGCGCTTCCTCTGGCGTTCCTTCCAGAATTTCCTACATCATGATCCCACTAATCCAATATCTTTATCTTTTAAATTGTCGTTTTTGCACAGGAAAACAGATAAGGTACTAACACGAAATGCAAAAAAAGAATGAAGCATCCCCCCCCAAATTATTACTTTTTTTAGGCAGCGAGTGAAGCTGCTAAACAGCAAAGCGTGTTGGTGACTGTTCACAACTGTGACACCCGTTCGACCTCAGGTGTGTCTCTGTAACCCAAACTAGGGATGTGTACCCGTATACTTGTAACGATTGTCAAAATTTATTTAATAATTGTTAGTGTACCAGATGACACCTTAGTCAAGCACACACAATGTTTTACTTGCAAAAATCATGTACTTCCTTCTAACGATTGTGTGTTTTAGAACCTGATTTTTCAGTATTGTTCCTCATGGACAAATTGCCCCGCTTGTCACCGCTTCAATTAGCTTTGTGAATTGTAACAGCCTAATCCTAACACTAAGTTAGGACTTATGGTAATGACTTTCGTAATGACTTAGCAACGATTTTGCCGCAGTAAACACTACTGAAGATTGTTAATATTTTCACAAACCTTTCTACACACGATAGTAAAGAATTTAATACGCTGTTACAAGGATTGCGATTACGAGAAAGTGAAAAAATTAATAAACACCAGAAAAACCCATATTCAGACAATTTTAATTAACACTTTTCTTAATCAAAATACATCATCAATTTTGATACCAGTATTACTATTAAATGCAATAATTATGAGAAAATAGGGCCCTCCTCTCTTTATTGACTTTTGCTATAAAATTTGGAACGGCCTTATTTGATTTTGAGATTTAAATACGTTCAGAGACAAATGAACAAAGTAACAGCTGAATTAACGAAATTTGTTAGAACATATTGTATTACAACGTATATCTATGGGGGTTCTCGCGTTCAAACCAATGGTACATACTGTATTAGAAAAGGCTAGATTCAATTTCCACCAAAAAAATACGTGGGGTCTCATTGGTCTAGTGGTCTGAAGTTTGAAATCACTGAATTTAGTTGGGAACAAATTCATGTAGTGTTGTTAAAGGAAAGAAAACTACCCTTTGACCTAATTTTGTAAAGTAAGTAACTTGAAAGTTTTATAAATGTATGCTTAACACGATTTTAATTATAGTTTACAAGAGTCTAATGAAGTTGTAAGCAAATTAAGTCATAAAATTAACGTTCTTACTTATACTATAATGGATTACAAGAACTCTACGTGATTCTACCTGAGACAGGTAGTGGTTCAATTCAGGGCATTGTGAGTGGTCTACTTACGCTAATTGAGTTTTTCGTATATGGCGTGAATGCTGAAGTAGTGTGTGTATATATTTTATTACAGGTAACTACGAGTTAATTATGCCTTGTGCTCATTAGGAATATAATATATGTTAAGTAATATGAATTGCTATCCATATCTCTCTCAACCTCTCTCTCTCTCTCTCTCTCTCTCTCTCTCTCTCTCTCTCTCTCTCTCTCTCTCTCTCTCTCTCTCTCTCTCTTTCTCTTTGTATTTCTGTCTCTAACTTGTTCCCTTTATGCTTCTGTTTTTATTTTAACAGTTCATATTTCCATTTTCTCTTAATATAGCCGTACGCAAACATTTTTCCTGTACATTTATTTGCGTTTGTAAATCTATTAAGGTATGTAACGTATCTTTATAAGGAAAAATTTTAGAAACATTCTTGTTATCATTAATAAAAACGAAATTGCAGATTTTAAAATAAGGTAAAATTAATATTTTCCATCATCAGGCGCCTATAAATGGTACAAGCTTGTGTTTTTGCTTACCGTTTCTTAATGGTATAATGTACATTCACAGTGTTATAAGCTGTATTATACACGCGCGCGTGAGCAAGTATTGAGGTAGGTTTCTGTGTGCAACTGTGTGTGTGTGTGTGTGTGTGTGTGTGTGTGTGTGTGTGTGTGTGTGTGTGTGTGTGTGTGTGTGTGTGTGTGTGTGTGTGTGTGTGTGTGTGTGTGTGTGTGTGTGTGTGTGTGTGTGTGTGGCTTTTAGAAGGCTGACGTTTCGTTCTCTCAGCCAGAAACATTCTTAAGGCCTAGATTATTTAATTTTTGTTTTGATACTGCGTTATATACATGACTTCCTTTGGAATTGATAAATTAATGTACGCATTCACGGACTGTGTTCGGATTATCACAATTTTCGAGGCTGTTGGGCGTGGTCTAAAGTCTAGGTTGTCGATGTTTACTTAGACGTTCCGTCCATATCGATGAGGGACATTATCAATGGCACGGGAACACAGGTTACAACCCCCCCCCCCCCCCCGGCGAACGAATTCGAACAAAGGCTTATTACAAATTATAAGATTTTGGACATTAGCCATCGTAAGATAAATTTAAGAAATCATATCGTTTCGACCTCTATAGAATAAGAGGTCGTCTTCAAAAATTAATACAAAGATAATTAATCCGTGGTTCCAACGTCTTTCCTGGATGGTGAATACTGTATTATTATTACTATTATTATTATTTTAGCACTACATTTGTATAACTAAGATTACGAGCTTTAACGATATCTATTTGTTAGTGATAGACTTATCTTTTTATTAGGATAACTTCTGAAGACGTCCTCTGATTCTATAGAGGTTGAAACGTTGTTTTTAAATTTCAACTTACGATGGCTAATGTCCGAAATCTTATAATTTGTAATAAGTGTATTGCGTCTTCGATTAATAATAATTTTAAGAATCAAACAATGACGGTTCTTTCGCGTTGTGGCACTTATATTCATACACTTCTTTTAAGGTGCTGGTTGGTAATTGATTGGCCAATTCAAAAAAGGAGAACGATGTAATAAGAAAGGAGGCTAAAGAAAGCGCACATGATAGTTAAAGAAAGCATACCAAATCATGTGTCGAGAAACACGATCAACAGGATTCTCAAGATCAAGGAAAACCAAGTGTGATGTATTTTTTTTCTTGTCACGATGTATCTCTATGTGCTGACGGACTGCAAATGAATTGTCAGTTCTTCCACATACCTTTACGAATCCAAATTGTTTGGTGAAAAGCTGAACGGTGGTCCGCAATTGATGGCTTAGGACACGTCCAAAGCGTTTCAATTGTCAACCAGAACCAACACTGTTACACACCACTAGAACACTTTTTCCGATTAGAGCTTTCAACTTTCACAGCTCATCATAAGATCGGAAACATAACTATTATCGGACATATCTCGCAGAAATATGGAAGGTATTTCCGATGTGATGATAGGCTGTGAAGCTTAAAAGCGGTAATCGAAAACATTTTTCTATAGTGGTGTGCAACAGTGCTATTTCTGTTTGTGATTATAGTCAATCAATTAACTAAATTTTCAAGTTTCCAATCATGGTATGAAAAATTAAAAAATCCTAAATATAAAAATTAATCCAAAGCTTTAATTTACATGTAATTTTTTTGAGTTGTTTAAATATATTTTTAGAGATACAAATCCAAGGTTAGTATGCTTACAAAAAATATCTTCTTTGGAAACATTAAACACAGTTTTTGTTTTTTAAATTTCCTGTTTTTATATACTAAAGAAGTGTAAGATTGTTTATTCGTAAACCAGGAAAACGCGTAGGGGGCACATGGCGAGAGTTAAATATTACCTACCTCTTCTAAATATATACATAACTGCAACAAAATTTAAGGCGGTATTTAATAATAAGAAACCTATTACAAATACCTTCTGAATACTTTGAAAATAAAACACACATTTACTTTACATAATACGCTAAAAAACGATTTACTACTGTACAAAATAGAAATTTGTGTGGACAAAGTTGTTTGCCACAGTATTACTAAAAATAATTTCCACAGTTTCTTTTACGAACTTAAATAAAGACGCAAAAGTGTAGGCGACATAAACGATGTACTTTACATTCTAGTTTGTACTGTAAATCGCTCTTTACCACTACCATCACTTTGAAGTGACTAAACAGTTCCATACTATGAATAATGTAAGTAAGGTTGTTGGCTTCTATGTTAATATACCTTAATATTGTTACGTCTTTTCAGAATGCGCTACATGTTTCCCGGCTATCCTCACAGCTGTAATGTTTGTGTGCGTACGTGACGCTTAACATGCGAGGTAGTATTACGTAATGCGGAACTTTCCCATGCGTTCTACAAGGTTCTTGATTAGCCCTGACGGTGTGTGTTTCTGCCATGGCCGCGCTGAAGTATTATCTATAATTTTCACGTGTTTGTTAAGAACGAATATTATGGAACCTTGCAGACTATAAATACCTCACACCTACTGCTTAGTTCTTAGTTATTGTCGGGCGATTTACACAGTGCGTTTCAAGTGGTGTATTAGTGAAAAGTGATTATAGTGCGGAATTCTTTTTAGTTGACATTATTATTTGTGTGGACAGATTACCTTGAATTATTTAACGAGTATAATCTTGTTGAATAACTTGTTGATTACAAACTGTTAACTGTGACAATTAAAGCTAGTTTTTAGTGACTTCATTTGTGCCTTGTATTTTGTTTGCACTGTACTATACTACGATCAGTGAGACCGTCGTAACAATATTGTTACGACATCACAGAACAATCTACGTGTTTGTCGAATGTGCCAGAAGAATCTCGATGTAACGCGTGTGGCGTACGTGCTTGTCGACGCATTTTCGAGAGGTTACAGCCCCGCGGACTGTGTCAAGGCCGGAGTTAATTACGTAGTTCACACGAGCGCTAAGACGCAATTAGGAACATTCTGGTATGTGATCGCAGGTACATGGCGGCAGCGGCCTTAAGAGTCAGTATAGCAGCGATATATTTACAGTTCGGTTCGAGAAACATTATCGGGCGACTTTACTGTGCGTGTTCAAGTGGTTATTAGTTAAGTGTTGTGTTTTATAATCGGACGGTAATTGTAATACAATTGTGTTTAACTTTAGAGGACATTTTATTGCGTGTGAACAATTTTCATTTGATGTGTTGTAGAGACTGTGTTGTTAATTACGAACTGTTTTGCTGTAACAATTAAAGGTGTGATTAGTGACTTAATTGGTGTCTTGTACTTATTTTGTTTCCACTGTACCATACGACGATCGAGTAGACCGTCGTAACAATATATTCTTTACACATCTTTTGTTATGAAGTTTTCCAAGTACTGTTGTTTATAGCTATCTTACTCCTCACTGAACATTTACGTTTAAAAGCCATGAAAAATGAATTGTATAAAATTAATTTTACTCAGTCTTGTTTCAATTTATATTAAAAACTGGAAATAAGATTTACTGTTTTCTAGTCAACAGTAAAACAGGAGGTTTCATTTACTTATACTTTTAAACTAATATGGATTAACATGTTTCATTACTTTATATATATTCATATACTCTTATATTATTTAATTATCCTTTTATTTTCATTTACAGTGTTCCCTTTAACTTATTTACCTCTTCTTCTCCTTCTTCTTCTTCTTCTTCTTCTTCTTCTTCTTCTTCTTCTTCTTCTTCTTCTTCTTCTTCTTCTTCTTCTTCTTCTTCTTCTTCTTCTTCTTCTTCTTCTTCTTCTTCTTCTTCTTCTCTTCTTCTTCTTCTTCTTCACTACATGGCTTGGGTTATAGCCCGTTCCAAATTCAAAGAGTCTCTGACCAATTTTGCTAGATCTCTGACTAATTTTGCTGCCAATCTCTGTCCATATTTCACATCCATGCATAAAAGTCGGCACAGCCATGACCTTATAGAATTTTAGCTGTGTCTCCCTCTGCGTTTTATTCTTCAATAGTCGTCTTATTGTTTCACAGGTATAACTTAATTTTAGTTAACTTTCTCTCAATATCGTTGTCTTTTATATAAAAGATACCACATCCCAAAATAATTAAAATATGATACCTCCTACAAAAAACCTATATCTGTTACAATTTTTGTTCTCACAGGGTTCTTCCCTAGCAAGGCCATTGTTTTTCTCTGTATTTGAGATATTAAAGTTGTATATCTGGCACATTGTATTCACGGTATTAATACACTGTAAATAGAATACTTTAACCTATTTATATGTTGCTTTAATTTATACGTTACCTCCCCAGGTACTTTAAGTACATTTGAAACTCTAGAGAATGTGATGCGTTAGTAATAAATAAATTCATTTATAAGGCAACTCAGTATATAAATTTATCATTTTCTTGTTTCTAATATGTACCTGTTTATAATTTAGAAAGAGCATTTTAAGCGTTGGAAATTGTAAACGTTGTTTAATATTAAGCTCGGTAGCATAAATAAGTTTAAAAAATGAAACAAATGTATTTAGATCAATGTGCTGCAAAACGAAATTTTACTGTACAAAATAAAAGTCGGCATTCAAAGAGTTATTTGATTCGGTATTGCCAGAAATATTTCCCAGCTTCTGCTTTTACCTAGCTAAGGAAAGACTCCAAAGTTTGCATGAAGGGTGTATTTTGTAAGGTATATCACCCCCAACCGCTCTGTAGTGGGAAAGCACTTTTATACACGGGACGTGAGAGTGTTCGTCTATAACCAATATGCTGATATCTTTGTCTATTCTTTTTGCTGTTACCAAGTCCACCAATATAATATTAGTCCGTGGGCTTTAGCATTATTATACACAGTATTAATGTATCAACTTGAATTATAAAAATCTTTAGAAACAATGGGGCGCGCATTTAATATTCTCAAGTTGCTTTAACACTAGTGATTTGTGTACATCAGAAAGGATCAGAAAGGTACATTCCTCGGAAGATCTTTAATTATTATAATGATAAATATTAGAAATATTATTGATATTATTATTATTATCATCAGTAGTAGTAGTAGTAGTAGTAGTAGTAGTAGTAGTAGTAGTAGTAGTAGTAGTAGTAGTAGTAGTAGTAGTAGTGTTTTTAGTGATACAAGAGATGATAAAAATGAATATTTTTCTAGATTTGAGACATTGTTTATAGTGCGTTTTATATTAAAATATGTAAATAAAAAATTAGTATGGAGAACCATACATGGTTTGCATGTTCTAATTAATTATCAAATTATTTTTAATATGCACACAAAAACTCAGAACGAACAAAATATGTCAGCATGTATTTAGTAAAAACGCTGAGAAAGATAATCGAAATAGGAATTGTACATAGTTATAAATATTTTAAAAATTGAGAATTCTTTTTATTAAATTATTTTTTATTTAAACAACGCGAAAAAATCGAATACCGCCCAGAATTTGTTTTCTGTAACTTTCCGAAAACGAAAAATTAGTTTGTTTACGTATTCGTGGTTACATAGCATGGAACGATATCAATTGTTAATATTTATTTGAAATTTTTAAGTTCTCGGTCGAAAAAGTTTATAATGTCAATACAAAAAATCGGTATGGAAAACCGATAGGCCTTGAGTCCTCTACAACTCAGGCAGCTGCAAAACATTATTTGATTCTGTTTGAATTTGCGGCAGTTGTCGTTTGCCATGCATAGAAAAAATTCTACACACAGACAGACTCACAGACAGACACTTTTCGAAAAAAACTTTTCTTCATGTTTTGAAGGTAGTAGAATCAGAATCTGCCTTATTTCAAACACGATTTCTTTTGCGATCACCATACTTCCATTTCTTTACTGAACATGTGAGTAAAAAATTTATTACACAAAACTATATTTTCATTTTGTTTAATAAAAGCCATGTGAGAAAATCGTTGATTGCATAAAGAGCGTAAGTCATAATTTTTAATTTTTTTATAGTATAAAAGCAATTTCATCAACATTTAAAAGTACAACTACATTAATAAACACAAACTTTATCATTAAAACTTATCATTTCGTAAAAAAAGTATAAAAGTAAAAACATTAGTATACAAATTTAAAAGTTGTTTTTAGTGTTTCCTGAAAAATTTAGTTTCCGTGACTCAAGCACTTTCTAAAATCAACGAGTCAATTAAAAGAGCATTACATACAGCTTTTTTACATGTGCCGTTATTTTGCAATGCATCTTTCGTACTGTATTTATATCCCGTGTGCAACTTCGACTCTTTCATCGATTCTTTTCCTTAAATGTTTCTACGTCACTCTGTCATTGGCAGAAAAAACGTCCAATAATTTACATTTATTTTAGAATTTAATACATAAAAAATTATTTAGAACTTTATACACATCTTAGTATTTGACGCACTTAATTTCAAAACAAGTTTTGAACTATGCATATTTTTATAAAAGCGAAGATTGAACGATATTTTCTAATTTTTCTATAGTTTGAAGTAATTCATGCACAGGAAAATGCATGCAGAAACAAGTATTGTAAGAGCATATACATGGGGGCGGTATTTAATACTTAAATAATAGATTCTGCGTTATTTAAAAAAGTAACGAATTTACTTTTTATTAAAGTGTTGCAACACGAAATACGATGTAATCTGTATTCAACAAGTCGTATAAACAGTTATTCTACACTATATTGATAAAAATATTTTTCACAGCTTCTGCTTTTACCCTCCTAAGTAAAGACGTGAAGGTTTGCATAAAGGGTGTATTTTCCTTTTACTTTCAAAGGTAAATCACCTCCAACCGCTACCTCTACTTGTGTTGTGAGAAAACACTTTTATACGCTGAACGCGAGTGCGTTCGCTTCTAAGCAATATATTGATATCTTCAACTATTTGTTTGCGCTGTTTCTGAGTCAGAAAATACGATTTAAATATAATATACGAGGTTTGATCAAAACGTTTATGTAGTTTTCGGTTATTTTAAAAATGGTGCCTTCATTCATCGTCACTTAACTTCATTCAAAGTATTCTCAATCAAATGTAAGACAGATTAAAGCAGCCGTTTTGCAGTCTTCAAAATACTTCAAGGATGCACTTTTTTGTACTGCCTTGAGCAGTTTTTGTTTTATGTCTTCAACGAGAGCAAAACGTTCTTCTATTTTATAAATTATCAATATTGGAAGGAGGGAAGTTCGCGTTGCGATCAATTTGACAATGCCGTGACATCATTATGACGTTTTCTTTCCCCTAGCTTGGGAAAACCTTTAACAAGCAATGATATGCGTTAATGCGCATTAACTGGCTGAAATTTTCTTAAATTATTTTTCCGTAAGCCTGGCCGTTTTCTACAAATAGCTTCATACAAATTGTGTAAAATGTCCGAATAGTACTCTTTATTTACCACTGTGCCTACTAGTAGCTATGAACTTTTCGTTGAACACAAAAACATGATCTTCATCCGACAACCACATCTTCAACTCATTTACAGCAGTCTTTGAAGTTTGTAAATTGCTTCTTCACGTACAGCAGTCTCGCCAGAAGGCTTCTGAACACATTTTCAGGACAGAGTATTTTATTTCCTAATTTACACAAAATGTAATCTACATTATTTTTTCTGCCATTGTAGATTTACAAAAAGTTGCCTAATACGCCTAGGGACGACTTACTCAACTAGCTGCCAAACCTAAAATACGCAACAAATAGGGCTAATATTTTATATGATTGTCACTGACATGTATACCAACGCCAGATAAAAACAGTTTTTAATCGGACACTTGAAGAGGTGGAATTTGCAAAATTGCACGCACTTTTTGATCAAACCTCAAAGACCGACTTTTCTAAGGTCATCACCATCATCATCTTCTTAACGGTTTTACAAACAAAATTAACACTGTTGCACACCGCTATACAAAAATTATTCCGATTAGCGCTTTCAGCCTTCACAGCTCATTTTCGATCTGATGATCGGTTGTGAAGCTTGAAAGCGCTAATCACAATAATTTTTCTATAGTGGTTTGCAACAGTGTTAATTCTGTTTGTGATTATAATTACTTACACAACTTTCTTAATTAAATTAACGGTTTTAGGCTTTAGAAGCCTGTTCCTGTTCCACAGTCTATCTTTTCTTAAGTCAACCAAATTTTCTTCTGCCTCTAGGGTTGTAATCTTTCCTCATCTTCGGTATTCTAATTTTTTCCATTCTATTGATGTGTTGAATCTATTTTCTTCTGTATTCTTTAATCCTTTCATTAACTGCAAACATTTCTAAGTCACTTCTTATCTCTTCGTTTCTTATACGATCTCGTGTATTACACCTTTCAACCGATCTCAGAAATTCATTTTTGCGGTTCGTATTTTCTCTTCGTCTTTTTCCCTTATGACCCAAATTTCAGAGCCACTGTAGGTATTGCTATTGTTTTAAAACATTTTATTTGGGTTTATTTTCTACATTTATTTCCCAACGTTCTCCAAATCATTCCCCACATTCTTGTGAAATTTGTCACTTTATTTTCTATATCTCTATCTTGATCATAAGTAATGACATGTTAAAGATATTTCAAATGTCTTATTTGTTCAATGCATGTGTTGTCTATAGAACACATTTCTTATCATTTCATTCTCATATAATCTCGTCTATTACACCTTTTAACTGTGTTTTTAAGGTAATAAATCAAAGTGTACAAACTGCAGTGGGCGGGCGTTGTATCTTATAAACGGTCTGCGTCGCATTTTTTAAAAAGATAAACGCTTATCACTGTCACTTTAAACGGTTACAAACAGTTGTTAATAATCAAAAGGCTACAAACTTCTTATGTGCAAAAATTAGGTTTTAAAATATCGTTAATTAAAAAAAAATGTTAGGTCTTCAGCTAGCTCCTTATTCCTCAGTGAACACGTTGACTTCACTTTATAATTTCTGATAAAATACAGTAGTGATGCTCGTATTTACATAAACTGCACGGTAATTGCAAATGCTGAATAATCTAAATATTGATTGTTTTAATGCAAGTTCTTAAAGGTCGCCTTCACGCCGGCTTACACGTTGATGATTTTTTTTAGTTCATGCTTTCAGTATCCAAGCCACTTATACGTAGATGAATAGAATAAAATGTACCTCATTTATCCGCGTCTAGTGGCTATTCCTTTTTTATATTTCACTACACGTTTCTGGCCATACGTCCCGTCTTCAGGTGAAATCCCTCAGTAAAGTTTGTCAGATAATTAAGACAAATTACATATAATTTACACACATGTCGTAAATAAATATAAAATGTATGAACACGGAATACACGCGGTGTTGTTGGAGTGCACCACGTTAACACTATAATCGGCTGTTATGCTTACGTTGTTATTGTCTGTGGACTGCGGACCTCGTCTTGTAATCTTACCGCTGTGTCGTATAACGTATAGTTATCGCGGAAAATAAATTCACTATTTTGAATCTATAGTAATTCCGGTCAGTAGACCCTTCTTCGAACATCAATCTTCTCCAGTATCCCTTATCTATGGCCCTCTTAGTATAACCCCTGACATCCATTCTTCTTAGCTCTTCCAGCACATGATCCAACCATCTTATCCTAAATCGGCCCGTCTTTCTTCTTTTGTAGACTTGCGACCTCAGAATTTTCTTTGGCATGCGCTGAACATCCATCCGCTTATGTGACCTAACCTTTGTATTCGTTGAATCTTACAATGTCCTCATGCTTCAGTATCTCGTCTCTCTTCTGGTTAATTCTTATTCTCTATTCACCATCTACTTTAATCGGGCCACAAACAAGTCTTAAATTTTTCTTTCAAACGTTCTTAGAGATTTTTGTTCATTCTTTTGTTAATGTCCATGTCTCGACACCATAAGTAACAACCAGTCTGATAAGTGTCATATATTTTTATTTTGTACTACGACTAATGAGTTTGCTTCTCAGTAATCTACTGTTGGCACAATATGCCCTATTTCCTGTTTGTTTCCTGTCATCTGTCGTCGTGTTTACAGACCCTTCGTTAACGATCATGTTACCCCGGTATTTGAACTTATTAACTGCATCAAATAAATTGTTCTATACGCATAAATTATATAGATTTCTTCTTGTTTGTGGCGCAGAAATTAGCATGTAATTACTTTTGCTGATATTTACATTGAGTCCCATTCCAACGGTTTTTCGTTTCAGCTCCTCGTATACCTCAACTAGCAGTTGTCTTGATATAGCTATTATCACAACATCGTCAACGTAAGCACATGTCTGTCTTATATAAAATATAAATTCTTTTTTGCAGCTTTTAACTCAATCTTGTGTACAGCATGTAATTAACTTGTAGTCAGCTAAAGGAAAATATGAACACTTTTTCATTAACGTTGCTACTACATATTAAGACCCACTCAGCGTAAGTAGGGCACTTTAAATACCACTATATTTCACAGCTCGTTGGAGGCACGTAACTTCTTGTAATCTATTCAAGCACTACTTTATAATGTACAGTTTGTGACTTCGTTTGTATAACAAGTTAATTACACTCCTACAAACTGTAATTGAAATAGTGTTACATATTCATCAAATCCTACTACATTTTCCGAACTTTGTAAAACCAGGCCAAACCACCTTTCATTCTCTATCCGGAATAGGTTTTTAAATACGTTCAATGTCCAAATTGAGAATTCTGTAGTTGTGTTCTTAACGCTCACTGATTTAGATCACACGTAAATCGCGTTGTCATGGCAACACGTGATAGAACACGTCGAGCGTTTGTTGCCCGTCTAAATAATGACTCAACTAGTCAGACAATATTGCCATGAACAGTCTCATTGTCTAATACATTTAGACAGTTTAGAGCTTACAGTAAAGACAGGCGCCGTTTACATGGAGCCAGACACTGGTCTGTCTGTTAGATATTAGCTGGATCCTCAACTTACCGCCAGTTAATGGAAGGACAGTCGGACTGGAGCTCCGCTGATCACACGGTTAGACACTTAGACAGTCTGACTTTTCTTCTGGTATTGGTGTGACGTACATTGTTTATAGTTACGGAAAATATCACTTGAAAGAGAGCTTTATTTCGTAAAGCATGTAATAAGATCTTTTTTTAGCGTTTTTACGTGTTGATACACATTTTAGTTACGGGACCCGGAATCACTATACCATTTAATACTAACATAAGGAACATTTTCTCAGGAACCACATGCACTAACTCTTAATTTTTTTTTACTATCTAATGAATCCTTCTTACATATTTTAACGGCAGATTTCCCAAACGGACATTTTGGTCTTGCCAAAAACAAAATTTTTCCGGAACATTGTTAAAAATTAAAAAATTTTATTTCGTAAATATAATAAAATTATTTCTATAATAACTCTTTAAAGTCTGTGTATTTCTGCAGTAAATATCTTATACAAAATGCAACAAAATAGGTTAAATAGTTTTTGAAAAAACATTTATTTTTATTAAAATATTCATCTGCGGAAAACGGCAAAAGCAGAACACTCGCTTTATAGGAACTTTATATTTTAATTACCTTAGAATATACTTGGGCTGTAGTCTGGAGAATTACTAAGTTTTTCTTTTTATTTTTTTTTTGTTAGTTTCCTTTGCTTTCTAGCCTTCTTTATGTAGTCTGATATAACTTTGTCCAAAGTACATCGATCATTTGTCCCTTCCTTCATTGATAATTTTGGAAACTTTAACAATTCTAGTATATTCTAGTATATGACCAGCTGTCATATCTTTCCCAATTGAACTTAGTCCGTATACAAATCTTATGTAGGCCTATATATTCCATAAAACTTGTATATTTTACAACTAAGTCTGTTGGCACATGTATTTCTTTAGAACTACAAAAATTATGTTCAGACTCACAGTGACTACATGACAGCTTTACTTGAAAAGCCAGGCCGATGTGAAAGTGTGTGGTATCTGACTAAAGTCCACTTCTTTACAGGTGTTATACAGTGTTCTATGATTAATTATTGGAGAATAAATCGTCTATTATTTCATTTCCATTGAGATTTAAAGAATGGATTTACTCTTGTTATTCAATAAATTATTCAAAATTAGGATATTTTATGATTGGTCACTGTTGCGGTTGAACCTCCTGCCCCCTTGCGTAGCTTGGGGTTAACGGCTGTTCACACTTTAAACCATAGGCTGGGTTTAATAAAATATAAAACGATAAAAGTAGACTGTACAAAATGGTTTATTATAAAGAACAAATTAAATTATACTTATGCGATTCTGCGAATCCCCGCGTGCCCGTACGACTGCATATCTATTAATGTAGGCTAATTGAAATTGAATTGATTAAATCGTTAACATATTAACGCCCGTAAAGTAAATTTGCATAACACACACGGGGAATAGGCTCTTGCCTCTTGGAGCTCCGTGATCTGACTGCTAGATTGGAGGGGGGAGCAGGCGATAACGCGATATGCAGCTGACGTCACAGGCGAATCATGGTTTGAACACATTTTAGGTCTGAACAGTCACTCTACAATTGACACTTTGTTGTTTGCGGACGATCAGGCTATTCTGTCGGACTCTGAAAACAGATTGCAGATGGGTATACATTTGTTAAATGGAACCTGCAAAGACTCTGGATTGCAGATATCCACAATTAAAACCAAGGTGATGGCTTTTTGTGGAACTGATCCCGTACGGGCAAAATTTGTTATAGATGGTACTGTCCTGGAACAAGTTAGCAGTTTTTAATACCTGGGCTGGGCTACAGTGTGTCTTATAATGCAAGAAACGACGTGGTGCATAAGTTGCATAAGTTCAACCTTATGTGCGGGACCATCAGGCAAACCCTTAAGTCAGCAAGTAAAGGGCCACGCCTAAAATTCTACGCGGTGATGGCTCTTTCCACACTCCTTTATGGGTCTGAGAATTGGACTTTAACGAAAGACCAGGCCAGTCGCATCCAAGCGGCTGAAATCAGATTTCTCAGGCACTTGGCAGGGTATACTCTCCATGATCATAGTAGAAACACAGATATACGGCAGAAACTGAATATTATGAGTATACTCGACAGGATCGCCCAGTATCGGCTGAATAGGTGAGAACATATTTGCCGAATGGATGACTGCCTCATCCGCAAACAACTACCGAACTATAAGACGAGGGGACGGAGGGGTGTGGGACGTACGAGGATGCGCTGGAATGATCAGCTCGAATCTTTGCCTATTGGAGACAGGAGCAAACCATCCTTGGTTTAATCCTTGAAGATGGCGATGATGATGAACTAGTATGCTTCCTGAGCTGCAGAACTATATGCGGTAGACGTGAAGTAAACTAGTAAAGTAAACTGCAAGTTCATGTTAGTTGTCTTAGTCTTAGTTGTCTTAGTTGTCTTAGTATATTAAATAAAATTTAATATGAATTAAGATTTAAAGTCATATAGATCACATATTGGTGTAAAAAGATATCTCGTGTTTTTATTTTTCATTAAAAAATAAGACTGTGACAAAAAATGTTTACTTTCCAGGTACATTTAAGAGAAGAAACGCAAAGGAAAAAGATTGTAGGTAAGATATTGAAAGCGTAATACATCATCAGTAAGAATTCAGTTATACCTTTAATTCTGTATGAAGACTTCTAAGGAGAATAAGTAATGTAGACTTTTGAAGAGAATAGCATAAACCAATGACGGATACAGTTTATAAATATACCGTTAATAACAACTAATGTGTTTCACTGAGACACATCACATTGTCAAATGACTTTTTATTTTAAGCTAAAGTCACTTTAAAAACAAAGTATTTTACAGATAATCAGCTTGTATTCTTCTTAAAAGTGCCAACATCGACCTTGTATAAAATACAAATTTTGTGCCTAGAAAATTAAACAGTTTTGATATTTTTATTTTAGAAAGATATTTTTTATTTCAAAGTTGTGTCAAAAATGAACAGTACAATCTTCTCATGAATTCAAACCATGTTTTCTGCCTTAATACTAGCAAAACTCAGTAGAGGAAGTTATTATATTGCTTAAAATGGAAAGCGCTGACCTTCAGTGTATAAAAGACTTCCTGTCTACACAAGTGGGGGGTAGCGTTTGAGGGTGATTTACCTTTGAAAGTAAAAGGAAAATATACACCCTTTATGCGAATTTTCACGTCTTTGCTTAAGTACGTAAACGCAGAAATTATTAAAAGTATTTTTATAAATATGGTATCGAGCAATTGTTTAAATGACTGTCAATACGGATTTTTATTATATTCTGTCGTATTCTGCTTGAAAACCCCTTAGTCGAAGTGAATCTGTTTCACTTCTAAAAAACACAAATGTAAAGTAAATATCACCGGCTCCTGATTGGTTATATTTTCGTATATATTTAGAACATGTTTGTGAATAGAACTGATCGAATCTGTGGAAACAAGTAGAAACGATCCTGTTCCAAACTTACGTGTGGCTTCCGGTCTGCAACATTTTCATTTGTGCGGGTAACCTCTTGCTTCCAGTATTTTTTTGTATTTTAGGTTAGGGTATGTTGGGTTAGGTTAGGTTATGTTAGATTAGTCTAGGAATTAATATAATTATAATGGTGATTTCTGTAGTAATATAATAATACGTATTATTTAAATTAGCAGCCATCCTACACACAAAAAGAAAAGTGTAGCAGTTTAGCAATTTCATAGAAGAAATAATATAATAATAATATGAAAATACTAGTAACGATTGACACCGTCTTACGACAGCGTAAATTTGGTTGGTCATAATAGTATATAGACAGTACTGTAAATTATCGTAGCGCATTACCATTGCAGGCGTGAGTGCTTCATATCTTCACTCTCCTTTGATAAATGCAGTCTACGTCTGTAGCTAATAGGACGATATTTTCGATCTCAGTTATACGGGTCGTAATTGACCGGTTTCAATTTCCACCTCGGTCGCAACTGACCACGTTTCAATAGCAACAAGAGATGTTTTAAAAACTCCATGCAGCCGTGAACGGAGTTATCAACTGTGCATAGTGTTTTGAAAACATCTGCCGGTGCTATTACATCGTTGTAAACGATTAGTATCGCCTCCATATCACGATAATTAAAATCTTCTATAGGCCTACTTATAAAAATGTATATATAAATGTAAATAGAACTCTGTAATAACTCGTTATATTTTATTCATAGTTAGAGAATGAAATGATTGTCAAAATAAGAGTAGAAGACAGACAATGGAACTTCCTATCACTACGGCTAATTTCGAAGTTAACAGAATACGTACGAATCTTTGCGCAGATAAGAACTCGGTGATTAATATTGTTAATATTGTACATCTGAAAATTCAAATCGCAGTGCACGCTTTGTAGACACGAGAATTCCAAACCCTCTTGCAGAACAGCCCCGAACCATTGTGCGTAAAAAGAAAAATACTTTAAATAAACAAAGTGGGCATGAAGATGTGAGACACAATAAAATCAGCACAAAACGGTGACGGCATTGTAGCATGAGAAATAAAATAGCGAACGAAGGTCAGACAAAATTAAATCTGTCGCATGTAGCAACTGTGGGTAAACAAACGGAGCATGGGAATTTTGTAAACTACCACGTTCAATAGCCGCGTAAATCCTACGTTTTGACAAAATTATAAGAATAAACATGCAAATGCCGTAAAGAGAAGTATGGAATTGCGTTATGTAAAAAAACTGGCGTGAGGAGTTTTAAAGTCTACAGATATGTAGCCTATACATTTTAATTATACGTTTCATTAACTTCTTATGAAAATGACACTACTGCACTTTAAACTGTCTGTTTTCTTTTTAGTCTAGGTAAGAAGGTCTTTACGTACTTTCACCTGGGACAAGTAGTTATGTTAAAATAGGTCATTAGAGCAAGTCTATTATCAGTAATTGGAATTTTAATACCTAAGGCAAAATAATTTTGTGTGTGTGTATTTTATGGCTGGACTGTAATGTAATGCGGGTTGGAAACATTATTGTGTATGTTTAATTCAGTATGGTTATGTTTATCGTAAACAAGTAGCCAGCCGTTAACTCAAAAAAGTTAGGTTCTTTATTTTAAGTGTTATTGTGTTTTAAGAACTGTATATACACATTAAACGTTATGATTTCCTCAACCATGGCTTTTACTTATTTCAGCAGTAAACTAAAAACCAAAAACCGTTGTCACATAACCTCACAAATGCAAACAACAAGTATTTTCGCTTTGCATTAAGATATAGGACAATGTACAATTAGTACACTTTTTCTTTTCCACATCGTTATATATCGATACAATCGCATATTAAAAACATCGATAATGTACTGCATGAACGGATAGAACGGATACAGATACAGTTCCGATGCCGCTAAATAACATTTGTTAACTTGCTGCTATGGTAATTAATTCTGGTTTCCATGGTGTTTTTGACATCTTTATACGCGGCAAAAAAGAGCATAAATAAAAGGGCCTAGATCGTAGGAACAGGGCAAAATATCAAATTCCAAGTAAGACAGTGTTTTTCGCCTTGTGTCAAAGGTTTTCTGTGCAGAATTTGGTGGCAATCGGTGTAACGGTGTGGATTTCTATTCAGTACAAAAGCAAAGTGCTCAGAGTGAGTTTTATATACATAGATAATTGTGTTCATAGTTTTGTCGTAAATGTTTATTTACAAACACCAGGAAAAGCCAGAGATATCCTAATAAGAAAACTAATGCTGCTTTGATGACATAAGTAAATAACGCTTAGCACGCGCTGTGCTAAAGCCAGGATAATGTTATGCTTTAGATTTTTCTAGACACGTCTTCCAGGCGTTTGTCGATTACTCTCCCTGTGTCCATGTCAAGTATTATATCAGACAGTCGAAAAGCGCCGTTTATGTGAAGCTGTGAGTTAGTTTTTATTTTTATATACGGAATGAGCTTAGTGTGAAGTAATAATTATGGCCTATTGTGTCGGTACATCTTTTATTGGTGACTTGTATTATTCAGTGCAACATTGTTAAATAACTGATATTTATTGTGTGTTACACGTGTGTCTGTTAGACAATCGTAACCTTGGAGAAGTTTTTATGTACTTATTGTTGCTTTGTTCATTGTCGAAAGTAGTAATTAGCGACTTCACTGTGTTCAATTATTTTTTTCTGCTTTTTAAACAAGGCAATCCCAGCGATAGTCGAATATTAAATTACCCTCATGTATTGAATTAATGTTGAAGGAATGAGCAGGCCAAAGTACAGTAAGTGGCAAACGAATGAATTTTTGTAAGATGATGATGATGATGATGATGATGATAATAATAATAATAATAATAAGTTTATAAAAGACTAAGGCCCCGTTTTCTTCCACATAAGTAGTTTGGAGCATTTGTAGGGTAGTCTAATTGAACCGACTAGTAAAAAATGGAATAACTACAGTGGCAAAGAGTGGGCCGAAAAACGTAATGTTACAAAAGTAAGTCAAAACGTTCTGGTTGTTCAGTGTTGAGTGGAAGAAGGGGCTAACTGCCGTAGTGGACTCTTTTAAAGTTAATAATTTTATGTAGGTAATGAAAATTTTTGTAGAGCAGTTTATGGAACTGTACAACAGTATCTTATCTTGGAAAACTAAGGATGGCAAAAAGTACTGACCACATATATTGTTGAGGTGAATAAGCAAACGTCAAGATCAAACGTAACTTTTTTGAATTTTTGTGAGGTTTGCTATTGTAACCAACCTTGAATAATAAAATAAATTTTGTGTAATATTTAATCTGAAAATTAAGAAAAATTTGTAAAATCTGAGAATTAAATTTGTAATATTTAATCTGAGAATTATTATATATATTATATTGTTTTAGCTTTTATACAACAATGACTGTCCCCGCACTTATATATGTCAGCGAAACATGAGTAACGTCAAAAGCACAAGAAAATCGAATTCAGGCACAGGAGGAAGTGAGATTCTTAAGGCAACTTAAGGGCTGTAGTCAAATAGACAGAACAAGAAATGAAACGATTAGACAAGAACTTCAGGTATTTAACTTAAATGAAAAGATAAAATTAAATTGAAACATGTGGCAAGAACATTTAGAAAGAATAGCAACAATACAGGATTCCAGTAAAAGCTAGAAAATACAAAGCCAGAGGAAGAAGAAATTTAGTTAGACCAAGGAGAAGGTGGGAACCGTAACAGGCAGAATGACTAAAATATGAAGTGAAGAAGAAGAAGAAGAAGATTGTTTAAAAAAAAATTGTAACAAAAATATATATGGGAAAGGTTTGGAAGCAATTAAAATAAAATTGATTATTAATGCTAAAGTTTATAAAAATATTATTATTAATAATTCAATAAAGTAATGAGCGGGAAAAAGAACAACATTGAGAAAGTTTTTATTAGTTCATGGTCAGCAATGTGGCTGATGATTGATGGCTTCTGATGGTATGTAGGATACCAACTGCCCTGGCAAGGAACACGTACCTTCTTCTGCTTCTGACCATTGTTAGAAGGAACAAACCCTTGCTATACCAGGGAATAAACACTTGGCCTACAGTTTGAGGTAATATTCCTCTCTAAACCCACCCGCCAACTTTCTCAAATTCGTGGAAGAATTTGAAGGCAATAAAGAAATAAATAAAAACATACGTAGCATGCTATAGGACATAAAGAAATAGTTTCATAAAAGTTATATTCTATTGGGAATGGTAAACATTTTCTCTATTAACGAAACTTAAATGCAACTAATAGGGAAAGCTTTAGACTGTTTTTCTGTTTCCCGAAAAGCAGGGTTTCATGTATTATTCCCTTTTACCACTCATCGGTTCAACTTATTTGAAACTTTCAGTGGTCAAGGATGGTAAGTTCCGTTACTAAGTTTGAACTTATGAAGATTATTATGAAGATTTTATGTTATTCCAAATAAGTTGAGTTGTTATGATTATTGCTTTGTTAATAAAAGATTTCTACACGTTTTACAGCTTTCACCATTTGCAGGTGTTGGTAATTTTGATTTCAAGAAATTTATTTTTCAATCTTTTTTTAAGGAAGTTTCTGTGATTGATTTAGATAAATTAAAATAAAACGACTATGAGCGTAGCAGATCTTACTTTTGTCTTTCCTGAGTGCTTTTATCTTAAACGTCTTTAAATTACCAACTAGTTAATGTTGTTAAAACGACAAAATTTATTCGTTTGCTTTAGCCAGAAAAACAGATGCTTGAAAAAAAACGCATAGGCTCATACACAACACAGACAAGCTTGTTGGCCTGGAAGTTTTCTGATTTATACTTATAGGACTACGCTTTAAATAGGAGCCGCCAATGGCAGCCACAGACCTGTTTCTATGCTAATGGTACGTCAGGAGCCAGAAAGCTCGTAGACTACTCCCCAGCTAACAGAATGATCGTTTTCAATAGATTGTAATTGCGTCACGTATATGGATGAGGATGAGGATGGGGGTGTTGCATTGTTACAGGTGGAAATCAATACCATTCAGCAGAATTGTTTATTCGTCTCGTATAGAAAGTTTAACTGGAAAAGTTTGAAAACAAGAACGTGACTTAGGAATGCGTCAGCCTTCGGGGACCGCAACTGGTGGAGCCGTCTTATCGGAGTTTGAAAGCGACAATACCCGTGGTCCGGCGATAAATTGTATTGTGTTGTCGCGTAACTTTTAATAAATCGTGAGAGAATTGACGGCTTTGGGTAGTGGTTTCACTTTAACAATGGTGGCCGAAAGGTGTGAAAGAAAACTATTACTGTTTTGTACACACTTTACATACCATGTTACCAAATGGGCCAGTTTAGATAAAGAATACAGTTTAGATAAAGAACTCAATAGTCGAATGTTACAAATATTCCAAGTTGTGTATAGATTTTTTAGAACTGCATATAATTAATTAGGCAGAATTAATTTAGACAAATCGAATTATTTATCTGTGTTTGGTGTGTATATGATATTGAGGTGAGAATTAAACGGAAAATGAAAGTGTTTGATTTAAATATTTAGAATTTATAATAAACAAGGGGACGGTACAATAAAAGTGAAACCCAAAAATACCGATTGCATAAAACAGGCAAGAGACAGCGCAACGCAGTACTCTGTGGTAGACGAAACAAAAAAATCCTTCTACGTAACGGAAGAAAGAAGAAGAAGAAGAAGAAGAAGAAGAAGAAGAAGAAGAAGAAGAAGAAGAAGAAGAAGAAGAAGAAGAAGAAGAAGAAGAAGAAGAAGGAGGAGGAATAATAAGAAAAGTATTGTTTATATAGTATATTGACCTACTATATTTTAATTTGTGCTTCTTTAATTCTACTTTACAATGTACGACTAATGTATAGTGGGTATTTCCTAATACCGACTCTTTGCTAAAATTGTGAAAGTAGATGATAATATATATGAAGTTTACCACGAATATTAAAAATACAATTTACATTTTTCCGATTGAATTACTAAATTGAGGGAGCAAGATCTGCGTGGTATACCCCCGTAGGAGATAGCTCGGAAATAGATAGAAGATAGAAGAAGGTGTGGTTAAGAATTCTTGTTGTAGTCGCTGTGTGCGTCTGTGTATCCCGCGCCCGTTTATCTCATCTCCATAACTACGGCAAGCATAAAATAGTTGGTGCTAGTCAGCACGGCTTGTAGGCTCTGCTTACATCAGTAAATTAAAGCAAAGCCATAAAGTTTGTACGGGTAACCATCAGTTCCCCTTTAATGTCTGAATAATGATGATTTAATGGCAGTGGTTAACCTCTGCCTCCTTAATACTGTCCTTGGCGTCGCACCCTCGTCGGTTCCTATCGTATTGTAGTCCCTTTATCTGCAACGCATATATGCGTACATTATGTTAGTCTTTACCGAAGAGGTAATGCGCGACATTAGTGTAAGTAGAAGTTACAATATTTGAGAAAATATAGCTTTATCATATGACATATTTTTAGTCCAGAAACTGGTAAAACTGTTTCATTGAATCAGATGTGTGGATTACTTAAAGGTTAAATAAGAATAAATACATTAAAAATAAAAGTAATAAGGTTTGCTCGGTATAAAGTGCAAACAGCTCTAGTCAGGTTGGACGGGGAATCGTTAACTCGGGTTGGGGGGATTTTGGTACTTTTGGCAGCGTGAATCGATAACCCTAGTCAGAGAATTTTGTTATTTAGGCGGCCTTATTTTCAATTCAAGTCTTTTCCGTAAAATTAGAAAGCAATCTGCCAAAGGTTTTGTTAAACAAATTATGTAATTACATTATTTATATTTATTCACTACTAGCAATGAACAGAAAGAGAGAGTGAGAGAGAGCGAGAGAGAGAGAGAGAAAGAGACAGAGACAGAGACAGAGACAGAGACAGAGACAGAGACAGAGACAGAGACAGAGACAGAGACAGAGAGAGAGATAGAGAGAGAGAGAGAGAGAGAGAGAGAGAGAGAGAGAGAGAGAGAGAGAGAGAGAGAGAGAGAGAGAGAGAGAGAGAGAGAGAGAGAGAGAGGCAGACAGACAGACAGACAGAGACAGACAGACAGATAGACAGAGAGAATCAAAATTTTATTAATTTTTCTCATTTCAATATTCTCTCTCTTTCTCTCAAAGGGATTTACATCGGCTATTGCAGCATACCCACACCTAACCGCAATCTATTTCTGTCCTGTGCATCTTCTTCTGCCAAGTTATGATGTTCCATGGCCTTCCTCATGTTGTCATACCAGGACAGTCTATGTCTGTCCCTATTTTCTCTGCCTGAGGGCCTCCACTGAAATATTTTCCTCGGCCCTCTTTATTCGTCTGTTTAGTGTAAGTAAGCGAACCACTTTAGTCCTCTTCGTTTTACTCTATTAATAGTCGTGTCTTCTGCATGCATCCTTCTTCTGATCTCCTCCTGGTTATTCTCTCCTTTCTTGAGACTCCGGCACTTCTACGGAGATAATCCATTTCCACGGCATTGAATTGTCACATAATTTCTGTGCTCAACGTCCATACCAGACAGCCGTAAGACAGAACTGATTCAACAAAAGCTGTTCCTAGACGAATCTTTGTGGCTATCGAAATATATTTGTCCTACCAAATAGAGTTCAAGCTTCCTAAAACGTTCCTGCTCTGTTCTATTCGTTTTTTGATTTCTAGTTTTTTCCTAAGCCTTACCGTGTTATTAGTACCCCTAGGTATTTAAATTCATCGACCTGTTCAATTTACGTACTGTCTTTAATCATTACTTCAAATCTGGCATAGGAATTAACGACTAGATATTCTGTCTTATTTACATTAACATTCAGTGCCCACGTTTAATATGCCTTGTATAGGCCTAGTCGGGTGAGCATAAATTCCAAGTCATAAGACTCTTGTGGTATTACTGCTTGGTTATCAGCAAACTGAATATTAAACAAGATGCCTTCTCCGATAGTGATACCCATTCTACCTCAGCTTCTTCTCCATTGTTGTAGCGCGACTTCTAAGTATATACTGAATAATAATGGCGACAAGCTACAGCCCTGTCGTAAGCCCTTGGTGGGATAGATCACTTCTGATAGTTTATTACGTACTCGAACATAAACCTTGTTATCTTTCTAAAGCTCCTTGATTATATTTACAATAGGGGATGATTATAACTTCCAAAGCACTTAGCGTCTGCCGCAGCTGGACTTGGGGGACGGAGTCATAAGCTTTCTCCAAATCAACAAATGCTATGTGTGTTTTTTCGTTTCGACTATTCATTTTTTCCGTAAGTTGTTGAATAACGAATAATTATCCACACATGATCTTCTTGCTGTAAACCCACTCTGGTCCTCACATATTCTCCCTTCTGTTTCTAATTCTAATTCGTTCTTGATTAGTTTACAAGGTGGTTTATCAAGGTGGATTATCATTAGTTTACAATAACCTAATAAGCGTACCGTTAACACTACTTCCCCTATACCTGGCTGGAAACAGGGGACTTATTGTCCAATACAGCCGATTATTCTCCTTCATTTTATTATCACTCAAAACAAAAACGCGCGCGTTCACACGCACACACATACGTTTTATATAATATTAGAACTAATATTCTACTATCATTACTGTATTGTTCGTTTTATACCTATTTATTTTTATTGAAAAGATAAGCAAGACGTTAATAAAACCCTTCAGACTCGCTCATGTATGTGCTAAAATTAGCACGAATTAAACGATTCCGTTTAAACGATTACAATGAAATGTAAATCAACGAAATAATTAATAATAAACTGAGGTAGTACGTAACACAGGAGTTAACAATGTAACTAAAACGTGACACACCTTCGCTAGCATTTCAGCTGAATGTAACTAAAACGTGACACGCATGTTGGCAACACCTTCGCTAGCATTGCAGCTGAATGTAACTAAAACGTGACACGCATGTTGGCAACACCTTCGCTAGCATTGCAGCTGAATGTAACTAAAACGTGACACGCATGTTGGCAACACCTTCGCTAGCATTGCAGCTGAATGTAACTAAAACGTGACACGCATGTTGGCAACACCTTCGCTAGCATTGCAGCTGAATGTAACTAAAACGTGACACGCATGTTGGCAACACCTTCGCTAGAACTGCAGCTGATTGTAACTAAAACGTGACACGCATGTTGGCAACACCTTCGCTAGAACTGCAGCTGATTGTAACTAAAACGTGACACGCATGTTGGCAACACCTTCGCTAGAACTGCAGCTGATTGTAACTAAAACGTGACACGCATGTTGGCAACACCTTCGCTAGAACTGCAGCTGATTGTAACTAAAACGGGACACGCATGTTGGCAACACCTTCGCTAGAACTGCAGCTGATTGTAACTAAAACGTGACACGCATGTTGGCAACACCATCGCTAGCATTGCAGCTGAATGTAACTAAAACGTGACACGCATGTTGGCAACACCTTCGCTAGCATTGCAGCTGAATGTAACTAAAACGTGACACGCATGTTGGCAACACCTTCGCTAGCATTGCAGCTGAATGTAACTAAAACGTGACACGCATGTTGACAACACCTTCGCTAGCATTGCAGCTGAATGTAACTAAAACGTGACACGCATGTTGGCAACACCTTCGCTAGAACTGCAGCTGATTGTAACTAAAACGTGACACGCATGTTGGCAACACCTTCGCTAGCATTGCAGCTGAATGTAACTAAAACGTGACACGCATGTTGGCAACACCTTCGCTAGCATTGCAGCTGAATGTAACTAAAACGTGACACGCATGTTGGCAACACCTTCGCTAGCATTGCAGCTGAATGTAACTAAAACGTGACACGCATGTTGGCAACACCTTCGCTAGCATTGCAGCTGAATGTAACTAAAACGTGACACGCATGTTTGCAACACCTTCGCTAGAACTGCAGCTGATTGTAACTAAAACGTGACACGCATGTTGACAACACCTTCGCTAGCATTGCAGCTGAATGTAACTAAAACGTGACACGCATGTTGGCAACACCTTCGCTAGAACTGCAGCTGATTGTAACTAAAACGTGACACGCATGTTGGCAACACCTTCGCTAGAACTGCAGCTGATTGTAACTAAAACGTGACACGCATGTTGGCAACACCTTCGCTAGCATTTCAGCTGAATGTAACTAAAACGTGACACGCATGTTGGCAACACCTTCGCTAGAACTGCAGCTGATTGTAACTAAAACGTGACACGCATGTTGGCAACACCTTCGCTAGCATTGCAGCTGAATGTAACTAAAACGTGACACGCATGTTGACAACACCTTCGCTAGCATTGCAGCTGAATGTAACTAAAACGTGACACGCATGTTGACAACACCTTCGCTAGAACTGCAGCTGATTGTAACTAAAACGTGACACGCATGTTGGCAACACCTTCGCTAGCATTGCAGCTGAATGTAACTAAAACGTGACACGCATGTTGGCAACACCTTCGCTAGCATTGCAGCTGAATGTAACTAAAACGTGACACGCATGTTGGCAACACCTTCGCTAGCATTGCAGCGGAATGTAACTAAAACGTGACAAGCATGTTGGCAACACCTTCGCTAGCATTGCAGCTGAATGTAACTAAAACGTGACACGCATGTTGGCAACACCTTCGCTAGAACTGCAGCTGATTGTAACTAAAACGTGACACGCATGTTGACAACACCTTCGCTAGCATTGCAGCTGAATGTAACTAAAACTTGACACGCATGTTGGCAACACCTTCGCTAGAACTGCAGCTGATTGTAACTAAAACGTGACACGCATGTTGGCAACACCTTCGCTAGAACTGCAGCTGATTGTAACTAAAACGTGACACGCATGTTGGTAACACCTTCGCTAGCATTTCAGCTGAATGTAACTAAAACGTGACACGCATGTTGGCAACACCTTCGCTAGCATTGCAGCTGAATGTAACTAAAACGTGACACGCATGTTGGCAGCACCTTCGCTAGCATTGCAGCTGAATGTAACTAAAACGTGACACGCATGTTGGCAACACCTTCGCTAGAGCTGCAGCTGATTGTAACAAAAACGTGACACGCATGTTGACAACACCTTCGCTAGCATTGCAGCTGAATGTAACTAAAACGTGACACGCATGTTGGCAACACCTTCGCTAGCATTGCAGCTGAATGTAACTAAAACGTGACACGCATGTTGGCAACACCTTCGCTAGAACTGCAGCTGATTGTAACTAAAACGTGACACGCATGTTGGCAACACCTTCGCTAGCATTGCAGCTGAATGTAACTAAAACGTGACACGCATGTTGACAACACCTTCGCTAGCATTGCAGCTGAATGTAACTAAAACGTGACACGCATGTTGGCAACACCTTCGCTAGCATTGCAGCTGAATGTAACTAAAACGTGACAAGCATGTTGGCAACACCTTCGCTAGCATTGCAGCTGAATGTAACTAAAACGTGACACGCATGTTGGCAACACCTTCGCTAGAACTGCAGCTGATTGTAACTAAAACGTGACACGCATGTTGGCAACACCTTCGCTAGCATTTCAGCTGAATGTAACTAAAACGTGACACGCATGTTGGCAACACCTTCGCTAGCATTGCAGCTGAATGTAACTAAAACGTGACACGCATGTTGGCAACACCTTCGCTAGCATTGCAGCTGAATGTAACTAAAACGTGACACGCATGTTGGCAACACCTTCGCTAGCATTGCAGCTGAATGTAACTAAAACGTGACACGCATGTTGGCAACACCTTCGCTAGCATTGCAGCTGAATGTAACTAAAACGTGACACGCATGTTGGCAACATCTTCGCTAGAACTGCAGCTGATTGTAACTAAAACGTGACACGCATGTTGACAACACCTTCGCTAGCATTGCAGCTGAATGTAACTAAAACGTGACACGCATGTTGGCAACACCTTCGCTAGAACTGCAGCTGATTGTAACTAAAACGTGACACGCATGTTGGCAACACCTTCGCTAGCATTGCAGCTGAATGTAGCTAAAACGTGACACGCATGTTGACAACACCTTCGCTAGCATTGCAGCTGAATGTAACTAAAACGTGACACGCATGTTGGCAACACCTTCGCTAGCATTGCAGCTGAATGTAACTAAAACGTGACACGCATGTTGGCAACACCTTCGCTAGCATTGCAGCTGAATGTAACTAAAACGTGACACTCATGTTGGCAACACCTTCGCTAGCATTGCAGCTGAATGTAACTAAAACGTGACACTCATGTTGGCAACACCTTCGCTAGCATTGCAGCTGAATGTAACTAAAACGTGACACGCATGTTGGCAACACCTTCGCTAGAACTGCAGCTGATTGTAACTAAAACGTGACACGCATGTTGACAACACCTTCGCTAGCATTGCAGCTGAATGTAACTAAAACGTGACACGCATTTTGACAACACTTTCGCTAGCATTGCAGCTGAATGTAACTAAAACGTGTCACGCATGTTGGCAACACCTTCGCTAGAACTGCAGCTGATTGTAACTAAAACGTGACACGCATGTTGGCAACACCTTCGCTAGCATTGCAGCTGATTCTCCGTTACCCTCCCGCCATTCACAATTGTAAACTGGACTCGCCCACGAAGAAACTCGTTTCTGCTCATGTGCCTTTAGCTTTCAATTCTGCTATTCCAGTCAGTGTAGCTATTGGTATATATTTATTGCAACAATACATATATTTGAATATTTGCCCAGGGCGGTATGTTTGTAAATATTTAGCATAGAAAAATATATGATGAAGAGTTTTTAATAATATTATGCAGGCTAGGAATTGTCAGAAAGCGTACACCTGCCCCCGGAGTGAATACAGCGCCTGTGTGTTTGTGTGTGTAAACGCAAGCTACGACAGGCAAGAGTGATGCGTACGAATTCTCTGTAATCAGGTTTTAACTGGATAAAAATAAACTAATTATTACGTTTTAAACCTGTGAACAAAGACTTACCCCAATTATAAAAACACCATTACATTAATGAATTTTTAACGAAATAGTGATGTAAAACTATTGCAGAAATTTGCAATAATAAAGACCCCAGGTAATTTAATGTTAATTACTAGTGTAATTAAATAGTAATTAATAAGTGTGTTATATGTGAGTTACCAGGAAAAATTTACGCAAACGATGATATCGCTTGTGCTACGAGTATGTTTACGAAATCGCGAAAATGAATCAAAAAGTGATTTGTAATTAAAAGGACGCTTTGCACGAAGTGAGAATATCTAACAGGTCTAAAACAGTCCTGGACTTGTCAGATTGCCGTCCAGTATAATTACCACCGGCAATTTTGGGGCGGTGTGAGAGACTCAAGATATCTTCACACAACGTCACGCTGCTGGTCTGCCGATCGATCAGGACATCTTTACCACACACACCAAGACTTATGGAGGAACTCTGGACCATCGCAAACAACAACCCGTAGAGACAGAGAACACAGCATCAGCATAGTAATCATCATCATCAAATTCTCAGGATTCAGGACACACACACACACACACACACACACACACACACGCGCGCGCGCGCAACGGTAACGTCGGCAGTACGCAGGTGATGAATAAACAATTATATATTTTTTTGTGTGAAAAGAACTCTCAAAAAGAAACTTATATATGAACAGTAAAGACTTAAAGTTTTAAATATAATTACTGTACATAAATTTAAAGGGTAGTTAAAGAAAAGAATTTAATTTAACAAGAAAATTTAAAAATACTAATCTTTTGTTGTATATTAAAATTTGGGTGTGTCAATAGAAATAAATAATAATAGGCTGGAAGTAAATGTTATATTCTTTATTTTGTTTAGAGCAACAATTAATTTTATTCTTGATATTGAATATAATTTTTATTTGTAAATGAGTTGCTATTATTTAAAATTTGTGTCAAAGTCAGACACATTGAAATAAAAAGGTTTACATAATGTGTTTAACATGTCTGTTTAGCTAGTAAGATTATATGGTTGTTTATTTTATATGTCATGAACAGCATAGTAGGTTACATTGTATTTGTGTAAACTTATAAAAGAAAATATTTTTATTTATCTAAGATTCGAATTTTTTAATATTTGCATATTTTCTATTAACATTAATAAATTAGAGAATGATTATTTTGAAACGGTTTTAATTAATTATTTCATGTCAACAATATCTCACTCCTCTTGGAAAATTATTTAATTATTGTGCAACTACATATACCTGACGCCACGAGAATTAAAAAAAATCCTGCGACCTGGCCGGTGTGATACACTTCATAGTTGCGTTGGGTATATGGTAATGTATTTGTATGAATTTTTGAAATACTTGTAACGTTGCAATATATATATATATATATATATACATATATATATATATATAGAGAGAGAGAGAGAGAGTGAGAGAGAGAGAAATGTGTCACTCATGGAATCTAACAAATTAACCGGTTGAGTGTGTGTGTGTGAAAATAGGAAGGATATCAAGGAGAGAATTTAGTAGGGAAATCGTATTTTGATATATTACGCAGAGGTTAGCTAAAAACGTTAAAGTCAGAACGACTAACACGTGTGACAGAAGTGACAATATAACAATAAAATTAAGAGACGGAAGGTGAGAGAATAAAAAGTAAATGGAGATTTGTAAAATAACAGATATAATGCAGATTCAAAAGAGGGATGTGGAATGGTCGTATAACCAGGGTTGATGGGAACACATTTTGGAAACTGCGAGAAATAACAAGTCGTCTTGCATGTAGAGAGTAGGGAGGCCTAAAAGCAGGTTAGGTGGTGTAAAAACGTGTAGGAAGCCGGTGGCATTGCAGCAAAGCCGATGGCATTGCAGCAAAAAATATCGAAATATGTCGTTTGAAAATAGAGGCAAACAAAGAAGGAGACAAAGGACATGAAGAAGAAGAGGAAGAGGAAGAGGAGGAGGAGGAGGAGGAGAGGTGGAGGGGTGGAGGGGTGGAGGGGTGAAGGGGGAGGAGGGGGAGGAGGAGGAGGAGGAGGAGGAGGAGGAGGAGGAGGAAGACGAAGAAGAAGAAGAAGAAGAAGAAGAAGAAGAAGAAGAAGAAGAAGAAGAAGAAGAAGAAGAAGAAGAAGAAGAAGAAGAAGAAGAAGAAGAAGAAGAAGAAGGAATATTAAACATTTTCGGAGGATTTCCGAAAGTAGTTTACCCTCAGTACATGCGCAGACTCTTTTAGAGACTGTGAATTTAAGCACATTTTGAGAATGGGAGGGCATCAGATTAGTGAACGTGATCAAATTTACCCTCTACAGTTCCAATCTGAAAAGGTGGCGTTCACATGTATTAATAAAGTTGTGTTATCGTTTGTAGTAAAAAAAAATCATATTATCCTTAAAAATACCAGAATAAAGACATTATTAGAATAATTAAAAAGAAAAATATTTTATGTTAGCAACAGCATTTTAATTAGTGCGTGGGTTGGGCTGTTGTGTTCTATCCACAATTCCGTCAAGGATATTAGTGTAGAAAGTTTTCTTAAGTATTTTAGTCTTACATTGAATTGATTTTCGTCAACGACAAATTTTACAAAGGTATGTTTTTCACCATTTTTCACGCAACCTTTGTTAGCTTGTGTTTCATCTCCTAACGAAACAAGTTGTATCCTACGTCAGCCGGACTCCCTTACTTTCACCCCACTTCTGAAACACATCCCTTCACGTTCCCCATAGCTTACAGTTTCTAAAATATAAGTCGCGACCCTACTTCATGAGCCAACTTTGTCCCTGTGGCGCACCACGCAAAAAATTAACTCTACATCAACGTATGTAAGAATGATAATTTACAGTCAGCCTGTATGTTATCAGTCTTTTCGGGGATTGGCTATGAAAATGGATAGTCAAGGCAAACTAATCGAAGTCGTAACACATAGCATTCACCTTACGGAGTAGGAAACTATCCCCACAGTTCATCTCAACAAGGTCGGAACCACATCGCAATAGGCAGTAGCCTTCATTTAGAGTCAAAACTCACCTGAAAACACCACATAAAACTGAAAAAACTACAACTAGATTTAGCATTTAAGGAAATTAACTGGTTGATTGGCAGGAAAGTCTATCTATTTTTAGACAAAAAATTTGGATTATTCTATAAAACTCTCCTTAGACCCATATGGAGTTACGAAATCCATCTTTTTGGGCTGCGCCACCAAATCTGATATAATGATAAAACAGCGGTATCAGTTAAAGACCTACGAGCTATCGTGGATGCCCCATAGTATTTATGAAACCGCAATTTGCACATAGACTTCCATAGTCTTTACTTCCGTGAAGTCATCCACGAACGTAGCATTAGACACCGTACAAGATTTTACAACCATCGGAACCCGCTGATCATGCAACTTCTGCAGCCTGCAATCGACAGAAGATTGAGAAGTCTTTGGGCATCCGACCTTTAGGCACCACGAGGTGTCGCTGGATGGAACACCTCTTCACTCCATCTAGTTGTACATGACTTGTGTGCGTGCACTAAGCAGGTGACTAGCCTAAGGAATAAATTTCTGACTGCTAATAAATGAGTAGAAAAAACCCGTGTGTTAAAAATTCATTTAGTACTAACTGCCTTTTGTTTAAGTGACCTATATTCCGTATCTACTTGGCTCAGGTGGCCTATAGTCTTGTTCAACCTAATTAAAGGAAAACACAATTTAATTAAGCACATAAAATTTGCATACAATATTTTTTAGACTTTTAATTGGAATTCATGGTAAGACTCAGTTTACTGTTAATTAATTATAATTTTTTCAATTTGCGGTCAAAACGCCCTACGTCGTTGTCCGATCCCCACCCTTCATTGTTGTCTGATTTCTCCGCATTGATCGCCATTCTCCACTTCCGTAGCCAGTCCGGAAGCAAGGGGAGCTGACGTTGCACCAGACCAGTGGCGAAATCCGGATTCGCTGAGCTGGCGTGACACATGGCGCCATCTGCATAGAGCGAGAGAGTGACTCCAGACTGTACAGGCAGGTCGTTGGTGTACACTAGGTACAGAACGGGGCCTAGGACTGATCCTGGAGGAACGGCTGTGGCGACCTGTGGAATGGATGAGTTCGACCCCTTCAACGCATACCCTAAAGACGTGATCGAAAGGTACGATCGAAGAAGATGAACGAAAGAGGCAGGGAGAGGGGAGTGAACTAGTTTGTAGAGAAGGCCTTCGTGCCATACTCGATCGAAGGCCTTACTCACCTCAAGCAAAACAGCGACGGAGGACAGATTCTTGTTGTAGACGTCCGTCAGTTGAGTAACAACCCTGACGATTTGAAGGGTCGTCGAGTGCTTTCTGCGGAAGCCGAACTGCTCCTGCCGAATGAAACCATCCAGCAGGGGCGCGTAACGACTGTGCAGGAGCCGCTCGAGTACCTTTAGTATGACTGGCAGTAGAGAAATCGGTCGACGATATTCAGATAGGATACGCAGCTTGCGAGTGACTATTTTTGCACGTTTCCACAGGCTGAGGAAGTAATGGAGCCGGAGACATCCATTGAACAGTTCTTGAAGCAGTGTAATGAGGCTGGGGGGAGCGTGTTGAAGCGTCGCCGCACCGATACGATCCTCGCCGGTGGACCGGAGGACGGGAAAAATTAGCTAGATAGGAAGTCTGGGACACGGTCGAGTGGTCGGAATCGCAGACGCTTCTTTGGACGGTGAATTGTTCCTCAATGGTATCGGTAAAGACCTCGGATTTGCAGGCCGGAAAGTACACAATGCCGTCCGGCGGTCTGTGGGGACGACGGGTCCTTTTTTCGCCAGTGAGTCGGCTCGCAACCTGCCAAACAGACTCAGGCCTGACTACCAGAGACTCGAGATATGAGTACCATCGATGAGCAGTGGCATTAAGCAGAAGCTGCTTGACAAGGTCAGATTTGGCGTTAAGCCTGCGTTTGATAACAGGATTTTGGGTTTGTTGCCATCGCCGGCGGAGCTGACGCCGTGTTCGGATGGGGAGGAGCACCTCTTCAGGTAGTTGAGACCTGCGATTTGTCTCAGGGACAAGGTAGGTGTGTTTGTCCACAGCGGACGTAACGATTTCTTCGAGATAGTTGGCCATACGTTCCACATCAGCCGAAAAGGCGATGGTGGCCCAAGGGTCAGAAGGCACTGTTCGTTAGAGTTCGTCATGATAGGAGCTCCAGTTGACTCTCCGAGGAACGACTGGGGGGGAGGGGTTGGAGAAATGAGTCTAACGTGGGCCGAACAGTGATAAGTACCGGGTCATGATCGGACAAACGGCCTGACACAACACTTAAGGTAATAGGAAAGGCCAAGTCCTTGACGATGGCAATGTCAATGGCAATGAGTGGTCGAGGAGGGAATCCCACTCCTCAGGCGGCGGAGGGCCGCCGCACCCGGGCGAGAAGTATGCCGAGATGAGACGAACATCCCGACCCCCGACCCAGTGGACCACCGCCGTCGTCTCCAACAACGAGATGCTGGAGGGGTAAATTGACAATGGGCGATGCGCCTGTAGACGAGAATAGCATGTACGTCCGCTGGCATGTGCGGGGTATGGCTGCTGAGGCCGGTCCGTGCGATACGTTGTGTATGCCGAAGGCTGAAAAGAAACAGCAAGGGTAATTAATATTTCAAAGAGGAGTATGACATCTAAGTCATACTCGGTGACAAAGTTAGCCAATTCGGGATGGCGAGATAAAACGCCACGCACGTTCCGTGCACCAGCCAAAGTAGCATGAACATTGGAAGGCAGGAGGGTTATAAGGGAGGTAAGAATGGTTACCAATAAAGACTGGATGTCCTTGACAGCCAAGATTTGTGGAATGAGGGTATCAACCCAGGTGCGCAGACGATCGGTAAAGGTCGAGTCCGAGGACTTTTCCTCTGCTGATGGCGCTGCGGCGTGGGTCGTGGCAGCCGATACATGACACCATTGTCAGGCCTGGTTTCATTTTTTAGGCTGCCGAGACTCTTTGGGAGCAGGGGCAGATGCAACGGGCTTGTGCTGCAAGAGAATTGTGGCCGATGCTTTCTTTTTGTTTGGCGCAGGCTGTTTTCACCGCAAGGCCAAAGTAGGGTCAGGTGGTGCAGAGGCGGTGGCTGCCGCATAGCTGAGCGCTCCGGCGGGCACTGGACAGGCAAGAACGAGTACCACGGCTGCAGGAGCAGATGAGACAGTTGGAGCGGGACCGCCGAGGCAGCGGATGCAAGGGCTGAGGGTTTCTTGCGTGCGGGGTTAGGCTTTTGGGCTTTGGTGAGCCTTTTAAGGTGACGAAGATAGCATTGGCACTGGCGGGAGCTGGCCGGGTGGTCCTTTTGACGCTAGTGGCCGTGAGTAGGACACCCATATTTATAAACTTTTGGTGTCCGCGCGAAGTTGCTGTCTGACACCACTAGTCAATCAAAAGAAAGGCAAATTCTTATTGGTTGGCCACAACTTGCGTCCAAAGAGCACTCAATGAGAAGGAGTCACCCCGCCGATTCATGGTAACAGATGCATGTTTTTGAATCTGGACAAACTCCATATGCAGGCGAGGGAAAAACGAACTCACAACAGAAGCCTCGTCTCTTCAAATGCGATGGTCGGCATTGGCGAGTGCGTGACTCCGTTATAGCAGACTTTTCCGGCTGCCTCAAATGACAGTAGCGGCTGTGTTCATCAACGCTGGCAAGGACATTGAGTTTCGTAGTTTCGATGTACAACTGGCCGCGTGAGAAAGGAACTCTGACGTCCTTCAATGCTCTCAGAAACTGCTGGATTATCTTGGTCGGCTTGATGATTGGTCTCACGCCGCTCCGGCTCAGCTATCTACCAATACGAATAGACCCCATGTCCACCTGATGGACATAGGGCAACACATCGAAGCCAACATTCTCCTGAGACATTGACATTTGAGGTTTATTTTAAACTAAATAGAGACTCTAGGACCCAGAGGACTTTCCATTTTTTATATAAACAATGGTCGTCGGTTAAGGCGGCCTGTAGGTTTTTTATGATTTATGCAGTTTTGTGGTGAGTTCGTAGTTTTCTTCCAGAAAGAAGGCCCTACCAGGAGACTATGCTCGATCGTCTAACAGAGTTCTGGCCCTATAAACGTTGAGGCGTGAAACATTTGTCCTTACAATGTGTAAGTGAGAGTAGGAAAATCACAAATTATATATAATTCATTCGAACTTTCCTGTTAGAAAAAAATATATAAATTCTATCCTTAATTTTTTTTTTTTTTTTTTTTTTTTTGACCGTCAATTAGTGAATGTTTTAGTGAGGATCGGTCAATAATAAAACTTTTAGTTATTTTGCGTCGACGTTTCGACAATATTTATTGTCATCTTCAGGACCTGTGTATGAAATACAATAGAAATATCAAACATAACGAAACAATTAAATATTTGGGTGAACGTGTTGGTGATGTGAGTGTGTGCGTGCGTATGTATGTATCATTTTTTATGTGAAGACTTAAGATAGTTTGTTTACATCTTCAAATTATCTTTAAGAAAGCGAGCAAATTATAGTATGAGAGAACTTAATTTATACAGTATTACAATTTAAATTACTAAATATAATGTTATTTTAATTAATTAAACAAACAGTAATCAACAATTGGATATTAGATTGGTACATAAATTGTTTATACCTACAACAGTCAACATTTAGCAAAGTAATATATTACCTATAACTAAAACAGATTAGGGGATGGTTCACTACGTAATTATTAAAAGTTATTTTTACCCTGTTTCACTCCCTACTGGTGTTAACAAACAATCATAATTTAGAAACATACAATTTACACAATATTGTAAAACATTACGACTTAAATCAGATAGTTGACAAAGGTTACAAACAAAAGTTTCTGGTAAATTTTACTAACAGGTAAACTTGGATAATACGGTAATTGTAATCATATTGTAAAATATAGTCAAGAGTACTATAGAATAATGTAATTTATGTATGTGTCCACAATCACCCTTCTCTTTCATCCATGCTCCCCCCGCCAGTCCTCACAGCCTCTCACTCTAACCTGAAATCGATCTATCACTCACTATCACCCCACTCACTCACTCACACTCTCTCTCTCTCTCTCTCTCTCACTCTCTCTCTCTTTCTCTCTCTCTCTCTCTCTCTCTCTCTCTCTCTCTCTTCTACATCTCACTCATTGTCTCCCTTCTTCCCTTTCTCACCCTTCCACCTTTCGCTATCACACTCTCTCTCTCTCCCTCTCATTATCTCTCTTCATTCACTCTCTCTCTTTCACTCTCTCTCTCTCTTTCTCTCTCCCTCTCTCTCATTATATCTCTTCATTCACTGTCTCTCCCCAACGCTCACTCACTCTCTCTCTCTCTCTCTCTCTCTCTCTCTCTCTCTCTCTCTCTCTCTCTCTCTCTCTCTCTCTCTCTCTCCCTCTCATTTGTCATTGTCCACGATTGGCACTCTAAAACACTCACCATTTTTATTACACTATCATCCTCATATAAATAGAGAATTATGCACACGATAACAGAAATGATTTACCAACTTGTATTAAAGGGTTACAGACTTTATAACACAGCATTATAGATAACAGATCTATTATATGAAAATGGTTATTACTTAATATTTACATTTTGGTCAATGTTATTTACCTGGAACTTGGTCTATACAGAGTACCATAGTCAATGTAGTTCAAATGTATGTCGGTCATAATCTCTCTCACATGCTCCCTCAATCACTCTCTCTCTCTCTCTCTCTCTCTCTCTCTCTCTCTCTCTCTCTCTCTCTCTATCTATCTCACTCTATTCTAAACAGATATATACTACAAATCTAACACGTAGGCGTGTACATAAACACACGCTAGAACTACACACACGCACACACACACACACACACACACACACACACACACACACACACACACAACAAAACAACCTCACAAGTCAACTACACATTCGAGAATCCATACATAAATATAACACTATTTTATTCACTTATTTTTATCATCTAAGTGTAAATTATGCACAACGGAGATGCCCACTGTACTGAGTTTAAAACTGATCGAATATGTGTCTATAAGAAATGTTATATGTTTCTTAGCTAATACTAAATAATATGATCAGTGAGACACTTACAATTGTTACTGACCCAGTGAAAGAGAAATATGAATTTGGGACAAAATACAACATAGAGAATAATGTAAAATTGATAGAAAAATTAGAAAATATTAGGATTAATGTAAATACAAAATTGATATCACTGGATGTTAAGGACATGTTTACCAATATCACAGTAAATAAAGTTATTAAGTTAATAAACGATAATAATATGGGAGAATACAGGTATAAAAAGCAGTTGATGAAAGTAATTAAAGAATGTGTAAATCAGAACTATTTTAGGTTTAATAACAAGTTTTATATACAGAAAAAAAAGGTTTACCTATGCTTCATTATCCCCTATTCTTGCTGAAATATACATGAATGATTTTGAAAAGCAATTAATAACTTCCACTAAGTATAAAGACAATATAAAATTATGGTCTAGATACGTTGATGATGTATTAGTAATTTGGGAAGGAACCATAGAAGAAGTGCATGAGTTTATAAATGAGGTAAATAATAAGGATAAAAACTTACAATTTAAAGAAGAGATAGGAGGTAAGAAAATAAATTACTTAGATTTAAACATAGAAATTAAAGATAATGAGAAACTACAGTTTGGGATATTTAGGAAAGAGTCGTATTCTGATATAATTATACCAAGAGAGACTTACCACCGATATAGATATAAAATGGCGGCAATCAATTCATTTTGTTACAGAGCTCAGAAGTGTTTAAAAGAGACCGAATCAAAAGATAGGGAGTTAAAACCGATAAAGGGAATTGTAAGGAATAATAATTATAACACCAACATAGTGGATAAAGTTATGAAAAGGGTTAACATACAAAAAGCTATAATAGAACCAGAACAAAAGAATTATGCAGGGTCATTGACATACATAGGTTCACATACTAGAAAAATTATAAAATGTTTTAATAAATATGGAGTAGATATAGCTATTAAAAAATGTGAAACGGTATTTGATAAGATAAGGAATAAGAATATAGAAAAAATTCCAGTATTACAGAAAAGCGGAATTTATAAATTAAAATGTAAAGACTGCAACAAAGTGTACCTAGGTGAGACAGGACGAAAATTCGTATGCAGGTTGTCTGACCACAAACGTGGAGAAGGTAATCGAACAACCAATTCGTTATATGCAAGACATTTCATAGAAGACAACCATAAGTTTGTTAATCCTTTAGAAGAATACGAAATTGTAAAAGTAGTAAATAACACAGTGGAAAGGAAGCTTAGAGAGGAGTTAGAAATATTGAAAGAAAGAGAAAAAGGGTTAGACAATTTAATTAATATTAAAATTAAATTTGATAATGAAGAAATATTTTATAACATGATTAAAAAGTAAATGAGAGAGGACAGATAGATAAGATTAAGAATTATATTGCATAGTAATAATTGGTTGTTTTAAAATAAGGGTGTGTGACTGACCCACGTGTGTGGAGAGGAAGAGGGTAGTTAAAAGGATGCACACACACACACACACACACATACAACACTGAAACACAAGGAATTTGCTAGAAAAAAATATGTAACTGTGCAGATGGTGGGACAGGGTTTAGGGGGTGAGGAAGGGTCATTAATTTATAGCTTGTTGTGTGTCAGCAGGGTGGAGGAGAGGGGTGAAGGGTTTGTTTTTTAAATATTTCTGGTCTATGTCGATCTGACGATGAGCTGTGAAGCTTGAAAGCGCTAATCGGAATAATTTATATATAGTGGTGTGCAACAGTGATAATTCTGATTGTGATTTCATCCACTAAGACAAATTTCTTCATTAAACGTCTGGTGTTTAAATGGTGAGATACTAAAGCGTTGGGGTTATCATTATGGATTTTTTTATGGCAATCATACCTATGTTGATAAATTCTCTTATGTAAATATTGGGACGTAATACCAGTGTATGTGGCTGGACAGTCATTGCATTGTATACACATACGACATTAGATCGTTTATCTTTGGATGTCGGGTCTTTGAGGCTTGAGAAGAGAGATCGAACAGTATGTTAGTTTTTGAATGCTAAAGTTTTTTGAATTTTTGATAGGCATTTTTTAAGTTTTTCAGAAAGCCCTTTAACATAAGTTGTAGAAAAGTACGAGCCAGCGTTAGGCTTAGGTGTATTAGATTGGGCAGATGTAAAATTGGGGCTCAGCTGATTTGCGCAATGTTTATGAATTACCTGTTTGATTATGTGGTCTGGGTAACCATTGTTTTTGAAAATCTTAAATACTAATTCCGTGTTTTTTTGATGAAATGATTGATCACTTAGACCGGTGGCTTTCTTATATACCGAGTGGATTAAGTTAGTTTTTAGATGTATGAAATGGTTGGAATTAAATTGCAGATATCTACCGGAGTTGGTGGGTTTTATGAACCAATCAGTGACTATAGTACCATCTGTCTGTCTAATAACCTTGGTATCAAGAAATGAAATGTATATAAATTCTGTTGACTCAAAAATCTACATTATACAGGGAGCGTATAGTTTCCATCTGTCCGCCATTTAGTGTTTTTTAAAGAAAATTTTATTTCTCAAGAATGGAGTTAGATAATCTAATGAAATCTAGTAGGCCTACGTGTTACCCCACTAACATAATCTACTAAATGGAAATTTTTGTAAAGTTTATATTCACAAATTTCAAAATGGCGGCTGTTTTAATTTTAAAATCTTTCATATCTCACAGACTAATAGTTTTATGGAATATTGTTTTATTAGATAAAATCTGAAGCATTATGTCATGAACAAAATGATACCTTATTTGTTACAATGCGATCTCAAGCAATAAAGTTATGATGGAAAATGTCAGTGTGAGTCTGCTATCAAACTGCAAAAATAATAATTGGCAAATAGTTTTATTTGTAAATACAAGCAAAAAAAAATAGTAAAAAACACTACAATATATTTGAAATGAAAAAATGAAAACGTAAAACACAAAACGAGTATAAAAATTTTTAAGCTATTTTATTTATCTGCACATTTTAGCATTAATTAAAATGAAAAATTACCATAACGACAGGACGAAATAATTAAAGTAGGTATTGAATGTGTCCCCCATTTACTTCAATGCACCTTTCAGTCCCTTTGACCATCAAAGCTCGAATACGTTTACTATGTGTAAGTGAGAGTAGGAAAATCACAAATATATAATTCATCCGGACTTTCCTGTTAGAAAAAGAAATACGAGGGCAAATCGAAAAGTAAGTTACACCCACCATCTATAAAGAAAATACATACATTAAAAAAAATTTTTTTATTGAACAAATAAGTAGGAACATTTATCTATTTTTTGACATAGCCGCCAAGTTTTTCCAAACACTTTTCATATCGTGTGACCAGTTTCTCGATTCCACGTTCGTAAAAATTTTGTCCAATTTGTTTTAACCACTTTGAGACTGCTTCTTGCACTTCATCGTCTGTAGCGAAACGCTGGCCCCCCAGGTCTTGTTTAAGAGGACCAAAAAGTGATAGTCGCAGGGTGCCAGGTCGGGACTGTAAGGGGGATGGCGCCACACTTCCCACTTGAATTTTCGCAGCAACTCTTGCGTCACACCAGCTGTATGGGGGGTAGCGTTGTCTTGAAGAAACACAACTCCATCACTCAATCTTCCAGGCCTTCGATCTTTAATCGCTTTTCATAACTTTTTAAATGTATCACAGTACGATGCGGCATTGATTGTTGTTCCTCGGGGTGTAAACTCATTGTACACAACGCCTTCAGAATCGAAAAAGACCATTAGCATAAACTTTCAAACCGCTGGAATTGTTTTGGCTTTTTTTGGCTGTAGCGAATTCTTGTGTCTCCATTCGTTTGATGTCCGTTTTGTCTCGGGAGTGTAATGGTGCACCCAGCTCTCATCTCCTGTGATGATTCTGCTCAAAAACTGTTGACCATCCGTCGAATAACGCTGGAGAAATGATAGCGCAGCCTCAAAACGTTGATTTTTGTGCGTGTCGCTTAACACGCGCAGCACCCAGCGGGCACACATCGTGCGATAACCCAGCTGATCGTGAATAAGCACAGATGCACTACCATAGGCGATGTCCAGTTCACTTGCAATCTCTTTAATTTTAACGCGGCAGTTGGCAAGAATGATTTCATTCACGCGCCCCGCGTTGTCGCTAGTGTTCACAGTTGAAGGCCGCCCGACACGCGGAACATCTGGCACCATTTCGCCATCATGGGCCGAGACATTGCATTCTCACCATAAACCTCGACAATTTGCCGATGAATTTCAGTCCGATTATAATGTTTTGCCCACAAAAATCGGACGATGGAGCGCACTTCAACGTTGGACGACACCTCTATACGACGCGCCATACTCACACAGTGACTACTCGCATACTAAACCAGCTACAGCGCTGCCGCTTGGGGAGTGGGGAGACAACGATATGGACAGTGTTACCACCAAGGGAAATTTTTTTATCTCTTTTAGTACAGGAACGCGGCTAGGGTGTAGCTTACTTTTCGATTTATCCTCGTATATAAATTCTGTTCTCTAAAAAATCTACATTATATAGTAAAAACACAATTATTGAAAGAAGACTACTTTCAGTGCTCCTACGCTACACAGGCGCAAGCATATAGTTTTCTTATATTTGCCTAAAGTAAAACTTTAAATTTACGTGACTGCCTGACTGTACATTTAATTAAGTGTAATTTAATTGGGATGCCAAGCTAAAGGATAATTTGCAGTAAACTCTTAAAGTCTCCAATTAAAAGAGCATTACGTACAGCGTTTCTATACGTCTTGATATTTCTCGTTCGTCAGTTATTACATTCTTTGGTACCATCATTATTTTCTGATATCTTCTAAGCCTTTTCCGTAAAGGTTTCAAGGTCTTCCTCACCTAAAAATAAACGTCAAATAATGTGCATTTATGACAGACATTTTATACTAAAAACACATAAAGGATCTTCAGACATTTAACCTTTGATAAACGTAATTTTAAAATTTGTTTTTGAACTAGAAAAATTCTTATAAAAACGACGAATTCTTTTCCTAAATGTTTTATATATACACTTATATGCTCTTATATACACTTATATACACTTATTCGAAATGAATACCGAAGAAAATTATTGAACATCCTACTGTAAATTATATGTAAATATATTATATATGGGGGGCGGTATTCAATACTGAACTTGGTGTATAATAATACGGTAGTTTTCCTGCTATTCACTGAAACACATTCACCTCGGTTAGTGGGTTACAAAACGAATTACGACGAATTCAACGATTCATGTGGAGAGATATTCGACATAATCTTGATAAAAATATATTCCACAGCTTGTGCTTTTACGCGAGTAAGTAGGGAGGTGAAAGTTCGCATAAAGTGTGTATATTTTCCTTTTACTTTCAAAGGTAAATCACCCTCAACCGCTGCCTACACTTGTGTAGTGAGAAAGCACTTTTATACGCTTGACGTAAGTGTGTTCGCTCCCAAGTAAGGTATTGACGTCCTCCTTTATTCGTTTGTGACGTCCGAAAACACGGTTCAAAAAACGATTAAATTTCTCATTATTTGCAAAATACTAAAGTGAAAAACATTTTTAAACTACACAACTAAAACTGTAAGATATTCTTCAATAATCAGATTTTGTTTTAGGTTAGTAATTTTAATTTTCTGGGTTGTAATATTTCCTATGGAACTGATATCGTTTAGGATAGCAAGCTAACGAAATTGAGAACGATTCATAGGTACCACAAAAATAAAACACAGGAGGATTCCCGAATGATATTTTACAAATCTGTGACTGTCCCCCCACATTTCTGTATGCTAGTGAGACATGGACCCTTGGTGAAACGGTTATACAGAGGATTCAAATCATCTGAAATTAAATTTCTAAGAGGGAACCAAGTTTATTCTCTTCTGGATCGGAAAAGAAACGAGGATGTAAGATGCGAATTAAACATTGTATCGTCGCACCAGAAAACTGAACACTACTGGAGGAGATGGTGTGAGCACTTGAACCGCATCCTTGATATCCGTCTACCCGTGGCTGCATTGGGTCGACGGTCTCTACCCTCTTGGGAAGACCAAGGGAGGAGATGGGTTCCGGAACTGGTCTAGGGCCTAATCCTTGAATTGGAGATGATGACAAATAAAGCCGTTTAAACTGTAATGATCGGACATTTAATGTTATAAACTGTATGTGTCGCCAATATTCAGTAAGTAAAATTGTAAGTAACGCTTTCTCTGTGTTCAATTGTTTCGCTTCCACTTTTTAAGTACGACAACCCGTACTTGGAATAAGCTTAAATTAATGAGTTTAAGCAATTTTCTAGAAATTCCAGACACGCCTTTTAGGCGTTCCTTCATTACTTACTAGCACAAAAATCAATCTTGGCACTTGTTGCACAAAACAGAAAAGCGCTGTTTCTGAAGCAGTGAGTTAGTGTTTCCACGTGAGGCTTATCAAAGTACGTCTAATGTAAAATGGTTATAACAGTTCTATTGTGTGGGGATACGTGTAATTGGCGAGTGTATGGTGCTCTTGTATTATTTAGTGTGACAATGTGAACTATCAACGTTGTGAATAAGTTGCATAAGTTCAACATTATATCTAGGAACATCGGGCAAACTATTAAATCAGCAAGTAACGAAACATACAATTTTCAGTTCTCCGATACAATTACTAAAGCGAGGGGATAAAGATTTCCGTGGCATATTCCCGTAGGAGCGGCAGGAACGCTCGTAATACAAGAGGGTGTGTTAAAGAATTGTTGGTATAGTCGCTGTGTGCGCCCGCGTGTCTCATCTCCATAACTACCGCAAGCATAAGAGAGTTGGTGCTAGTAGGCGCTACTTATATCACTAAATTAATGCAAAGCCATAAAGTTAGTACGGGTAACCATCCGTTCCCCTTTAATGTCTGAATAATGATGATTTAATGGTAGTGGCTAACCTCTGCCTCCTTAATACTCTCCTTGGCGTCGCACCCTCATCGGATCTTAGCGTATTGTAGAGAAACCTTTATCTACAACATTCCGTACATTATATTAGCCTGTATTAGGGTTGTCGTAACAGTATCTTATTCGTAATTTTCCTCCGTGCTTTATTTTTTGAATTATTTTACATTTTTAAATAGTAAAAGGTGTAAAAAAAATGTCATTTGTATCCTGTATCTGTATGCTTTATATAGGAGTCGTCAATGCAGCTACGAAATTGAGTCTGAGCTAAGTCTACGAGAGGAGCATAAAACTTCTACAGCTAAAAGGACGGCTCATTTTCAATAGTTTGAAGGTGCGTCAAGTATTTGGAGGAAGAGGATGGGGGTGTTGCATGTGTACAGGTGGAAATCAATAACGTTGAGCAGAATTGTTTATTCGTCTAGTATAGAAAGTTAAACCGGAAAAGTTTGAAAACAAGAACGTGTTACGGGGACCGCAAGCGGTGACACCCTACTTATCAGCGATTGAAAGCGACAATACCCGTGCTCCGGCGATAAATTGTATTGTGTCGCGTAACTTTTAATAAATGGTGAGAGAACTGACGGCTTTTGGACGCGGTTTTAGTTTGACAATGGTGGCCGAAAGTACTGAAAGAAAACTGTTACCTTTGAAACAAAATTTTACATAACGTGTCAGCGATGGAGGAATTTACGTAAATAAAACAACTTGTTCCAACAATTCAATGTTTCAGATATGTCAAGTTTTGTTGTCCAGATATGTCAATCTAATACAGACTTCACACCAAGGGAATATCACCTCTTCAAGCATGAGAGAGATCCTTCCTTAGTGGCCAACAATGTCAAACAAACTGTTATAGATGGTTCAAATCACAGGCGGGAAATTTCTACGACGAAGAAACGCCTGGTGCCCTGCTATGAAAAGTGTTTCAAAAATGACGAAAACTATACAGGAAAGTAGTTTAAAGTGTATACTTCAAATAGCAATAGAAAAGTTTTGTAAATATATTCTTTGTTTCCTTTAGTATTTTTTTTTATCGGAACTTACTTCCTGAATAGCCCTCTTATATAGCTACATTTTTAGATATGTGTAAAGTTTCAAAATTTGTATCAAAACGAGGGAAATTCTGATTATTATTTATTAAATGTCGTCAAAAAATATAATTCGTTATTAAGATATCTTTGGATTTAATTCGTTATACCGATGTTAAGAAATTCATCATATACACATTCCGATAGGATTACTGCATTGAGGGAGCAAGATTTCATTGGCATAGTCCCGTAGGAGCGGTCGACAAGCTCGCAAATAAAGAGAAGAGGATGTGGTTAATGTCGCTGTGTGCGTCTGCGTGTCTCATCTCCATAACTACGGAAAGTATAAGCATCGCGACGGCTTGTAGGCTCTCCTTACATCAGTAAATTAATGCAAAGCCATAAAGTTAGTACGGGTAACCATCCGTTCCCCTTTAATGTCTGAATAATGATGATTTAATGGCAGTGGCTAACCTCTGCCTCCTTAATACTCTCCCTAGCGTCGCACACTCGTCGGTTCCTAGCGTATTGTAGGCAAACCTTTATCTACAACATAAATCCGTATATTATATTAGTCTTTACTGGAATGATAATGTTCGAAATTAGTATTAGTAGAAGTTACATCATTTGAAACTACACAGCCTTAGCATATGATATTGCATTAAGTATAGAAACTCCAGAAGATCTGGAGGTTTCATTGAATTAGATGTGTGGATTATTTAAAGATAAGGTAAATAAGAATAAATACATTAAAATCAAAGGTAAAAGTGGTGTACTTGATGTGGAGTGCAAACAATTATAGTCAGGTTTGACAGGGAGTCGTTAACTCGCGTCAGGGAAGCTTGGTACAGTATTTAGGCTTGGTATTTACTTTTAAGTCTATTCTGTAAAGTTACAAAGCAGGATAGAACATTTTCAATTTCTGTGTAATAGAAGCGTGGGTACATAAAACGCAGAGACCGGAAAATTATGAAATTTTAAAACGAGATTGAGTTTTCCGAACTTTTAGGATATTCGGTGATTGAGTTCTCCGAATATTACGAAAAAGCAATGTAACTACTGAAAAAGTTCTACAGCGAATATAGAAGAAGAGCAGTTTTGTAGAGACACTAAGTAAAGTACGGAGTACGGAACAATGTTATTAGTTTTCTCTGCGGCCCTCCTGTACCACGGTTGTTAAGATAAATCAGAGGCGGATCCAGCAAGCAATTTTGAGGTTAAAAAGAGTTGAGCTTTTTTTGGGGGGGGGGGAACTATGAAACTTGGGAACATTCTTTAATGGTCCAAAGTACAAATGACAGAAATGATTGAAGATACAAACGTAGTGTGTTACTTTTAACACAGTAAGTTTATTAACATACAGTATATCATTATATCTGTGTTTGTCAGTTTCTTTTCTCGTAATAATATTCACTAACAATTTAAATTACACACTGCTCATTTCAGTTGTGTATCAAATAAAAATTAATATGGTGGCAACGTACAGTCACAATGTAAATTATTTTATAGAAAAACTATGAATCTACATTAGTTGGTATAAATTTTGTATCATATTCACAATCACAAAACCATCCTGGAATTACATCTTAACGAAAAAAATTCGCCTGATGTCACCGTTTAGGTGGTATTTTCCATCCAGCCCATGGGTCCGCGCCTGAGATAAAGTGCAAAGAGAAACTACGTCAACGAGAAAGCCTCAAGCTCAGATCATTGAAGCCAGTAAAGTTGGACGCCTATGACGCTGGGTGCAGGGACAGCGTTGCAGACAAAACACATGAGATAAAAGTTAGATCACCTTGCTTCCCACCAGCTTTATGGTTACAGTGAAACAGAAGGGAGTGTTAGTATATAATTATATTTGTTAATTATGATTTTAGTAGAGCCCCGCACTTGGCTAGTAATCGATATCACCCGTGTGCCATTACTGATCTGCGTCAGTGTGAGTCTTATTTTGGTTATTTTGGTATGTTATTTTGGTATATTACATTTGGTAATATAATAAACAAAAACACAATTGCCGGAACTTTTTTCGGATCCAAGTTGCTGACTGATGATTTTAAAGTTCTGAAATAAATGTGTTATTAACGTTTCAGCAATAAAGATAAATTTTATACATGTCGCGCAAAATTTATTTTTATAACTTCTTGCACGTAGCCAGACAAATATTTGGATTCCAACATTTTGCACATGGAAGGTCGTCAGAGCGTGTCGAAGCATTATGCGGTTGCAACAGAGAGCATTTATTTATTTACTGTTAAATCAATAAATAATTAATACATAAAAAAAGTTTATGTGTTTTTCTTGTTTATAATTATATCTCTAAACCCAGTAGATGTTTCTGAAATAACCTTCAGTAACTGCGTACATCTATTACGAGCCGTCAGTCAGTGACAGGAGTAAATCAACAGTCTTCACCTATAGTTCTAATTGGAGCAATTCACAATAAAAGATGCCGATAAATGGCTGGCCACTGTAAATTCACCAACTGTAAAACTTTACCATTTTAAAACTATATATATACTTTGAAGTGATAGTAAAATTCAAGTACTTTATGCTACCCCTCTTCATAGTCACTGTTTAATGTGGAGTTTCCTCCGTCCGTATTTATGGAGCGTATTTCTTTGAAGACGACAATGGAAATTCAGACAGTGCTAACTCAGACCGATATGTGCAGCCTACATTTTCTGATTAACTTTTATCTTATTTTGTTAATAGTATAAAAGTGGGGGTACGAGAACACTTCCGGGTTCCGAACGAAAACACTACCGGGTTCCAGTTCATGACGTCATAGAGCCACTGGCAGCTGGTGTCCGAGCTGTCCATGTGACGTCACTGTTTTGTGTTGTCCGAGCTGTCCATGTGACGTCACTGTTGTGTGTGTGTGTGTGTGTGTGTGTGTGTGTGTGTGTGTGTGTGTGTGTGTGTGTGTGTGTGTGTGTGTGTGTGTGTGTGTGTGTGTGTGTGTGTGTGTGTGTGTGTGTGTGTGAAAGACTTCCGTGTTCCAGTTCATGACGTCACACAGAGACCCTAGTCGCTGGCGTCCGCATGGCTAAAACCTGTTTCAAGACGTCACGGAGGCCGTGTTTTCTGCATGTCCGCAATTTGGTAGCCGAAAACAATGTGTAGCGGATGGGGGTACCCGGAATTCGGCGGTTGCCCGGACGCACAGAGGCGATGTCATCGGGTACCGTTACGCGAAATTTTGGGGGCATCGGGTACCGAAAGTTGGTGATATGGTCCATCGGGTACCGTTACCCGAAGTGTTTAAATCAACGGATGGGGGTACCCGAAATTGTTGGTGTCCGAATTTTGACACCCGAAATGTTTAAATCAACGGATGGGGGTACGCGAAAGGTGGGTACGCCCTAACCGGGTTCCAGTTCATGACATCACACAGAGGCCCTGGCAGCTGGTGTCCGAATGTTAAAACACTTCCGGGTTCCAGTTCATGACGTCACACAGAGGCCCTAGTCGATAGTCTCCGTGCATGTCCAAAATTTGGTAGTCGAAAACAATGTGTAGCGGATGGGTGGGGGTACCCGGAATTCGGTGGTTGACGAGGTCCTGGACTAGCCGTCACGGAGACAATGGTACCGTTACCCGAAATTTCTGATGTTCTAAATTTGGTACAAAAATATTTAAATCAACGGATGGGGGGTACGCCCTAAAACAAGTCCTGCATAACGTCACACAGAGGACCTGCTCTCCGAGCGTTCCATATGTGTCACTGTCCATAGAGGGCGTGGTGTCCAATATTTGACACCCGAAATGTTTAAATCAACGGATGGGGGTACCTCGAAATTTTTGTGTCTGAAATTTAGTTCTCGAAATGTTTAAAACAACGGAGGGGGTACCCCGAAATTTTGGGGTGTCCGAAATTATGTTAAAACACTGTCGTCCGACAACGGGTGGGGGTACCCCGTAATTTTGTGGTGTCTGAAATTTAACCTGCATGTCTAGAGGACGTGATGTCTGAAATTTGACACCCGAAATGTACGCCCACATGACGCATGTGTTCGAATGTAGCAATGGGTATATGCTATGTCATTGGTGTCAGTGGCTTGTGGTTCCTATTGGATATTAATTTGTACATAAAAATAAATTATAGCCCTCCCGTTACCCGAAATTTTTGGTGTCCGAAATTTGGTACACGAAATATCTAAATCAACGGATGGGGGTACCCGAAATTTGAAAGGTGGATACGCCCTAAAACAAGTCCTGCATGCCTGAAACACTACCGGGTACAGGTTCAGCACTGTGCCGACACAGAGGCCGTGGTTTCTGCAAGGCGAGGCGGTGTGATGGATAATAAGGTACCGTTAAGCGACATTTGGGTCATCGGGTACCCCCACACTCCGCTTAGCTCTGGACGGGAGGGTAGTGTACCGATACGCGAAATTGGTCGGTTAAAATTTGCTAACAGAAACACTTCATTTTTAACTTCACAAGAGCTACACAGCGCACTTTTGATTTGTATACGTCAATCACAGCTATCGCATTTCAACATCGAATTTAAAGAACTCCAGGCACAACGCCTGTACCTAATACTAGTAAAACCTTTTCGCTTAATCCCTTTATAGACAACACGGGGATATTACGCGTGGGCGGACGCCTTCAACAGTCTCAGCTCAACTATAATAGTAAACACCAGATAATACTTCACCCGCAGTCTCATCTTACTAGACTAAATATAGAAAACGAGCATATTCGACTACTCCATGCCGGAGTACAATTAACGCAGTGCTCTCTACGTCAAAGATATTGGATCATCAATGACAAATCTTACATACGCTCCGTGATACACAAATGCCTCACTTGTTTTCGATTTCGCGCAACTGGCTGAGCCAGCTTTTAGGACAATTACCCTCTTCCAGAGTCACTCCCTCTGAGCCATTTTCCCAATGTGCCGTCGACTATGCCGGTCCCATATTTCTACGTCAGGGCGGGCAGCGGTCCAAATCAATCACAAAGGCTTACATTTCACTTTTCATTTTGCATGGCCACTAAGGCAATTCACCTTGAATTGGTATCAGATCTGACTGCCGACGCCTTTATAGCTGCTTTAAAACGCTTCATAGCTCCCAGGGGCATCCCTGCACAAATAGTTTCCGGTAACGGTACAAATTTCCGTCGTGCTGGCACTATATTACACGATTTGTACAAACGTTTTCAACAAGACGAATTTCAACAATCCACTCAGGACTTCGCCAGTTCACAGGAGGTCAAGTGGTCTTTAATACCTCCGTCAGCACCTCATTTCGGTGGTCTATGGGAGAGCGGAGTAAAAGCGTTAAATTTCATTTACGGCGCGTTATCGGCAGTACGCTTCTCAACTTTGAAGAGCTTTACACTGTTTTGACTCAAATAGAGTCATGTCTGAATTCACGTTCCTTGTTCGCCATTTCAAGTTATTCCGGGGATCCCGAGCCCTTGACTCCAGCACATTTCTTAGTTGGTTCTCCACTTACTGCGTTCCCGGAACCCGACTATTCGGATATAAAAATGGGTCGCTTGGGGAGATGACAGCTTCTGCAGAGTTTCACCCACTCTATATGGAAGAGTTGGTCAAGAGATTATCTGAATCAGCTGCAACAACGAAATAAATGGAGAAAACATCAAAAAATTTGTCTCCAGAACAACTCGTCCTCATTTTAGAAGGCAATACCCCACCTCTGCAGTGGAAACGTGGTATTGTCACCCAAATCTATATGGGTCAGGATTCATTAGTAGGCCTACGCGTAGCGGATGTCCGCACCACAAACGGCATCCTGCGTAGGCCTATCCACAAACTGTGTCCACTTCCCGTGGCATCAGACTAATTGGTTTTTCAGTGCTTCATGCCCGGGACATTTCCGGATGAGCACATGCTCTACGTACTACTAATACAATGTTAAATGTACTTATTTATACATTTATATTTATATTTATGCCAAATTAATCCACGCTATTTATATGTGCATTAGTAAACATTTTAAGTGTTCTTTTTTCGTCAGTGTGATGTCAGTTATTGTGTACTGTTTGGTGCAGTGTTTATAATTATCATGAATTTTTTGGGTATATTTCTATTATGGTATTATTATCATGAATTTTTTGGGTATATTTCTATTGTATTATTATGTAACCTTGCTTATTATGCACTTATTGTCATGCTATTATTATTGAATTCTTTGGATTTCTATTAGTTATTGTGTAATGCTACTTACTATGTGTTATTCATTGCATGTATCATTGTCATTGAATTTGGGTATATTGTTATTATTATTATGTGTCATCAGACATTCTAGCATTTGTATTTTATTATTATATATTGTTCGATGAGTATTGATCAATATTGTATTTATATTTATGTATATTGTATTGAATATTGTATTTGTATTTATGCTATCTAATGAGCCATCTTTCGATGCATCAATATTCATTATACTATGTATTATCACACATTTCAGGTTTGTAACTTGTTAATAGATACTTGCATTTTTTCATGTAACTATACTGTAACCTATATTACTGTAACCTATGTCAAAATCACCCGATTTTGGGCGGGCAGTATGTTAAATCTTTGTATGTGTTTATATACCCGCGCGCATTCGGCCCGCGCAATTACGTCACGCTCAATGTACAGGTCGCTAATCGCGAGCTGCGATGTTAGTTAGTTAAAACTCAGCCTTCATCCGATCAGTACTCTCTTCCATTTGCTAGCCGCGGCTACGTAAAATTTAATAATGTAACTTCTTTATACAATTTTTCTTTCTTCTATCGGTATTTATCTTGGCAATGTACGCCATACGTAATTGGATGGGCCATGCGCTTCATTATATAATTATTCAATAAATGGCTAGTTAACTCAGATTCATACAGTCCACTTCTTCATTTAAAAAACACATTTCCGATTCCTATACCAGCAGCACTTCGCATGACAAATACTAACTCTAGAAATATTCGAGAGCGTTGAGCATGCAGCAGACAGGTTTATTGCGGTATCGTAAAGCGGGTTTGATTTAAAATTTAAATGATCGATTAGCACGAAGTCACGACTGTGTACGTCATTGTACGCCCTATATATCTCAAATTCTCCCATCGTGCAATTTTTTGGCCTCAGGTTCGTTGTCCGTGAGTCAATACTAATTTCTGACAATTGAATCTTTTAGAGGACGATGAAACGAAGAGAATGGTACCTTATTCGAGGTTCTAGGTCTATTTTTTAGCCATTCTATGCTTAAAATAACGCTTATTATCACTAAATAATCGTACAAATTTTTTGACCTCAGGTTCGTTGTCAGTGAGTCAATACTAATTTTTGACCATTGAATCTTGTAGAGGACGATGAGAGGACGAGAATGGTACCTTATTCGAGGTACGAGGTCAGTTTTTACCCGTTCTATGCTTAAAATAACGCTTATTATCACTAAATAATCGTACATTTTTTTGACCTCAGGTTCGTTGTCCTTGAGTCAATACTAATTTTTGACCATTGAATCTTGTAGAAGACGATGAGACGAAGAGAATGGTACCTTATGCGAGGTTCGAGGTCTATTTTTTAGTCTTTTTATGCTTAGAATAACGCTTTTAATCACTAAATAATCGTTCACTTTTTTGATTTTTGCCCTCAGGTTCGTTGTCCTTGAGTCAATACTAATTTTTGTCTATTTCTACGTGTTGATCGTCACCTTCCACTTCCTTAGCCAATCCAACTGCCTCTGTGGCTTTGTGTTCTCAAATTGTAGGAACAGTGAGCTTCAATGTTGCATAGCGTCGTCTGCGAAGAGGGAAAACGCTTCTTGGGGATACTCCTACACGTCTTCGTTTACACGATGTACGTACATAGCGGAGCCAAAGATGAAAGCCTGCTGTACGCCGGCGGGGTGGATTGGAATTTAGAACAGGACCCGTCGACGCTCACCCTACCGTTTCGACCGTTAAAGTAGACAGTAGAATATAGCCAAAAGAAGAAGGGATAGGAGAGGAACTAGCTAACAAGCTCGTTCCGGACTTTGTCAAAAGTCTCTTGCTCAAGTCCAGCAAAGACAGCGCCCGTAGACTCTATCTTGTTGATAGCATCCAAAAATTACATAATAACGGGAAGAATGCCTTTTTTTCCAAGTGATTGAATTTGTCCCTGAACTGCTCAACATTTGTCTGCTGCTCCAAGGAAAAAAAAAGGTCTTTGTCATCGTTGTTGATGATGAGGTTACACTGCTGCACGGCTATTCGTACAAGTGTTGAACAAAGAAAATCACTACCCCAAGATCAACGTTATCGTTAGCGTTAGCGTTCTTAGGTTAGCGTTCTTAGGTTAGCGTTCTTAGCGTTAGCGTTTGTAGCGTTCTTAGAGTCAGCTTTCTAAGCGTTAGCATTAACTTTAGCGTTCGCGTTAGCGTTAGCGTTCTTAGCGTTGGCGTACTTACTGTTTACGTTTTCCGTTTTAGCGTTAGCCGAATCAGACAAATCATTCATCACTAACAATATTACTACCAGATCAACGTTATCGTTAACGTTAGCGTTTGTAGCGTTCTTAGAGTCAGCTTTCTAAGCGTTAGTATTAACTTTAGCGTTTGCGTTAGCGTTAACGTTCTTAGCGTTGGCGTACTTACTGTTTACGTTTTCCGTTTTAGCGTTAGCCGAATCATGCAAATCATTCATCACTAACACTATTACTACTAGATCAACGTTATCGTTAGCGTTAGCGTTTTTTAACGTTCTTAGGGCCATCTTTCTTAGCGTTAGCATTAACTTTAGCGTTTGCGTTAACGTTTACGTTCTCAGCGTTGACGTTCTTAGTGTTATCGTTACCGTTTTAGCGTTAGCCGAATCATGCAAACCATCGTCACTAACTGCAGTCACTGCAGATCAAGTGCAAGTATGACGTACTTTTCATGGAATTGTTGAACACAAGATTTGAAAATGCTGTTTTCATCGATTTGGAGGACAGTGGAGCTTGCCCGCAAACGCAGGAAAATAAGTTCCATGTTTTTCTGCTGAAGCGTTGGAGTGAGGCCTTCACTGAAGACCGGATGAAGTCAGTCAAGCCTTGCGTTCTCTCGTAGGTTGTGACATCTCACACAACACTTGCGAACGACAAGGTTAGCGTCCAGCTTGTAATCGACTATGTAATTAGCTTAATAATTCTTATTCTATCTTAAATAATTACAAAAAAAATAGTTATTTTCCAACAAATTAACATAAAAAGAGATGGAAGAGAGAACGTTTATATTATTTAATACGTCACATTAATTTAGTGCTAGACGCTGATTGGACAAAATCCGTTAAATACTGTACATATACATGTATGCTTATTCAAGCACATTCGTATCATAGTGAACACGAAAGGCTAAAGAAATTTGTGTTATGGCCCGTAAAGTTCATAGTATGGTTGCCGTGGGCTTTATTATTACCTACATCTTATACTGACAGAGTTCGGTGCGCTTTTTGTTCGACCCATGCTAGAAAAGTGGGTAACGAACCTATGAGAGAACGCCAAAAATGGACTCGATTGTATCGTTTTCTAAGAACAAAATCCAATAATAAAAAGTTTATAGATGTTTAGAAGTGATGTGTTTTTGCGAGGGTGGTGTATGTCGTTCGCCTCCGTATGATATACTTTGTAATATATTATGTAACGATAAACGTAAACGTTTAAATCTGGAAAAAATTGGTCGCTATAGAGGTAAAAACAATTTCTGTGTACATGTACTGGACGCCTGTAATTTGCTGCGAACAGCATGGAACCTCGTGACAGCTAAAACTATTGAAAATTGTTTCACTCATGCTCGATTCATTTTAAATTCAGAGATTAAACAAACCGAATGCGAAGAAATTGAAATTGGACCTACCCTGTCTGAAATGTTTAATCACGTATTATCAGCATTAAATGTTTCAGTTTCTCTAAATGAGTAGATGTCTGTCGACGAGAACGTAACTACGGCTCTCGTATTAACAGACCGTGATATCGTAGAAATAGTGAAAACTGTGAAAATGATGAGGGTGCCGACGAACTTGACATGGAAAATGATATGACAGGAGTTCCTACCGCTACGATACACTTTCGTTGCTGAGATGTGTTCATCGATTTTTAGAAGCTAACTCTGAATGTGAAATGTTTGAGCACGTCGGTAAACTAGAACAATTTATTGAAAATCAAGTAGTGCAGAATTCTGTACAAAAGAAAATAACGAACTATTTTAAAAAGAATTGAACATTTTCACTACAATAACTGTACATTTTAAGAAAAAATTAATTCCTGTATAACAGTCCAGGAGGATAAATAAAACGATCATATATTAGTACCTATTCAATATTCTTTATTGATTTATTTTACTAATAAATTCAGTAAGTAATATCTTCAGTATTTGACCATTTACAGTACAGTAGGTTCTGTACCTCATTTTGTTTCACTTTTTATCTGTTAACACGAAATTCGGTTAACACGAAATATAGGTTAACACGGAAAAAAACAGCTGGTCGCCGTCATTTTGTGTTAAACGTGTCCCACTGTATATTTAGAGGGAGAGAGAGAGAAAGCCTTCAAGGCTGTAAAAAAGAGAGAAAGAGAGAGAGAGAGAGAGAGAGAGAGAGAGAGAGAGAGAGAGAGAGAGAGAGAGAGAGAGAGAGAGAAAGCGAGTCAGCCTTCAAGGCTGTGAGAGAGAGAGAGAGAGAGAGAGAGAGAGAGAGAGAGAGAGAGAGAGAGAGAGTTGAGTATCACTACAACAGACCGGCTAACAACTTGCTTGCAAACCAGTTTTTAGAGCTGGTTGATACACACACACACGCACGCACGCACGCACGCACGCATGGTCTATACAAAGGATCAGTGCACTCAAGTTCAAGGATATGCACAATATAATTTAAAGTAAATACTTGCAAATAGTAATTTTTCAGTTGTGTACTACGTATGGGAGATAAAATCAATCATTTATCTAATGATATAAAATCATTATTTCCTATAATTGGATATATATATATATATATATGTTTTACTATTGATATCATTCATCTGTAACGTCAGGACGTCATTAAACATCAAATTTCGGTGTCAGGTAACCATTACTCCAAACTTTTCGCGTAACGGTACACGATGGCCCATACCAAATCTGCTACATGCAGAAACCAACTACCATCCCCTCTGTGATGTCATTAATCACCAAATTTCGGTGTCAGGTACCCGATGCCCGCAAATTTTAACCGACCAATTTCGCCTATCGGTACACTACCCTCCCGTCCAGAGCTAAGCGGAGTGTGGGGGTACCCGATGACCCAAATTTCGCTTAACGGTACCTTATTATCCACCACACCGCCTCGCCTTGCAGAAACCACGGCCTCTGTGTCGGCACAGTGCTGAACCTGTACCCGGAAGTGTTTCAGGCATGCAGGACTTGTTTTAGGGCGTACCCACCTTTCAAATTTCGGGTACCCCCATCCGTTGATTTAAATATTTCGTGTACCAAATTTCGGACACCAAAAATTTCGGGTAACGGGAGGGCTATAATTTATTTTTATGTACAAATTAATATCCAATAGGAACCACAAGCCACTGACACCAATGACATAACATATACCCATTGCTACATTCGAACACATGCGTCATGTGGGCGTACATTTCGGGTGTCAAATTTCAGACATCACGTCCTCTAGACATGCAGGTTAAATTTCAGACACCACAAAATTACGGGGTACCCCCACCCGTTGTCGGACGACAGTGTTTTAACATAATTTCGGACACCCCAAAATTTCGGGGTACCCCCTCCGTTGTTTTAAACATTTCGAGTACTAAATTTCAGACACAAAAATTTCGAGGTACCCCCATCCGTTGATTTAAACATTTCGGGTGTCAAATATTGGACACCACGCCCTCTATGGACAGTGACACGTATGGAACGCTCGGAGAGCAGGTCCTCTGTGTGACGTTATGCAGGACTTGTTTTAGGGCGTACCCCCCATCCGTTGATTTAAATATTTTTGTACCAAATTTAGAACATCAGAAATTTCGGGTAACGGTACCATTGTCTCCGTGACGGCTAGTCCAGGACCTCGTCAACCACCGAATTCCGGGTACCCCCACCCATCCGCTACACATTGTTTTCGACTACCAAATTTTGGACATGCACGGAGACCATCGACTAGGGCCTCTGTGTGACGTCATGAACTGGAACCCGGAAGTGTTTTAACATTCGGACACCAGCTGCCAGAGCCTCTGTGTGATGTCATGAACTGGAACCCGGTTAGGGCGTACCCACCTTTCGCGTACCCCCATCCGTTGATTTAAACATTTTGGGTGTCAAAATTCGGACACCAACAATTTCGGGTACCCCCATCCGTTGATTTAAACACTTCGGGTAACGGTACCCGATGGACCATATCACCAACTTTCGGTACCCGATGCCCCCAAAATTTCGCGTAACGGTACCCGATGACGTCCGGGCAACCGCCGAATTCCGGGTACCCCCATCCGCTACACATTGTTTTCGGCTACCAAATTGCGGACATGCAGAAAACACGGCCTCCGTGACGTCTTGAAACAGGTTTTAGCCATGCGGACGCCAGCGACTTGGGCCTCTGTGTGACGTCATGAACTGGAACACGGAAGTGTTTCAGTCTCACACACACACACACACACACACACACACACACACACACACACACACACACACACACACACACACACACACACACACACACACACACACACACAGGCAGACAGACAGACAGAACAGTGACGTCACATGGACAGCTCGGACACCAGCTGCCAGTGCCTCTATGTCGTCATGAGCTGGAACCCGGTAGTGTTTTCGTCCGGAACCCGGAAGTGTTCTCGTACCCCCACTTTTATACTACTTTTGTTAACTGAATATGGATTGACGGGACCATCTTATGTGCGGGACCAACAAGCGAACCCTTAAGTCTGCTAGTAAAGAAATGCACCTAAAATTCTACAAGGTGATTACTCTTCCCATACTCCTTTATGGGTCTGAGAATTGGACTTTAACGAAAGGCCAGGTCAGTCGCATCCAAGCGGCTGGAATGAGATTTATAAGGCATGTGGCAGGGTATAGTCTCCATGATCAAGGAAGAAATACAGATATACGGCAGGAACTAAATATTATGAGTATACTCGACAGGATCGCACAGTGTAGGCTGAATTGGTGTGAACATCTTTGCCGGATGGATGACTGCCGCAACCCCAAACAACTATGGAACTATAAGCCGAGTGGACGGAGAGGTGTGGGACGTCCGAGGAAGCGCTGGAGTGACCAGTTAGAATCTTTGCCTTTTTTTAGACCGGAACAAACCATTCTTAGTTTAAACCTTGAGGATGATGATGATGATGATGACGATGATGATGATGATGATGATGATAAAGAATTGAGAGTGACACGGTCTACTTCAAGCAAGATAGAGCTACCGCACATACTGCACAAAACAGGATGTGTTCGAAAATTGATTGATCTCAAGATTTGGTGCAATACCCTGGCCAGATCTGACTTTGTCCAACTTTGTTTGTACAGCTACCTAAAATTTAAGTTCTTTCCAGTTACTACCACGTGATTTAAATCAACTCAGGCAGCGGATCACCGAACAAATTTAGGCGATTCCGCAAGCCATGCTGCTGAGAGTCATGGGTAGCTTTTTCAGTAGACTTCAAGAATGTAAGCGTGTCAATGGACGTCACTAAAGTGATGTTATTTTCAAACGATAAACATGGTAATTAAATGGTACTTAATTACCTTTGACTTTCCTACTTTAGCAGCTTTTTGGTATTTATACCACATTTTACCTAAAAATATTAGACGTGTTTCTGTTGTGATAGTCTTAAATAGTCGTAGTCTCGTTGCCTCTAATCTTTTAAGGCTGGAGAATGATGTTACTAAGATACTCGTTTATAAGGAAATTGAGGTTGGATATACATGTTAATAAGAACATACACGCAAAGCCTTAAATGAAAATTTGAACATTCTGTAAAGGCTTGAACAATGTTATCCTACTCAATCTCATCTGCGTAGAGTATGCAACAGCTACATTCACAAATGTAGTTTTGTCATCATCATCATCACCAATCTAAGGACTAGGGCCTTAGACCTTTTCCGGAACCCAACTCCTTCTCCGTCTACCGACACCTCTCTTCCCAGTAGGGTGATAACCCAAGGCAACCGCAGGTAGACGGATATCAGGCATGCGATTCAAGTGTTCACACCATCTCCTTCTGTGGTCTTCAATATTTTGGTGCAATGATACAATGTTTAAATTGCGTCTAATATCCTTGTTCCTTCTCCGATCCAAGAGAGAACAACCTTGCGTCCCTCTTAGAAATTTGATTTCGGCTTTCTGAATCATCTTCTTGTGCCTTTTACCAAGAGTCCGTGTTTTCCTGGCATACAGGAATGTGGAGACAGCCACAGTTTTATAAAATTTCATTCGGGTATCCTTCCGTGTTTTATTTTTTAGGTACCCATGAATCGTTCCACAGATGCGTCTAAATTTTGTTAGCTTACTATCCCAATCAATATCAGTTCCGTATGAGATATTACAACCCAGGTAATTAAAATAACTAACATGATCCAAAATCTGATTATTCACGACTATCATAGATCTTACAGGATACCTGCCCTGAAATGCCATCATTTTAAATTTTGTAGCAAAGCTCTGTAGCCCATAGTCTTGTATGATGCTATTGAACGTAAATATCGCCCGCTGTAACTGATCTTATGTTTTCTGTATCATTACCTTGTCATCTTCATAAAGCAATGCATTCACATGAACATTTTGCTGAAGTGATATTCCCCAGTCAAATTTAGCTGTCCATCGCCGAAATATGTCGTCCATGTAGATATTAAAAAGTGTCGGTGAAATAGGGCACCTTTGTCTTACACCTTTATTTGTAGAAATATCTTGTGATAATTTACCACTCAAATCCACAACCACTGTCTTGTAATATAAGCTCCTAAGAACTTTAATTAATTGCGAAGCAAAACCTTTTCGTTCCATTATACTCCATAGTAGCGAACGTTTCACAATATCAAACGCTTTCGACACATCTATGAAAGCTAGATACGGCACCAAGTTAAATTAGTTTTGTAATTTATTAATTAAAATGTAAACAAAATAATTAAAACTGTAACAGACGTACAAGTTTGTGGATGTAAAATTAATATAGTATGTTGTGCAGACGATGATCTTCCAAAAGACTACAGTGGAAGTTGATGATGTTTCAGGTACTAGAAAATATTTTTGAATCCAGTAATTAGTATGAAATGTGCAAAATGGAAATTTCATCAATGTCGACTGAGACAGTGATGACTATGGTGGTACCTGTACGATACAAAATAGTCGTGAACTATGTAATTCAATTAATTAGGTGTATTGATAACTAGCAATGGACTCGTAGCCATAAATGTAAATTGGCAAGTAACAATATAAGCCGGTAACATGAATGGCTGTGTGTGGAAAAATACATAGGATGTCACAGTTTGGTTCTAAAACAGAAGAACTAGACCCACTTTAATATACTGTGTAGAGACTAGACAAATATGATAATTTAAACGATAAATACAATTTAGTGTTAAGTCTAACTTATGCCAAACTTGTGTTGCTACCACTAATACTCACGGACACTTCCATGAGCGCTTTCAAGCCTCTCGGCTCAACTTTGTTTCCATCTAAAGATGAGCCGAGAGGCTTGAAAGCGCTCATGGAAGTGTCAGTGAGTATTAGTGGTAGCAACACAAGTTTAGCATAAATATGATAATATTTATTAATGTTAAAGATAATGTTAAATACCTAACACAGAAATACATACGCTAATGAGAGATACTGTAAGGGAAAAAGTGGAGATAATGCAGAATTAGTACATACAGTAAATGTTGAATCTACAAGTATAACAGAATGTACAAGGAATGTTTGGACAACGAAGAAGTCGTATGTGGAATGGACAGACAATCGCCAACAACCAGAACAGAGTAGCAAAGGCTAGAAGAGACAACAAGCAGGAAAAATGTTGGAAAAAGTACGAAAAAAGTATAAGAAAAATTGTAGGAATCTCGTGATATTCGGAGGAAAAAATCTCCTGCGAGGGGAGCAGACGAAGAAAAAAATTATTGAGGAGAAAAAGAATGCCAGGAAAGAGAAAGTCAAGAAGACACAACAAAAATAAAATGACAAATAAAGAAGAAGAAGAAGAAGAAGAAGAAGAAGAAGAAGAAGAAGAAGAAGAAGAAGAAGAAGAAGAAGAAGAAGAAGAAGAAGAAGAAGAAGAAGAAGAAGAAGAAGAAGAAGAAGAAGAAGAAGAAGAAGGTTTAGATATATCCTGAAATCCCGGAGCGTTTAGGAAAGCGATTTGCTTAGTATACATTTGAAGACCGTGTCAGAGACTGTAAGATTCAGCAAACTTTAAGAATGCAAAGTAGAATATTAGTCCTCTCCATTTCAAAGCTGCCAAATTGACTGCCAAACACGTCACTGAAGTTGTGTAATTGCATTGTAGTAAAAAAGCTGCAATAGTAATACCCTAAGAGCAAAGAGTGTAAAGCAATTATGGGAGAAAATAGTTTAAGAAACGAATAGTTTTCAAATATTTTTAATTATTTAGAATAATAGGACAGGCTTTCACAATTATTTATGTTTCCTCTTGAACTGCCTCAGAGATGTGGTTGTGGTTGTAGATATTTAATTGCAACCTACGTATTTGAATCTTGCTTCCAATGGTTTTCAACAACTTTTAAAAAACGTCTTTTCACCGCCTTAAACTTTGTCATGCACCCTTGGCTTGCTTGTGTATCATCCCCTTACAAAACAAGCTGTCTCCTACGTCAGCCGGACTCCCTTACTTTCACCCCACTTTGGAAAAATCTCTCTTTACGTTTGCCCCAGCTTGCAGATCCTACAGCATAAATTGCGACCCTACTTCGTGACTCAACCATGGTCTAGACACGTAACGCTAAAGAAATCGACTGAATGAAAATACGTAAGAAGAATAATTTACATTCAGCCTGTATGTTAAAAGTGCATTTACTACTAATGTACTTTGTTGTTTAATTGACCTACTTGGTTGTAACTAGCTGGCTCAGGTGGCTCAGGTGTAAGCACATAGTCTCGTCTAAACTAATTAAAGTAAAATCACAATTTTAAGTAGACTAATTTAATTTGCATACATAATTAATTAAGTTTTTAATTATAATCCATCGTCTCTTAATTAATTTGGTATTAATCAGTGACAAAAATTAACAGGAAAGATTCTACCATAATCAGTTATTCAAGTCTCCTTGATTGTGTTTATTTACTCATTGTTTATCATGTAACTGTCGACAATGGCTAACTATTGTTTTAATGAAATGTCACATATGCATCACATGTATGAACTTCAAATACAAATAGAAACATGACAATGTTATTATTTTTGTATTAATTCAAAATAAGTTAAATTAAAAAGTAAAGGATCAATTTACGATAAACTGAAGACTTCATGCATTTAACCAAAACTTCTTTAACGTCATATTTTGAATTATAAAAACTAAATTAATTTTTCTGGCATGTGACAGTGTTGGGTGGACCCGAACTATGTAGTTTTATATATGTGACCATCGTGTAAGTGTATACATGTTCTGATATTGTACATATGTTTTCAATGCAAAAATTTTAATATTAACGTGACGAAGTATAGCAACGGATTTTCTGAGGATGCAGCATTGAAGAGCTCCGAAACGCGTCAAAAGTAACAAACAACAAGAAAAATAAGTCACAAGACGGAAATAAGGTAAATTTATAATTAAATTAATTTTAATGATGACTTGAGCTACTGAGCGTGTGTTTTACATCTGTTTAAGGTAAAAGTGATTATAGTGAATTGTTGCGTGAATTTTCTAATTAGTGACTTATATTGTTTATTTCTACATTGTTAATTATGTGACATTTATTGTTGGATACCGTGAGTTGGGGAATTGTCTAATTGAGGAACAGTTTTCATGTGTATATAATTGTTTAGTTTACTTAATTTATCATTAAAGCTGTAAGTAGCAATTTATCTGGTGTTCTGTTACATTACTTCTGCTGTTTTGAAACAGGGATCTGTGCAAACATCGTCATAATGTGTATAATACTACTGTATACATCTAATAACAATACTAATCACTAACCTATGGTAAGTTTCAATGATTATATTTTGTACGTAGATAAAATTAAATAGGAAGTAAATAAACTCATCATAAAGGAACAATGAGGAAAACCCTGAATGACTTTATACGTAGCAAAGGGAAAGTTCGTTGTATCCGCGGGAAGAGGCCGTTTGATCTAGCGTGAAACGTATGTTGTCACCCATGTTGAACAATCTAAGGGCAGCGGCCTACATCGACTGCGTTCGAATCGAACTATCGATTTCCTTAAATCCCGACGCTAATCCTAGGGTGGGAGGGGGTTTGGTTGAGTTGGTGTAATTTATTATTCTTGTAAACCCGCACGACGGCGGTTCCCTTCTCGCTGGAATCAATCTGCCACCATACAACAGACACACACAGACCCGGGACAAATTGTTATCGGAGGACTGCTGCCGCGATACCAAACCAATAATGCCAGCATCGCGTTCTGTAATCATATGTCTGTGAGTGAAGACAAACAAGCGAAAAGTGTACGATAACACTGTATACATGTTGCAAAGATCGCGTACATTGTGATCTCAAAACGAAGGAAGTATTTGACACCAGAGAAATCGATACACACTTTCGTGATATTTCAACAAAACAATTGCATACGTATACATACTCTTCTATTCATAGCTACTACTTGTAATTCGCAATTTTCATATCTAGTGTAATGTAACCAAACTAACTCAGTCCTACGTGACCGAATTAACACATTGCTACGACAATTAATTATTGTTACAAATTTTCTTTATGTGGGTTGTAAAAAATTAATTAAAGTTTAGTTTGTTTGTTTGGTGTTAAACGTGTCAAAATGTATGCTCTCAGTCGTGTACGGGTAAACCGTATTCTGCTCTGCTGCATTCAAACGTTGCCGCCTCGCCACCTGATTGGCGTACAGCTCTCTGCTATATTACCCAGCTTGCGTCTCGCTTTAACGCCTTCACTTCAATAATTATTAGTCGTAATTCTAAATTAACTGAATCAAACATACAGCATTGCAGATTGAGAACATTTATTAATCCTTTAGAATATTTATCTTGGTTTATTATACATCAAAATCCGTTTTCTGCACCGGCTATTACAATTGTGTAGTTGGTACTTGCTCAGCTCAGTTGTATACAATCAGTCAGTAATGTTAGTTTACAGTAAAAATTATCGTTTTTCTCAGGGGTGTAAAGTCCTTTTGGCTACAGAAATATATACTTACGGCTAACACACACAAAGTTATAATAATTCTTACAACTAATTACATAAATAAATCGATATCTCATTACATTTGACTAAGTAATCACCAATGAAAACTTGTGAAGCAATTTAGGGTTATGTCTCATTTGCCAGAAGTTCGTTATTAGAAGATTCGTTAATTATTTATCATAATTTACTTTCTTAATAATTATTAATTGGTTGGAGTTAAACAGTGAATTTAAATAAGTATTTATTTTGACTCGGAATAGTGATCAGTGATTTTGAAATAGTTTTATTTAATTCAGACCAAAATTTGTGAATACGCTTTAAGGGATAATGTTTATACTCATCAGTTACTTGTTGCTGAAGATCCTGATGTCGTCATCTTCGATAGATAACTCCTGGGCTGTCGTCTTCTTCTATGGATAATTCCTGTCGTCTGTTTCCCTCGTCTCGGCACTTTTCTTTGCTACTACTGGCCTCGTAATTCTTCAGTTGGTGTCGTCTTCTTCTTTTAGGAGGTTCCACTGATCTTCATATAGTGTCCGTGGTCGTCTTTCTTCGTCACGGCGTCGCTTCGTCTTCTTTGGATCACTACGGTTTGTTAATTTAATTTTTTATAAATAAAAATTTACGTTCAGGATTCCCTGTACTGTTGTAATTGTCTTCCATTAGTTTTAAATAGTTTTGAAATTACTTGAAGAATAATAATTTAATTTTAATACGAGAGCTACTCGGTCCACCCTCTGGCGTTGGTTAATAATGACTTACTGAAAATCTAACGGTTTTTTGGCGTTATTTTTCTTGTTGGTATGGTTACTTCATAAATTATGCTAATTTTTCATTGGTTATTAACTCAGGTTATTGTTAAGATTTATCGCCTTTTTTCGTCTATTTCTACCAAAATATCTTCAACTGAAGATTACTACTTTATTCTAATATCTATGGTCATCACATTAGTACCATTCTTCCTAATTTTTTATGATGAACATTTTGATACCCCTCATGCCTACTTTTGGATAGCTAATTACATTTTTACTATTTTCCCAATTTTATATCTTACACATATTTTATTCAAAATTAGTTGTTAATCACATATCTTGGTACTATGAATACCCACTTACATGGTTTAATCATTTGGCACGTTCTGCCTTACCCTTGGATTATTATTTGTTCTCAAATTAATAAATTTATGTTCAACAGTTTGGCCTAGAGCCTAAATTCCATTCTACTTCCATCTAACATTTCTTACTAACATTCCTGGTAACTCTAATACAATTTACAAACAAAACAAACAATAAACATCAGTATCCCTAACTCTAATTCTTACTATTAAGCATTTCTTTTCAGGTTCTACCCTGAAATAACTTTTAATTGCTGTTATCTGCTTACCCTACAATTTACTCTATGCTATTATTTTCTGAACACAAACAAAACTCTTAATACTTCCTTGAAGAAACTTAAAGAAACTCTTATAATACTATTGATAAACTGTTCCTTATATGATATGTCCTATCTACTATTCCCTTCACTTAAATACAGTGTTAGTCCTTCTTAATTTGCTATACATTCTGATACCTTAACTCTTACCTTAATATATAATCTTGATATCTTATTACCTAAATTAACAATATTACAATTAGTTCAATCTTGCCTACTAATGCACAGTTTATCACAAATTGTTTATCTGTTTTAACATAGTTGGCTTATATAATATTTAGTTCTACACTCTCACTACACTTTTCCTTTCATTAGAAAGTTACTATAATTACTACCCTGCTCACTTTGTTTCATTATTCTATACCTATCACTTCACTACTTATTTAGTTTTACACACACACCTTTGGGCTTATTCACTTGTTTATTCATGGGTTGTCTGATTACTTTAAATCACTGTGTGATTATGGTCATTTATAACTATTTACCTCCAAATCACACTGATCACTTTTGGTCATCATTCTAATATTGCTTTTGTTTTGGGCTCAAAGTATTGTTTATAGCCTTTGGCCATTATTATTACAATTAGTTTGGGGTATGGTTAGCTTCTAACCCCCCTACATTATATTATACAAGTACATTCTTTAAATAACAAAATACACGTGATACTATTTCCCTTCATTAATCTTATTGTCCTAGCTACATTTCTATGCTACAGACATCAATTCATTACTAAATTTACAATATTCTGTTCACTTTTTTGGGATGACTTGATTGTACTTAAACTTCGTCTTCACTGTCTCTTGGTTTCTTTGGTTCCTATCCGATCTATTGTGTCAAGTCTGTCAGGTTAATAGTCATTTGTCATTTATTGGGTTACCGGGTTATTGATCTTTAAGTTCTTAAGTATTTTGCCTTTTACTCTTATTTTCAGCTGTTTATTTTATAATTAAATACCATTGAATTCTTGCTACCTTATGTCATGTTACATTATGTAAAGCTTTTGAGAAGTCGGCAGGTGCAGTTACGTATTGGTCCTACATGTTTCTCGGCTAGCCGAGCAGGTGCAGTGTCTCTGTAGCCGCTTCAGTAGTTTCCAGACGGTTCGAGAGCATTCCTTGACTAAGCAAATTATGCCGGCACGCCGCCAAAAGAAAGGAAAATTATTCTGGAACACCTGGTCCTATTTGATCAACAGCCGCCGGCTTAGAAGTTAGTTAAACCTGGCGAGATTTTAGAGTGCATACCAAGTGGTTGTTGCTGATCAAAGTCATTATTACGTTAGAATACTGCGGAATTCTAATAATTGACATTATTATTGCATGCGGACAAATTTGAATAGAATTATTACATGAAAGTGCCTTGTTCGTTTCACATTGTTATTTATGATTAATTAAAGCTGGTAATTAATGATTTAATTGGTGTCAGTAATTTGTTATCACTATACAATATGATCCGTGAGACCGTCGTAAAAATATAATAATAGTCTGCAAGACAAGTCGGTGTTTAAGTATTTGACACTTTCATAGACGTTGTCAAATCGCTTTGAATCTTCCTCAAGGAAGGAACGTTGAGAAGCATAATTCCGTCGTCCTTTGAACAGGAGGGTAGCACGTCTTGTCGCTTCCCTTAGTGTACTTACGTGTCTGTTCCAGTGTAGGGTCAGAATCAATCTACTCAGGAAATGTAAAGACATGAATAAAGTATTGCGTCTTTTGGGAGCAATACTGCAATTATCTCACGCCGACATAAATAAGTGATACACCATCGGGCAAGAGTCGGAGATTGATTTTACTAGACATTCTGTCCCTCAGTTTATCCCTTCACAGAAGTTTACAAGGGACACGTCCTTGTGTGGTGGATAGTAGCTGTTATTAAACATTTTGTATAATTTCCTGAGAGATAGATTATTTCACATTTATAATACATAGTATATACTTAAATATATAGTATAATATATAGTATTTACTCAAAAAGAATGACCTGTTTTTAACTAGATTTTCAGTCTAATCTTTAGAAGGGTCTGATAGTTGATCAGTTCTGAAAATAGAATACAGGGTGTAACCTAAAACGTGTCTTCATTGTCACTGGGAATTCTATGAGATATTCGGAAGAGATTTGATTAGGTCAAAACTGCTGAGACTAGAGAAGTGCTGATAAGTGAGTATTGTAAAATATGTGCACAGAGGATAACGTAAAAGGCATCCTCACTATAAATATTTGGAATACATGGGTCAATATAAGAAATATTTCCTGGAAACATGAGTCCAGGAACATTTCGTTTTCCATGTGGCCATCATTTTGTATTTTTTAAGGAAAACTTAACGGAATGTCTAATTCCGTCCTTCAGTATATGTCTTGACAGATGTTCACTGGGAACACATCCTTGTTGGTGGATACTTGCTGTTATTCATGTATTATTTCTCGAGATATAGATTATTTCACATTTTAAATTCAGTATTTACTCAAAACAGAAACCTGTTTTATAACTAGATTTTTGGTCTAAAATTTGAAAGCATCTGATATTTGATTTATGTCTCAAAATAAAATACAGGATGTAATGTGAAAGGTATTTTGATTACAGATATTGGAATGCTATGATATATTCGGAACAGACTTTGTTAGATCAAAACTGCTCACACTAGAAGATAAATGTGTAATTTGAAATATGTGCACAGAGTGTACACATATTTTACAAATGGGTAACTCAGTATATATTATATATTACATATGTATAGTAAACGATGTCCTCGCTATACATATGTGGAATATACTGTAAGCATTAACATAAGAAAAAAATATCCTGAAAACATAAGTCTGGAAACATTTTCCGTCTGGCTGCCATTTTTTATTTTTTAAAGAAAGGTTAATGTTACAGAAAGCAATTGAGATATTTTAACAAATTTTTGTACACATGTTTACACTTACGTTCTTCAATAAATTAAAAAGTAACAAATTTCATTTTTTGGAGTGTTTATGTTTCATTCGGATCTATGTATTATATCAGCTGATTACTGTACTTAGACTTTTATTTTTCGCAATATCTCAAATGTGATATGATTTTTGAAGTGCGTCATGATGTTTAATATATTTTCGTAGTCCTCTTTTTTTTATGTTTGTATATTCGGTATTGTTCGTACATATTAGATATTATTTTATTATTGCGTGTTTTCAATACCGTTAAATATTGCTGTATTGGACCATATTCACAAGACTGTTGTTTATGTGTTTGGCTACTGTTGATTTCGGATTTGAATGTTGAGAATGTCTGGTGTGTTCTATATATCTGTGTTTGAAGGATCTTGATGTACAGCCTATGTACGTTTTGTGGCACCGCACATTATATTCTGTCGAGTTAGTATTCTGACATTGATGTTGGTAGACTCCAGATTTTTTATAAATGCTTTTCTTTTTTGTATTGTATGGTAAATTTAGGTTATGAACAATGAATGCTCGACAATAGAAGATTGAGATTATAGGTACCATTAGTAAGCAATAAACATGTGTATATTATAAATACATCACATTATCATTATTTCTAGTAAAAAGTGACGGTTACCTTATGATTTGAATTTTAAAATGATTTTTTTTTAATTCATAGGTACTTGAATTTTTTGAATATTAATAGCTTTGTAAATTTTAATTTTCCTGAATTATAATTTATAAAATAACATATTACGCTTTTTGTTGTAAACACAACAACATCTTTGTTTACGTCTGGTAACAAACTTAAACCAGAAAGGAACTATGGCGGAAAGGAACGTACCCACAAATTCTGACCACTTAATTTTTCTTTTGTCAGTTCCTCTAGTATAGAAAATAATAATTTCATAATATAAATGGTCTCCAGATCGCTTATAAGATTCAATTAAATTTACTATTTAAACTTTACATTATTTAATCCGTCTAACGATCTTGTAGTATATAGTTTGTAGTTTCCAATCAGCCCAGATGATATGTGGTTTTCGGTCAGTGCGCACTGTGTTGGCTAGCTGTGTATGTACGGTGTTTAATTATGTTATTTATAACAGCTGTGTTTGTTTTATTCGTTCGTGTGTGTATGTGTTTTTTAATAATTTCACCTACGACTCCTATATACTAGGAAGAAGAAGTTTTACCTGATGATGGGAATTTAATTCCCGAAAAATGTAGTGGAATTAAATACTACTAGATCGCTAGACGGATTTAATAAGGTAAAGTTTAAATAATAAATTCATTTGAATAATAATTTATTTTAAGCTGTCACTACATTTTAAAATCAACTCACTACCAGTAATTAATAACAAGTAAAAAATTTATTTTTAATGAAATTAATACGTTTTAACAGTGTGTCTGTCTATTAGGAATTTGCCTCACGAACATTTTGAATGCTTCACCTGTAACCCGTAACAATTGGATGCACCCATACCTTTACTCTATAAAACCTTACTGTTTTCGATGGTGATGCAACAAAGTTTGACATAGTAACAAAAATATTTAAATGAAGCTATATTTTAATATATAATTAAAAAGAAAAGAAAGTGGTGGACTGGAATCATTAGGTATAGAAAGAACAAAAGGTAACAGAAGTACGTAAAATTACGGGTTGCTGACTCAGCCCACGTGTGGTAAGATCCCGGTGACTAGGGTGTTTACCAGCGTGGTTGTTTTGGAAATTGTGTACGCCTTCGGTAAGGGGCGTCAAGTAAGTAATATGCAGGTATTGTGTTATTGTTGTTTTCTTGTTGATATTGTGTGTTTTTGATTTTAGGATTTGCTGAAGAGCTTGTAATCGCTAATAGGGGAGTTGTGTATGAGAGCGATTTGAAAAGTTCGCGGCCTACCATATAAACAAATGTGTGACGTTTCTGTTTTTTACCGCATCGTGGCGCCAAGTTCCCGCCGTGAACAGCTGTGAAACGTCAAGTCGGTTCAAGTCATTGTTGCGGAGAAACAGCTGTATAAATAAGGTTATGCCACAGCAACGTTGAAAATGGAGAAAACTGAACATCGTCAGTGATCAAATATTTTGTTAAGAAAGGTTTACGCCAACAGAAAATTTTAATAGGATAAAGAGTGTGTTGGGTGATGCTGGAACTTTATTTACTACAGTGAAAAAATGGGCTACTGAATTTAAACTTGGTCGTGTAATTTTGGAAGATGACCCGCGTACTGGGCGTCCGAAAAGTGCCACTACACCAGAAATCATCAATAAAGTAGACAATATTGTTTTGGAAGATCGCCGTTTCAAGGTGTCTAAAATTGTTAAGGCTGTGAGCATCTCAGATAAAAGGGTACATCACATTCTTACTGAGGAATTAGGTATGAAAAAGCAGTCTGCAAGATGGCTGCCGCCTTTGTCGACAAGTGAACAACAACGCATGCGAACGTAGGCTTCTCAGGGATGTTTGGACCGTTTTAAGGAAAATCCAAAAGATTTTATTCGTAGATTTGTAACAACTGATAAAACTTTACTCTAGAAATAAAACAACATTCGAAACAATGGATGCATTGTGATTCGCCGCCTCCAAAATCGGTAAAATCAATTTTGTCGGCTGGAAAGGGTATGGATCCATTTTCTGGGATACTAAAGGGATATTGTTACTATTTTGCCTTGAAAAATCTCAAACAATAAATGTAAAGTGTTACCCTACCCTTTTGGGCCAATTAAATGTAAACATTCGAGAAAAAAGATCAGGTTTAGCAAGGAAGAAGATCATTTTCCATCAGGATAATGTTCGCCCTCACATATGCGTTGTCTATGGCAAAAATCGCCGAGTTGAAATACGATCTGTTGCACCATCCGCCTTATTTGCCTGATTTAGCGCCATCTGACTTCAATCTATTCCCAAACCTCAAAACATTTTCGGGGGGAATGCGTTTTCCCTCAGATGACGAGCTGACAGCGGTAGTGAACGGTTATTTTGAGGATCTATAAGAATCGGACTTCCTCAACATGGTAAGTGACAGGGTAATGACTTGACGCTTCACTGCTGTTTGTGGGGCGAACGTGGCGCCACGTGCGGTAAAAAACAGAAACGCCACACATTCTTTTTTATGGTAGGCCGCGAACTTTTCAAATCGCCCTTGTATGTAGAAGGTTAAATCTTTGTTTTTTTTTTTTTAATTTTGCGGCATATTACATAATTCGTAGACGCTTGCTTTCCAGTTTAAAGTAAATTCAAAATTTCTACAGCCTCATTATTTTTGAGTAAGTACTAGAATTCATCAGTTATTCTAATGGGTAATGCCATATTTCAATTCTTTAATTCCCCTCCAGGTCTACTTTTTGTTTAAAATTAAACATTTTATTCTATATATTTTGAGTGCGCTGTCGGTTACCGTGCGGTGTACACCGAAAATTGTTGTGTGCGTACTTTGTGTAGTGTAATTGTGTTTTGTGTTATGTGGATTTTAATATTTTTAATATATTGACGACTGTGCCATCGTATAATGGTATGAAGAGACTTTTTTAAATATTCTGAGGATGGGACAAGTGTCCCGAAACATGTCAATTTTATAAAGACATTTACTTAAGCCACAGACGGTGAGTTACATAGCGTTTAGTTGATTCTATATAAAAGCTGGCAAAATCAAAGTAGCAGTCAAATATTTCGTATGACAGTTATGAACAATTGAATTGAAATTCATTGCTTTTCTGTTTAGCCGTGGTCCAAGGTTTTCAATTAAACCACACGTTCTAACAGCACCAGTGAACGAAACCAGTCAATCCTAACGAGGGTGTCGTACGTTAGGACCACAGTGCTGTGGTTAATGCTCAGGCACACTGAAGATGGCAGCCAATGGTGGTGCTAAAACTTTTAGTTTAATTGGACAACTTGGACCACGGCCAAACAGCCACCGGTCGTGAAAGCCTTTAGACAACAACAGTTATGAACATTGTTTGACTTACTCAAATATGCTTACTGACATGTATGTAGTGTAGGGTGCGTTTCTTGCATTATTGGTTTGATATTGCAGGTTTCGGATAACAATTTGTCCCGTGTCTGTGTGCGTAGTGCGGCAGATTGATTCCGGAGAGAAATACACCGCCCTCGTGCGGGGTTAGAAGAATAATAAATTACACTAACTCACCCCTAGGATTAGGGATAGGATTTAAGGAAAATCGATAGTTCAAACGTGTTTGACGTAGACCGCCCTTAGATTGTCCAACAAGGGCGACAACATATGTTTACCAGTAGACTAAACAACATTTACCACGATAGTACTGTTCAAAGTATATCAACATTTTATGTAATTGTAATTCAACACTTGCGTGTCAATATTTTGTTGATTGTCTATTTAAATCTTTTGCTATTTTGAGAGATAAGAGAGTACTTACTGGCAATTTGAGGGGAAAAGACTAAAAACATGGTTTTTTAGTCCAGTGAGGAATAAGATAGTTATAAATAACAGCACTTTAGAACAATTGAGCCGTTTTAAATATCTCGGACGTGCAGTAAGCTACGAGTCTGAATATTATATAAATGAGAAGGTAAATAAATTTAGAAATATTTGTGAACCAATCCATAGAAATTTTAGGAATAAAACAAGACATTGCACAAGGATTAAATTTTATAAGACAATATTGCAATACCCACATTGACATATTCGAGTGAGGCCGTAGGTTATGGCAAAAAAAGGAATGCGGCAAGATTCAGAGTGCTGAAATCCAGTTGCTTAGAAGTACAGCCTACTTTTAACTATACATTGCAAGGTAGAATAAGGAATGAGGATATAAAAGCAGAACTTCAACTAGAGGACATAAGTTAATTTATTTCGGCACGTAATGAAAATATTTATTACAGAAGACAATGGTGGGATCATTTACAAAACATGACACAGGATCGATTGCCGAAAGCGGCAGTGAACTATAATGGCATTGGTAGAACAGACGTGGATCGTCATAGGATGAGATGGGTGCCGGAACTGATTTATGTAACCTAATCCTTGAAGTAGGTTATCCTTGAAGGAGAAGGAGAAGGAGAAAGAGAAGAAGGAGAAGAAGGAGAAGAAGGAGAAGGAGAAGGAGAAGGAGAAGGAGAAGGAGAAGGAGAAGGAGAAGGAGAAGGAGAAGGAGAAGGAGAAGGAGAAGGAGAAGGAGAAGGAGAAGGAGAAGGAGAAGGAGAAGGAGAAGAAGAAGAAGAAGAAGAAGAAGAAGAAGAAGAAGAAGAAGAAGAAGAAGAAGAAGAAGAAGAAGAAGAAGAAGAAGAAGAAGAAGAAGAAGAAGAAGAAGAAGAAGAAGAAGAAGAAGAAGATCTATTTAAATATATTTAGTCATATATTGAAATATGTTTTTCTAAATTTGGTTGAGCACAAATAATGCTTTCAGTGCTCAAACCGTGGACTGGATTGTGAGAGTCGTTAAGACAGCCTTATGTACTACAATTCAAAATAATCTACACAACCAGCCTGATCTGTTCTACATATCTGTAATAAGCCTCCCCTTGGCACCTCCTCTCTTTGTTTATTCTGCCTAATGGTATTTTAATCAACCATTCTTGACAAAATATACGATTCATTAACAGTATTCTATATGTGACCTATACCTCGGCAAGAGGACGCAGTCCATCTGCCTCTTGCTTAGTGGAAGATTACAATGGTGATACCTTTTGTGTTATAGAATTTGTAGCATAAAAGAGGCTATCAATTACTGGAAAAACACAAATTTTCTCTTTCTTAAAATAAGGTAATATCAGTAACGGCAAACGTCCAGTTCCTAGATTTAAAACAAATGTTTATAAGTTAATATTCAACATTTTGACACACACTGTTAAACAGATGATTAAACATATTAAAATCATAAGCATTAAAGTAAAATTGGTTAAAAAATAAACAAATTGTTTCGAATATCACACACACACACACACACACACACACACACAATTTGAAATAAACAACAGTTTTTTAGTACTTTCGATTTTAGTAATTAAAATGAAACTGAACCTAACAATTTAAGAAATTTAACTATTTACTGGATCTTTTTCTTCTGATAGTTCCTATCCGTTTTGGATGTTGGATATCATACAGACTATGTTAACTCTCTGTACTGCTGCACGGTATAAGTCAGTTGTATTCATGCCAAACCAGGACCTTAAATTTCTCAGCCATAATATTCTCGGTCTCCCAACTCTTCTCTTTCCAAGTACTTTCCCCTCTACTATGGACTGCTATAAGTAAAATCTCTGCTCATTTCTCATGAGATGTCCCAGATACTGAAGCTTTCTTATCCTCACTGTGTTAATAACTTTCTTTCTTCATCTTTCTAAGAACGTCAACATTAGTTATATGTGCTGTCCATCAAATGCTCAGCATTCTACGGTAAAGCCACATTTCGAAAGATTAATTGGATAATAACCTGAAATCAATATGTTGTCTATTTACCTGAGTAAAATCAATTGACAAGGGCAGCGAGTTTATATCCCTTTGCATTGAGACCGGTGGGTGACGCTAAATAAGCCTACCTTTCAACAATTGCAACCCTTCCGCATCAACATACAACTTCATTCACTGGACAACAAAACAGAAACGCGTTTCGGAATATCTCGATTTACCAAACCACTTGTGATTTTTCCGAATTTCGTTTTGACATGCAGGAGGTGGGAGAAGTACAGAAAGACGTTAGCGAGAGGATGCAGGAAACATATGACATCGCTAACAGGCTGGATGAACAAATAAAAACTAACAAAAATAGTATACTGGAAATAGACCAGAGAGAGAAAAACCTGCAGGAAAGATTAGAGGCGCTGAGAGACACACCAATACTAAACACTCATACGTGTCATGGTGAAAACAGGGAAGTAATGAACTTCCAGGACTATCGACGAAACCCAATGGAATTTTTGGAAAGAATGGAGGAGTTTATTGGGAGAAATAGAGAAACAAGGTGGGACAGGATAAGAGAGATGCTTGACGAGACGTTTAAAAATACTAAGGATAACTGGTGGATAGCGGTACGACCCGAAATAACGAATTTAGCAGAGTTTAAACGCCAGTTTAAGGAAAAGTATTGGTCAGAGACCGCACAAAACAGGGTAAGAATGGACATTTTCTATGGCAAATACGACGCGTCCTATGGACAATCCCCGACGTCTTATTTCCTGGGAAAGGTATGTTTAGCACGGAAGTTGATACCGCCGATCCCAGAAGAATGTTTGGTAAGGCAGTTAGCTGGACATTACAGCTATGGGATCAAGGATGCCCAATTATACCAACAGATTAGCAAAATAGCCGATCTGGCCAAATTATTGGAAAATTGCGAATCCACAGGAAGGTTCCAGGATTACCAACCCCCCAATCGTAAGGTAGAGTACAACAACAATAATAACGGACCAAACCGGAATGGAGGTGGGAACGGTAATAATCTAAACACCAATAATCAGAGTAATAATATCCCACCAAATGGCCGAAATGATAACACTCAGGGCCCAATTAACCGCAACTATCCGGGACCAAACAGAGGTAATTACACCGGGAATAACTACGGTAGGAACTTCCACCAGGGAAACGGTTATCGCGGGAATAATTATAGACGAAGTAATTATGGTCAACGTAATGGTTATCGCAACGGGGGAAACCAAGGAGGAGGCGATAGGAGAAACCAAAATGAATATAGGCCCCAGGTAAATTATACAATGGCCAATAACCGACGGCCATATCCACCTAATGTACCCACTTACATGTTTTACCCACAACAGGCGCCAAGTAGCCAGAGTAACACGGCGAATAGCCAACCTATTAACGGTAATCCCGAGGTCAGGCAAGAAACACAGACGGGTCAGCAACCCAATGTTCCGGGAGACCGGGCCAATGAGACAGTGGCTCATTTAAACTAAACGCGGCAGTGAAAAAGGAAAACCGCCCTTCACTGAACCAATATTATGGGGTGACACATGACGAACATAGACAGGACAAAGACGGGACTAGGATAAGAATAAATAATTACCTTAAGGATATTAGAGAGGAGTTATTAGAAGAAGGTGATAATATCATTAAACATAGTAACCAAAGGAATAATAGTATCGTGCAGATTAAAGCATATATCAATGGCATAGAAGCGATACTACTCATTGACACGGGGTCAAATGTGTCACTTATCGATAGCATTGAGTTAGAGCGGATTAAACAAAATAGTAATTTACCAATACCCACTCTACCGATAAATAACATTATTTTAGTCGGAGCAACGGGGAGGCAAAATAAATCAATAAAGAAACAGGTGTCATTAGAGATGACTAGTAATGGGGTAACAATACCAATAGGGTTATTAGTGGCGAGTAATTTACCCATGAGTATACTAATAGGCTGCGATATACTTAGGCCATACAATGCTGTAATAGATTTGGAAAGTAAGGTGATAACTTTTAAGACTAACAAGGGGATTTGGACCAATAATTTAATCGATGTCCAAGGAAGTGGTACAGACAATACACCTTATCAAGCGATAGTGAACCATTATTATTGTACCGATCGTCCAATCAATATGCCATTATATCAGGAGGAAAACCCAGAGTTGTGGTTAGAAAAGTTAGAAGAAATACGGGATTTCCAAAGGACGAAAGCAAGGGGTCTGATCAGCGAAAAACAGGCGGAACAATTAATCGAGGTATACAACCATTATAAACACATATTCTCGAACGCTCCAGGTAAAGCCAGAGATTATCAGTGCACCATAAAATTCAAAACTTCGGTGGAATTTAACAGGAAATCGTACCCGATCGCATACTCGCTAAAGAACGAAGTCAGGGAAGAATTGAACAGGATGATAGAGGACGACATAATCGAGTATAGCCATTCGCCCTTTACCAGCCCAATCATAGCGGTGCCAAAAAAGAACGGAAAGGTACGTATTTGTCTCGATGCTAGGGAGATTAACAAAATGATTGTTAACGACCGCACATCACCTGGGGAGATAGAGGAGATATTAAAAAAGTTCCACGGAATCAGATATATAAGCTCATGGGATACGGTATGCGGATACTGGCAGATAGAACTCCACCCTGATAGTAGGAAATATATGGCATTCATATTCGAGGGCAGAAACTATCAGTTTAAGCGGTTACCTTTTGGCTTAATAAATTCTGTGGCGGTGTTTGTAAAGATAATGGACAGAATATTGGGGCAGGAAGTACTGAAGTTTACGACAGTGTACGTCGACGACCTACTGGTGACTTCAGCGAATTGGGACGACCATTGTAATAGGGTTGAACAGGTGCTAAAGAAATTATCAGAGAATAATATCACCCTCAAATTAGACAAGTCCCAATTCATTGCAAATGAGGTGAAATTTTTAGGATTTAATTTAACAGAACAAGGGATTACTCCATCCAAAGAGAAGGTAGAGGCCATACAGAAGTTCCCCACCCCAAAGAATAGGAAACAGCTGCAGTCATTTTTAGGAATCTGCAACTATTACAGAAAGTTTCGGTCCAATTACTCAGAACTAACTGCCAGGTTCCAAAAGCAGTTATCAGCTAAAGACAAATGGACTTGGGGACCAGAGCAAGATGGAGTGCTCAATATCATAAAGGAAAAATTTTTAGAAACCGTAATGTTGCATCATCCCGACTTTACAAAACCATTTTTTCTAAACTGCGATGCCAGTAACGTGAGTTTAGGTGCAGCCCTCTATCAGGAAGATCAGGACGGTAACCATTTAGTAATTAGCTTTGCTAGCCGCGTGCTGAACAGTTGCGAACGAAACTACAATACTACCGAAAAAGAACTGTTGAGTGTAGTTTTCGCATGCGGTAAATTTAGGACATATATATTAGGGTACCCCATAACAGTTAGAAGCGACCACAAATCTATATCATTTTTAAAGCATTGTAAACTGAACCACGGAAGGTTGATTAGATGGGTTTTGGCCTTGCAAGAGTACAATATCACATGGGAATATATACCCGGCAAACAGAACGTAGCCGCCGACGTCTTATCTCGCGTCAATATACCAGACCAAACCTTCAAAACCTTCAACGGCGAAAAGGAACAATTAGCCAAGGTTTACCACATTATTAAGAGCAGGGAGGATTTAAAAGATATTTTGCACGAAATAAAGTCACAACAAGAGGCCGATCCGAAATTAGGAGATATTAGAAAAAGGGTACAGGAAGGCGATGAGGTCATAAACCGATTTTATTGTATACACGACGACACTTTGTTTATTAGGAATACCCCGTAACAAGAGAATTGGAAATTAGTGATTCCACCAGCGATAGAGAGACCGCTAATAATCGACTATCACGAGAGGTACGGACATATGGGTGCCCTTAAAGTAAGGAAGGCATTGGAAGAGCAAACATACATTAAGGGGATGAATAAGAAGGTGCAACTGGCGATACGGTCGTGCGATATTTGTCAAAAAGTAAAGTGTGATAACGAGAGGAAGGAAGGGGTCATGATACCCATATTATCTACCGAAAAATTGGAAAAGGTATTTCTCGATATCTGCGGACCCTTTCCACGCAGCGGTGGGAGACACCGATATAAATTTATCGTAATCATTTTCGACCACTTTAGCAAGTATACAAAGCTATACCCAATAACTAGGGCAACGACCAGGAAAATAATAGACATAATAATCAAGCGTTATATAATGGAAGTGGGCCGACCGTATTCTATAATTACGGACCACGGTACTCAGTTTAGGGGAAAACTTTGGAAGGAAAGCTTGGGAGAACACGGAATAAAAACGTACAAGACGTCCGTATATCACCCGAATAGTAACCCAGCCGAGAGAGTGTTAAGGGAGGTAGGACGGTTACTAAGAACATACTGCCATAACGAGCAGAAAAGATGGCATGAATATGTAGCCTCTACCGAGGATTTTCTCAATTTCTCGCATCACAATACCATCGAGATGTCGCCATACACGGTTATGTTCGAAAGACCCCCACCACGAGAGATAAAAGAAATTATTAATTTTCCCGACGAACCCGCATACCAATTTGAAGGGGCAAAATTTTATAACAAGGTGTTAGAAAAAAGGAAACAGCAGTGGAAAAAATATATCAAATCACAGCCTAAGGCAATTAAATATGAGGTAGGTGAAAAGGTGTTAGTTAAAAATAGAGAATTGCCCAGTGCTATACAAGGCATAACGAGGAAATTGCTACTCTTATATACAGGGCCTTTCACGATAACCAGAGACAATAAAAACAATACCTACGAGGTAACTGACACAATTAGGATGGATGGATGGATGGACGGATGCACGGGCGTCTTGCGCCCTAATTTGTGTGCGTTGTCCAGTCCTAAGCCTGCACAATTAGGTAGCATGTAGCACTGTAGTAGCGGGGCGTCTTTGCACCCGGTGCATGACTGCAGCATCTGGGACGAGCCCAATGGCTGCCTGTGGATAGACATAGTTCTGGTTCATTCGACAGGTAACCTAGAATAAAATAGGAGTGGACAACCGCCAACCAGTTAACTGAGAAGGCGGGGGAGAAAGGTTTTCAATTTTTATTTATTTTAATATTACAGCAATCAGTGGGCACTGCCGCAAGGACGGGTTCAGGCGACAGATGTCGCGCTTCCCAGTCCTGCGTGCAGACGCCGTGAGGCGTCGGTCGCTCCCCGCGAGGCAGAGAGCCTCCGTGCCAGTGATAGCGCGTAGCAGCGGCATTCAGCGCGGTCGGCATACTAGGAAGGGAGGAAGGAAACAGCTTTGCAGGTAAATTCTGGGGCATGGGCAGATGGTGAGTATACAAAGTGAGGTTTAAGCAGTTTACTTAAACTTATGGCGGGTCATCGAGAATCGCCCGAGGGCGTTTGACCCGGACAGGGGGAGGTGGTTGCGTGGTGCTGATGGTTCTGAGGTAAGGGAAGGAAGAGGTCTCAGCTGCGGCAAATAGAGTCGCAGCTAATGACCAGACAAAGGCTGAGAGAGCAGGAACTCGTAGACCTCCTCGAATTACACTGTTTCTAACAAACCAAGGAGATCCCGACAAGGAACGGAGGGTTTTGGATTGGAAACTTTCCAGCCTACGCCTGTTGGTGGCGGAGGCAAGTGACCACCATACAGGTGCCGCATAGGTCAATACAGACCGGAGAAACAACAGATAGAGGGTAACTTTCGTGCGCAGCGCCAGGGGGCTGCGGCACGCGAGGTATGGGTAAAGTTTGGCTCGGACGCCGCGAGCCTTGGCAAGGGTGTCCGTCACGTGGGCGTTGAAGCATAGGCGACGATCTAGCCGAACGCCTAGATACTTCACCGACTCTTTGTAGGCGATAGGCCTCCATTCAAGGGAGAGGGGCTGGCATCGGGAGATGGACTTACGAGTGAAACAGATCGCCTCGGATTTCTCCGTGTTGATCGTCACCCGCCATTTCCGTAGCCAGTCCGGAAGCTGGTCCAACTGACGCTGCAACTGTGTACTCGCAAAACGCGGGGACACAGAGCTGTAATGATACATTGCATCGTCAGCGAACAAAGACAACGTGACTCCGGGCAAAACAGGCAGGTCGTTCGTGTACACGAGGTACAGAACGGGGCCGAGGACAGATCCCTGGGGTACGCCAGCGGCGACAGGACGAACTGCAGAGCAGGTTCCGTCGACGCTAACCCTGAAGGTTCGGTCGCTGAGATACGACCGGAGGAAAAACACTATGGACGATGGTAAGGGGGAGTTAGCAAGTTTGAAGAGAAGACCTTCGTGCCAGACTTTGTCGAAGGCCTTGCTCACGTCCAGCAGTGCGGCGGCCGTAGCCGCTCGCCTGTTGGTGGCGTCAGAGAGTTGCGTTACCACGCGGACTAGTTGAAGCGTGGTCGAGTGCTCTCTGCGAAACCCGAACTGTTCGTTGCGGATAAAATTATCCAACAACGGCGAGATGCGGGCCAGCAGGAGCCGCTCGAACACCTTCGAGATAACTGGCAAGAGAGATATTGGCCGATAGCTTTCAGGAAGCATGCGCGGCTTGCGGGGTTTAGGAATCATAACGATGTTGGCATTTTTCCACAGGCGGGGAAAGTACTGTAGCCGGAGACAAGAGTTGAACAGCTCGAGAACGAGGTCAACGCCTGAGGCCGGGAGATATTGTAATGCAGCGGCCCCGATCCGGTCAGGACCGGGGGCGCGACGGCGGTTTAGTCGACAGACAGACGAAACGAGTTCGTCTCTGTCGAACGGGAGGTCTGGGCCAGCGGGAGGGCGAGAAAAATAACCAGATAGGAAGTCCCGGACGTCTGCCGAGTGGGCAGGGTCCGAAACGCCTCGATGAACGGTAAATTGCGACTCCATGCAGTCGGCGAAGACCTCAGCCTTGCCTTCTGATGAAGACACAACCCCGTTCGGGGTTTCCAGCGGGTTGCGAGTTCTCTTCTCGCGGGTCAGTCTACTCACCGCTCTCCAGACGGAGGCGTGGTCGACTTCAAGAGACTCAAGGTATGAGTCCCATCGATCAGAGTTTACGTCCCGCAGTAGCTGCTGAACGTAAAGGGACTGTTGTTGAAATCGTCGCTTAACGACTGGGTCTCGGGTTCTTTGCCATCTGCGGCGGAGCTGGCGCCGTAGCCAGATGGCGTGGAGTACTTCCGCAGGTAAGGCCGATTTACGATGATTCACCTCGAGTGCGTAGGTGTGTCGATCTATGACACCTTGGACCAATTCCTGAAGATTTGTGGCGCGGAGATCCAGATCTTCACGAGTGACGATTGGGTCCGCCGGGAGAGATGGTAACCGTCGAGAGAGCTCGTCATGATAGGATCGCCAGTTGACTCTCCTAACAATCTGAGCGGGAAGTCGGGGTGACGCCGACAGCTCTCGAACAGTTATAACAAGGGGATTGTGATCGGACGGAAGGTCCGACACAGACGAGACCTCGATGTTGCGGGCAACGTTCTTGACAACTACTATGTCAAGAACGTCCGGCCGATGGCCGTGAAAGGGGAAGTAGGTAGGGTCTTCAGGGCCGATGACATTAAGTGCCGGGTCGCCAGAGACGAACCGGAACAGAGAATTTCCATAGGCGTTGACAACGCGGCTGTTCCATGAAGGGTGTTTGGCGTTTAAGTCGCCGGCTACAATGGTTGGGAGGGGGTGGTCGAGGAGGGCGTCCCACTCCTCGGGCGGTGGCGGAGTTCGCCGGCCAGGCCGGAGGTACGCAGAAACAACGCGCAGCTCCGATCCGCCGGCGTCCACCGCCACCGCGCAGCCTTCAATAATAGATGTATCTAGAGGAGGCAAAGGCCTGTGGGATATCCGCCTGTGGACTAAAACAGCTGTGCCCCCCGAGGGGGGACAGCGAGGCCGTAGGGGACGATCCTGACGATAACAGGCATAGGCAGGAAGGGTAAACGAGTGGTAATGAGCCAGATGAGTCTCGGAAAGAAGTATGATATCAACATCATACTCCGTTACGAAAGTCATCAGTTCAGATCGCCTGGGGAGTAGCCCGAAGGCGTTCCACGCAACGATCCTCAGGCTATTAGCCATTTAGGGGAAGTAGAGGAAAGAGGGCAGCTAATGATTGGAATACCAGGGCAAGCACAGTGGTAGTGTCGCGAGCAGTCCTGATGGATGCAACAAGATTATCTGCCCAGGCAGTCAGGGGATCCGCCGAAGCCCGGGAAGATTCCCGGGATTCAGGAGGACAAGCCTGACTGGCCTCGACAGGGGTAGCAGATGGCGCTGGGCTGGTGGTCTGAGTAGTAGACTGCTCGCTGGAAGGTTGAGGACGATGGCTGGGGGCGGGTCGAGCCCGCGGAGAGGGTACAGGTGGAACCTGTGATGATGTAGGTCGGCCGGCGGAGTTCCGGCGACGACGAGAGCGCTTTGATTTGCCCGACCGGGCTGGAGGCGGGGCTGATTTAGCGGCCATGGCCGCGTAGGAAGGTGCGGGCGCTCCGGTAGGCGCCGGGATTGAGGCCGCTGCAGGCGGCGCCGAAGCGACGACTGCAGGCGAGACAGCGGCACCGGAAGCAACCGGAGTTGCTGCCGGTACCTGGGCAGATGCACCAGTGAGTGGCGGGAAAGCCGCTCTCCGGTTAGGGCCAGGACCAGCTACACGGCCTGCCTGCGCGCCGGGGCGCACAGGAGGTCGCTGCGGTTTCATGGCGGCGATAAAGTTTGGGCAGCCTCGGTAATTAGCCGGATGGGCTCCTTTACAGTTGCAGCATTTAGCTGTGTACCCCGTCGTAGGCTTATCACAGCCACGATGAGGTTCAGCACAACGCACGCAACGCGGGGGCTGATGACAAAAAAGACTGCTGTGGCCGAACCTCTGGCAGTTGAAACACTGCGAGGGGCCGGGCCGCGGGTCAAATGTTCTGACTTGCACCCGTAGGTGCAGAAGATTCTGGAGAGTGTAAATCTCCTCGAAGGGGCCTACTTTCAATAATTTACAAAGAAAGCTGTTGACAGGACGGCGGTCATCACCTTTGCCAACATGCAGGACGCTTACCGCGGTCGGCGCATAGCCGAGCGCAACAAGTTCCTGCCTGATGGCATCAGGGTCGGTAAAGGATGGAATTCCCGACAGAACGACCTTGATTTCACGCTCTGACGGGAGGGCAAACGTATGAAAAGAAATCTTACGCTCTGTCAGGAATGACTGAACAGAGCGGAAGTCCGGGATCGTAGCGGTCGCCAGCTTTAGCGAGGGGCCTTGGCACCTCGCCTCGACCTTGACCGAAGGGAGAGCTCGGGATAGGGAACGTAAAAGTTCAGAATAATTCCTATTATCCGGAATTACAATGGGAGGAATGCGAGGAGGAGACACAGTTTGGGTGGTAGCTGGATACTCACGTTGCATGCGCTGAGTGCCGCTGTTACCATGATTAGATGGCAGATCTGCAGCTGAGGCGGGCGGCGGAGTTTGGCTGCACAATTAGGAACAAGGTAAAAGGTACGTATAACCAGACTTCATTAAAAAAGTACCATGATTAAAAATCGCAAGTCGAATACTCAATCAGTGACCAAGTACCATGACCAAAAACCAAAGTCAAATACAGCATCATAGAGAAGGTACCTTGACTAAACATGTTAACGTGAATTTTTTTAACTTAGCCATAATTAGAAAGGAGGTAGAGATTATTAAATAAATATAAATATTATTGTTATTAATAAATATTACGAGATGGACACATTCCATCATAGGCAAGATTTATTTCCAATAGCCATGTCAACGTATATTTACCAGCTTACCCGTACTTAGAGAAGGAGAGAGATTATTATAAATGAATATTACGAGAAGGACATCTTACACCAAAGGCATAAAGATATATATAAAATATAGATTTATTTCCAATAGCCATGTCAACGTATATTTACCAACTTACCCGTACTTAGAGAAGGAGAGAGATTGTTATTAATAAATATTACGAGATAAAATAATATTTTATATATATATAAAATATAGATTTATTTCCAATAGCCAAGTCAACGTATATTTACCAACTTACCCGTACTTAGAGAAGGAGAGAGAATATTATTAATAAATATTACGAGAAGGACACCTTACACCAAAGGCATAAAGATATATATAAAATATAGATTTATTTCCAATAGCCATGTCAACGTATATTTACCAACTTACCCGTACTTAGAGAAGGAGAGAGATTGTTATTAATAAATATTACGAGAAGGACACATTACACCATAGGCAAGATTTATTTCCAATAGCCATGTCAACGTATATTTACCAGCTTACCCGTACTTAGAGAAGGAGAGAGATTATTATTAATAAATATTGCGAGAAGGACTTAGTAAAGGAGTAAAGAGGGAGAAATACTGTCATATATTTGATATTAAATGGAAATGATAAATGAAAAAAAAAAGGGAAAACAGTGTGTTACATAAGGAGGTAATGATGACTATGAATAGCTATTAACATTGAATGATTTTAAACGATAATTTAACCTGCGGAGAACGATATATTAATATAATTGCGAATTAATCAGAAGAGTTTAAGAAAGGGAATTTATGTGTAGGAGCCTATGATCTTTGAATATTGTATTTTTTTTTTATTATTATTATTATTATTTGTTGCAAAGGTGCAATTATTATTTTCTGAACAGGGATGTGTTGTCTCTGATTTCAGTAGTTATATACAGGAAGGGACAGAGAATGTATGCCATAGCGAGCCACTCTGACTCCCAACCCTCTATGTAAGTTAGGGATTTGATAGGGAATTATATCAAAGATTAAATATAAAACATCAAGGTAAAAAGGGAAGGAATAGGTGATACGACAAAGAACGAACTAGGAATATTGAGTTGGATTAATATATTAAAGGAGTAGTACAGGAATTTAATTATAAGATAAAAGAATGAGATATAAAGAAGCTAATAAAAGGTTAATATAGAGATGATAATTTCATCAAAACCAAAAATATGTTTTTCTAAAATTATCAACTTTAACGGAGAGGCATATGTAACGTCACAAAACGTTCCATGAAAGGAAATTATTTATATAGTAAGTTAGCATAAGAGGAAAGTGAGGTGAACAGTATCGAACACAAGTAGTCCCAAAAAATTGTGTAATTTTGTATAATAATTATTTCTATCAACTTGAAAAAAACGACCAAACTATGACTAAGACAAAACCCCATATATATTATTAAAGTGAATAAGAGTGAAAAACCCATAAGACACTAAGTAATGTCAGAATCAACCAAAATAAAGTCAATAATTACTAAGTTTTATAACTATGAATAGAGTATTAAAAATTATTTTTTGTGAATAAATGGACATGATCCATTATATTATGTGATGTAAATAAAATAAATGTATTAAATGATTTAAATACATTATTAGAAAGAATCTAAGTTAAAATAAAAATTGTATATTATAACATCTTCTCCTGTGTTATAACTTAGGGAACCCGCAATAATTGGTTCTGCCAATTATTCAGGCTGCCTTACTTGTGACGAGCTGAAAATTAATCAGAACAACAAACAATAAATATACAAGGATTCAGGGAAGGGGAGACTGTTGATTTATGCACTGAGTATAGTATGTACTCCTGATGACATGTCTTTATTACATATTGTATTATTTTCTCTACTTAAAATTCTCGACACATATGCTTCAATAGCTTACAGTTTACATGATGATTATATTTTATTCTTTACAAGGCCCCTTAAAATAAGATGTACATGAATTTAATTAATTCTCCGGATCCGGGATTTCCTCTAATACGTTAAGAATGGTTACCTCGCCATATAAAGCTTTCAAAATTTTGCCATTTGAAGAATGGTCTTTATTAATCTTTTAAACAATAAGGCTTTACAGTTTAGAGCTATAACTCTTTTACTAGGAATAAGTATACAAGTTATGAGTATACAATTACTGTTATACAATTACTTAAAATGTCTTTATGTGGTTAAATTAATTGTCTTTTGTTGAATATAATATTTAATATTTCATAAGCACGGAAGGCTTGCCTCCGTGTAACCTTTTTTTGATGTCTTCCAGCTCTGCGTTATTCCAGTCGTAGGTCCTCGGTTGCAGCATGTTTGAAGTAGGTCAGGTATCTCTCATTATCTTCGTATCCGGGAATGGTGTAGTCCTGAAGTCTTTTAGATCATGGTGTCTCCTGGTTCTCAGCTCTTGGCTAACTGATAGTAATAGCTCGTTGATCTGAATGATTAACACAAAGTTTCATTCACCTGTATCCACTTCACATGATAGTTTGATTGTAGCACTTCACTTCATGGGATTACCACAGTTTTAATTACATCAGTATTATATTTTAAGATTTTAGAAGAGATGTCACCGGCGCTAAATTTTAGTTATTCATTCTCACTCGTTTACACCATATTTATATGAGTCGCGGTTCAACTACATTAACGCAACACATTGTTTAATAGTAAAAGAATGCGTCAGTGTCTTAACTGACGGATTAATTACATTTTGTAATAAACTATTTTTAACGTAGCACATATCGGCAGTACACAGCTTACTGTTTGACCGCTCCCTAGCAAGTGGGCGAAAATAGTTAGGGGTGAGTAGTAATCTCGCGACAGTTCAACTCAACATAAAAATAGTTCCAAGTTTCTTTTTTATTTAAAGGACTAAAATTAGATTAAATAATTAAGTAGAGAGATTCTTAGTTACAATTGCTATCAAAGTATATTATAGTGATCTAGATTAATTATTTAAATAATAATCAATTTACAATTATTTTTAGTTAGTTAAGGGGTTGGAAAACAAGTTGATTCTGGTTAGCGCCTGTTTCTGCAGGATTAATTAACCAGCTTTACCCTTTCTGTACTCTCGTATTCCTTTTAATATATTATTAGACTTTCATTTAAATATTATTATTATTTAATGATTACAATAAGCTTTAGGTAAAAATGTGAGATTTTATTAAACACTTAAAATTTATCAACCTATACATTATCAACTTAATTAACTAATTTATTTTTATTAATAAAATCGTCACATACTCCGCCTCTTAACAAACACAGACTCCTGACAAGTTGGTTAGCAATGTACCGGGAGTATGCTTGGGGAGTACCTTGTGAAATTTCTCTCACCCGTTTTTCTTCGTATGTAATTACGAGGAGCATAAGTCATTCTTGACTTGCTGATTCTTACTATCTATACATATTTCATAATTTACAGACTAATTCTACTACTACATAAAATTCACACACTATAAAATGTATTTTAAACATTCTAAATTTTTCTTAACTCTACTACTTATGACTACTACCGGATTTTTCTTTAGCTGTGAGTTATTCTAGTTATAGAATTTACTCTTTAATTACTCTTTTTATTATTATTATTATTATTATTATTATTATTATTATTCCTCATATTGGATGTCAGCTGACTTCTTACTTTGCTCTACTTTCGATGAATAGGATTCAAGGTTGATCAGGCCTCGTACCTATTTATACGATAAGGTACCCAAATGTTACTCAAGTACTCTTTGCATTTATTTAACTTGCACTCTACCATTTTCTTCTTCGTGATAACGTTTTATCTGCGAAATATGTGTCCTTCGTACATATTTTTGAGTAGAGGGTTCGTACAGGGCTTCAGTTACTGGAGTTAAGTATTTGTGAATTTGATAAGGACCGCACCATCTGTATGATAGCTTGGAAGTTGTCTTATCGATTGCACTACTCGTTGGGTGCGTTTTATACATAACTAACTCACCGATTTGGTACTTTACTTCATTATTATTATTTTTTTGCTCGTGATATTTCCTTGATTTCGCTAAGTTTGTTCTTAAATTAGCGCGCGCTTCATTCCATATTTTCCTAATATTTTTATCCCTAATTTCAAGGGGTAACAATTCATGTATTTTCCACTTAGTGGATAATTGGTGGTTAGGTTTATACTTGAACAATAATTCGAATGGGGTAGACTTATGTCCTTCATGATATGCTGAATTAAAGGCGAATTGTATCCAGGAGAGGTTCTGGTCCCAAGAAGTATGGTCGTTACCATGGTAGGCTATTAAAGCAGATTTTAGGTTTCGCAAATACCTCTCAGCTATATTACCTTGCGGACGATACTCTGTAGTGGTAATGTGGTCTATACCTAGTTTGAAACACATGTTCCTGAATTCCTTGGACTTAAACTGTGGTCCGTTGTCCGACACTAGATGGACTGGAATACCGAATTCTTTGAATAATCTATTCTGTAAAATGCTCACTGTTGTCGTAGCTAAAGCTCGCCGCATGGGGTACATCCAGACGAATTTACTAAAAGAATCTACGCAAATTAGTAACATTATATTTCCTGATTTAGAACGCGGGTAGGGTCCTGAAAAGTCTAAATAAATTTTGGAGAATGGGGTAGCAGGAATCTCAGAGATTAATTGACTTATTTGGCTGTTTCTCGCTGGTTTGCTGAGTGCACACAACTTACACTTCTTTACAAAGTTAGCGATCTCACTGTTCATATTTTCCCAGTGATATTCTTTACGAATTCGATGTATGGTTTTATTTATTCCCATATGTGCTCCAATGGTGGAGGAGTGATAATATTCCATCAGCATAGGTTTAATAATATCAGGGGCGATTATTCGTAAATATTTTCCGTTCGCTATTCTACAACATAATACTCTCTTATTAATAGGTATTTTTCTGACTTGTTTCCTTTTTCAAGTTGTTCAATAATTGGACTCAAACGAGGGTCTTGTCGTTGGTAATGGGCTAAATCCGTAAATGCAAGAGGAAATTCGGTAATTAAAGTATTAATAATCGGCGTTTCTCTACTCTTGTTTTCGTAAGTATTACTACTCGGCTGGAACATACGTGATAGGGTATCGGCAACTACGTTTTGGGTGCCTCTAATATGTTGTACTTTGAATTTAAAACAATTTAGTCTTAATACCCATCTTCCGATACGACCTAACTGTTTTGGGTGATTTAGTAGCCAAGATAAAGCTTGATTATCTGTTTCTAACAAAAACTCTTTATGTTCTAAAAAAGGTTTGAACTTCTCAAAAGCGAAAACGATAGCTAAACATTCTAATTCGTATGCGGAGTATTTCTTTTCTTGGTCAGTCAGGGTGCGTGAAGCATAACTAATAGGTAATCTAGAGTTATCTACTTCCTGATATATTACGGCACCTAGGGCTACACTTGAACTGTCTGTCTGCACAACAAATGGTTTTGTAAAATCGGCTAATTGTAGTACGGGGGGTGATATTATGCTTTCTTTTAATTTCTCGAATGCGGTTTGATGTTGCTCATTCCACTCAAATTTAACTCCCTTCTTTCTTAAAGTATTTAGCGGTGCTGCAATTTCGGCTAGATGTGGGATATACTTGTGGAAATAATTTATCATTCCTAAAAATCGGGCTATTCCTTTCGCATCCCGCGGTGGTAAAAATTCTCTGATAGCACGGGTTCGCTCTGGATCTATGCTTACCCTTCCGTTGGCTTTTACGATGTGACCTAAAAATGAGAATTGTGTCACAGCAAAATTTACTTTACTGGGGTTTACGGTTAATCCAGCTTTCTCCAATCGGGATAGTACTTCACGTAGATGTTCAAGATGTTGCTCAATTGACTCGCTGTAAATAACAATGTCATCTAAGTAGTGGTACACATATTTAAACTTTATGTCATGAAATAATTTTTCTAATAATCTGCTACATACAGAACTACCTTGGGATATACCAAAGGGTACCCTTGTAAATTGGTATAGGTTGAAAGGGACGGCAAAAGCGGTGAGACGTTTTGATTCTTCCGAAAGGGGTATCTGATGAAAAGCTTGATTTAAATCCATAATGGTAAAAATTTTTGCTTTCGTAAAATAATGAAAAGCACTGTGGATGTCGGGAAGTGGTATGGATTCAAATTCTATCCGTTTATTTAGTTGTCTATAGTCTACAACTAATCTATGTTTGTCGTTACTTTTGGGTACTAAACACGCGGGGGATGAATAAGATGACGTAGAGGGTTCGATGACTCCTTGTTCTAACAGTTTATTAATTTGGTTCCTCATTACTTCCATTTTTGGAGGTGATAACTTGTATGGGGCTAAACGTATTACTTTATTGTCGCTCAAATTTATTTTATACTCTATCAGGTCTGTCAGTCCTAACTTCGGGGTGAGGACATTGGAGAATTGTTTTATTAAGGTCTGTATATTCCGTCTATCTTTACCTTCCAGGTGACCTAATTCACATTCGTGATGCTTTAGATGTGAAGAAGTCGTGCTAGTACTTTCTCTGTTATTTGAATTATCATCCAAGTTATATTTCCGTGAACGATCGAATCCAAAGTAAAATTTCTTCTCGTGAATGTCTAAAATTATTCCTGTTTTACTGATAAAATCAGCTCCCAATATTAACTCGGGTCCTAATTCCTCGCATACTAACATTGGAAAATACCACGTCAGATTTTTAATTTTTACCTTAAATGTGATGATAAGTTTTATCATTAAGTTTTGTTTGTTAGCTGTAGCGCATCTAATATTTACAGATTGACTGCGTTTAACTAAATTATGTTTAAATAATTTATTGGCTAGCTCTTGACTAATTAAACTTCGCGTTGATCCGGAATCAATTAAACCGAGGGTGGAATTAACACCAAGGTCAACTTGTATATACGGTAATTGACACTTATTGAAATCACATTTATTAATAGCGTTACATTTATCGATAAATTTTTTTACATAGGGGTCTAATTTTCTTTTGTTATTATTATTAATTTGTTTTATTTTATTTTCTCTCAGGGGTTTACCTGTTTTCACGATGCTGCGGAAGACACAGGGTTTCGGATCTCCCTGCCTTACATGTTTTTTGGATAATGAGTTTTCCGATTGTACTGTTTCCTTTTACAGTTTCTACTGAGGTGTCCAGGTTTTCCGCAGTTATAGCATATATATTCTTTACGCGGGGTCTCACTGGTTTCCTGTCGTGGTTGAGGCTCCTTGGACTTACCATGGCCATGAACATAGGTTGATCTTTGAAATGGTCTTCTTTCTCGTAGACTTCTTGCATCTGAGACTAAGGCTTGCATTTCTTTTCTATGTGGTGTAGTGGATACCGGTGCATGTCTGTGCTGATCTGCGTACCACACATTGGAAGAGTGAATACTACATTGTTCAAGGTCAGCGAATGTAAGGGGTCTACTTATTAGTGCTAAACGGGAGCGTTCTTCAGGAGATAAGCCTACTAGGATAGTATCGACCAATTGTTTTTCAGTCCAGTCGACTTGCAGTAGACGTGAAGATTCTCTGATGTCTGCGATATAGTGGGCCAGTCTTTCTTGAGCTCTTTGTACTCGAAGTACGGTATTTCTCTTGATCTCCTCATAAATTCCCGTGGGGATAAAATATTTGATTATATTCGTGTGAAGTTCTTCTACTGGAAGAGACGAGTTTAATGATTCTAGTACACGATCTCGTAATGGTGGTTTACATTTGGGTAAGATGACCTGCTGTATTTGCCAATCGCTCAATTGTTGTAGATCTTTTATTTGCAGTAGATATCTGATAAAAGTCAATAGAGTCGTTATACTTAAGCCATCGGTGTACGGAATTTCATTAATTATTTTCTCTACTGGGTGGGAAATCTTTCCGTAGAGGTCTACATTAAAATTTACGTTTGGTATACTTTTCGAAGGATTAGTGGTTGCATTAGGATTTGTAATCGCATATTGACTAGTGCGAGTACGCTGAACTTTAGGCGGTGGGGGTTCTAACATGGTTAGGGTATTTAATTCTCTACTAGGTAATTGTTCATGACTCTGTTGTATCTTAGATACGGTGGGTGATTCGGGGTTCGAGGTGGAGGGAGGGTGTTCTAAAGTAGGGGAATGAACTGGGGAAATATATAACTTTTGTAAGTAGTGCTCAAATTCCTCCATTCTCGATGAATCTGACTTTCGTCGTAAGTCGTTGATAATTATGGGAAATTGGCTTAATGCCTCCTCCGCAAATTTCTGCACATCGGCGGGGATTACGGTGACGTCGGGCCAGCTTAATAAATTATTCAACCGGCGGGTTAAATGTTCTATACGTTGCGTAACGCGCAAAAGTTCCGAAGGTGATTTTTTGTCCTGAAGGTTCTGAGATAATACTATCAGTTCCCTATATTTCGCATAACAGGTTTCTCGTTCGCCGTCATAATCGAGTTCACGCAATTTATCTAACTGCGAGGTTATCTCTGATCCGGTTTGGCGTAATGATTTTCGTAATTCAGACACGGTTACATTCACGTGTTTTAGACCTCGTAAAAGTGCTTCGTAGCATAGCTCATCTTTCAATAATAGATCTGGATTAAATTCACCCATTTTCGCAAAGTGAGTGGCTATAACTAATTATTCTACTATTTGCATTAAATACTATACAACGCTATCTTTTTTTTTACACACAAATATAAAAATATAAATCAATCGTATTCTTACTCTTTCATTAATAAACAATCAAAATGAGATGACAAGCTTTGTCATTTTACATTGGTAGAGAGAGAGAAATCTCACACAGGTTTAAATATGCGTACGGCAAAAGGATTCCCCCTTCGGCTACTACACACAGGAAGAGACACGCTTCTTATAACAATAGAACTAACAAAGAGGGTGTCGTTGTAGTTTAACTCAACTATGGGGGAGGTTCACAATGACAGTTTACACACACAGGCGCAGACAAGAATTCAACTGGTCTGAAATTGTTTACAAACCGACAGGTTGATGAATGAACTTTTTGACAAGCACGTACCTGCTGTTATATCGTATTCTTGGGGCGTTTTTAGTTAACATTATGTTCATTCCTATATCTAAATAATATTTAAATTACTTATTTATTATACTATTATAATAACTACTATCGTTTAATTTTTATTTAATATTTTAGACACATTTTAAAGTACATGAGTGAATAAATCAACAGCTTAGGTGTGTGGTTTTATCGGGACACAATTACTTCTTAAATAACACAAGTCGCAAAATTTTTTACAAAGGAGTCGCAAAATTTAAGCAAATTAGCAGATTGGCGCAATTTATAACATCTTCTCCTGTGTTATAACTTAGGGAACCCGCAATAATTGGTTCTGCCAATTATTCAGGCTGCCTTACTTGTGACGAGCTGAAAATTAATCAGAACAACAAACAATAAATATACAAGGATTCAGGGAAGGGGAGACTGTTGATTTATGCACTGAGTATAGTATGTACTCCTGATGACATGTCTTTATTACATATTGTATTATTTTCTCTACTTAAAATTCTCGACACATATGCTTCAATAGCTTACAGTTTACATGATGATTATATTTTATTCTTTACAAGGCCCCTTAAAATAAGATGTACATGAATTTAATTAATTCTCCGGATCCGGGATTTCCTCTAATACGTTAAGAATGGTTACCTCGCCATATAAAGCTTTCAAAATTTTGCCATTTGAAGAATGGTCTTTATTAATCTTTTAAACAATAAGGCTTTACAGTTTAGAGCTATAACTCTTTTACTAGGAATAAGTATACAAGTTATGAGTATACAATTACTGTTATACAATTACTTAAAATGTCTTTATGTGGTTAAATTAATTGTCTTTTGTTGAATATAATATTTAATATTTCATAAGCACGGAAGGCTTGCCTCCGTGTAACCTTTTTTTGATGTCTTCCAGCTCTGCGTTATTCCAGTCGTAGGTCCTCGGTTGCAGCATGTTTGAAGTAGGTCAGGTATCTCTCATTATCTTCGTATCCGGGAATGGTGTAGTCCTGAAGTCTTTTAGATCATGGTGTCTCCTGGTTCTCAGCTCTTGGCTAACTGATAGTAATAGCTCGTTGATCTGAATGATTAACACAAAGTTTCATTCACCTGTATCCACTTCACATGATAGTTTGATTGTAGCACTTCACTTCATGGGATTACCACAGTTTTAATTACATTAGTATTATATTTTAAGATTTTAGAAGAGATGTCACCGGCGCTAAATTTTAGTTATTCATTCTCACTCGTTTACACCATATTTATATGAGTCGCGGTTCAACTACATTAACGCAACACATTGTTTAATAGTAAAAGAATGCGTCAGTGTCTTAACTGACGGATTAATTACATTTTGTAATAAACTATTTTTAACGTAGCACATATCGGCAGTACACAGCTTACTGTTTGACCGCTCCCTAGCAAGTGGGCGAAAATAGTTAGGGGTGAGTAGTAATCTCGCGACAGTTCAACTCAACATAAAAATAGTTCCAAGTTTCTTTTTTATTTAAAGGACTAAAATTAGATTAAATAATTAAGTAGAGAGATTCTTAGTTACAATTGCTATCAAAGTATATTATAGTGATCTAGATTAATTATTTAAATAATAATCAATTTACAATTATTTTTAGTTAGTTAAGGGGTTGGAAAACAAGTTGATTCTGGTTAGCGCCTGTTTCTGCAGGATTAATTAACCAGCTTTACCCTTTCTGTACTCTCGTATTCCTTTTAATATATTATTAGACTTTCATTTAAATATTATTATTATTTAATGATTACAATAAGCTTTAGGTAAAAATGTGAGATTTTATTAAACACTTAAAATCTATCAACCTGTACATTATCAACTTAATTAACTAATTTATTTTTATTAATAAAATCGTCACAATATTTGCAATGACAAAAAATATTAATGTGTTGGATTTGAGACCATACACCAAGATTTCATGAAAAAATTAATTATTATCAGATTTAAATAAAACCTATATGTAATTGTCAAGCAGACAATAGTGAACAATTTATCTTAAATAACGGAAGCTGTCAAATGATTAAAAAGCAGTCAAAATAGCCAAAAACAGTGTTAACTAAAAACATGTAATAGGCATCTAATATTGTATAATTTATGAATTTAATGTTGCCAAAATGCAACCAAATTGCATTAGAAAGCTGTAATATGATATAAAGCAACTATACTAATATACCTGACCAACTTTAACATTGTAATAGCCAAGTTAGCAAAATATTTACTTATACCATGTATGGCTGGAACCAATTATCCAGTACAAAAATAATCATATCTGGCTAGATACTTACATAATACTGGCAAAAATGGGATAGAAAGGTACAATACATCAGTATACCTTAATAAGAAACAAACTCAGTTGAAAGTAAAGTCAATTCTAAAAGAATTTAACTAATTAGAGTGAGATTTGTCTCGCCACAAAAAAGGACATCTCAAGACCAATCAATGATGCTATGTCATCTTGTGATAAATATAATATATGTACAAAGTAACCAGGTATCACAAAAGATAGACAAAATAATAAACTCTGTGTGTACAGTGGTGAAATAATACATATATTAAAGAAAAAGACTAATCATTGTATTAGAAAACTGACAAGAATCTAGGCCATGAGCAGAGGCCATATAAAATTGTATTTATTTGTGTTTTATCTATGTTAAAATTTGTTTATTTTGCTGTAGGAAAGTAGTAGTAGTAGATGTTCAGCTTGTGGAAGGAACTTAGTAACTCCACAACAATTTTTGTTATAAAAATTGAGTTTTCAATGACAACAACTCAAGGTGAGGGTTGTATATTGTATTGTTTATTAGACTTAAGATAATTAGAAACCAATCATATTTAGTATCGCTAGATTCAGTTAAAAACAGGGAATATAAGTAGAGGGAAAATGGCAGTTCAAACCCACAAAGGAATGCCGCCTTTCCCACGGTCTAGATCAAAGAGATGCCGCCGTTCCCACGGTCCAAGATTTTTTCCCACGCTCTCCCCACCACCGCTGGACCACAGCATCCCAAAGGACCGCGAATTTCCGCGAATAAATTTTTTTATTTTTTTTAATTTGATGTTTTTATTTTTTTAATTAAATTGATTTGCATATCCGCGAATATATGCCGCCTTTCGCGAGCCTAAATCACTTTCACTTTCTAATTTCCGCGAATATAATTTTTTATATGCAGCCTTTCGCGAGCCTAGATCACTTTCACTTTCTACTGGACCACAGCATCCGCGACTTTTTCGCTGATCTGTGTCAAGATCCGCGACTTTTTCGCGTATCTGGACCACAGCATCCGCGTTATTTTTTTATATGCCGCCTTTCGCGAGCTTAGATCACTTTCACTTTCTATCACTTGATGCATTATAGTGTATATATTAAATATATGATCAGGGTTACCAACCTTGCATGAGTTCAAATTTGTTATAATGTATATTAAATCTATATGATCAGGTTTACCAACCTATGGTGGGGGGTTCCGACTTGATGCATTATAGTGTATATATTAAATACCTCAGTACCTCAATATGCACCTTGCATGATTTCAAATTTGTTGTGTGTAATAATGTATATTAAATCTATATGATCAGGTTTACCAACCTATGCATGAGTTCAAACTTGATATGTGTATTATAGTGTATATATAAAAATATATGATCAGGGTTACCAATTTTTAAATAAAGCTGATTTGCATATCAGGGGTGGTGTTGGGTGGGTGGTTTTTTTATTTCATATCAGCGGGTGGCGGAGGGTGGGGGGTGGTTCCAACTCGATGCATTATAGTGTATATTAAAATATATGATCAGGTGTACCAACCTTTGCATGAGTTCAAATTTGTCGTGTGTTATAATGTATATTAAATCTATATGATCAGGTGTACCAACCTTTGCATGAGTTCAAATTTGTCGTGTGTTATAATGTATATTAAACCTATATGATCAGGTGTACCAACCTCTGTAGTATTATTAGAGTGTATAGATATTTTATATGAGCAGGGTTGTCAACATTTTCTGCGGTGGGGGGAGGGAAATTCAGATATGTGTGTTATATAGTGTATATATTAAAATATATGATTAGGGTTACCAATCTTACATTATTGTGTATGTGTATAGAGCAGATCTGCCAACATTTTTTTCTCTTCTGTGGTGGGAAATTCAAACTATATGATCATAATTGTTACTCTCTCTCTCTCTCTCTCTCTCTCTCTCTCTCTCTCTCTCTCTCTCTCTCTCTCTCGTTGTCAAAACGTTATGTTCAAACCGTTTCCCCTCTCTCTCACCCTGTCTCTCTCTCTCTCACTATGTACATGAGTAGAGCAGTCGGTGTGTGATGGTTAAATAATTTTTTCTCTCTCTCTCTCCCTCTCGTTGTCAAACGTTATGTTCAAACCGTTTCTCCTCTCTGTGGTCATTACCGTGCATGTATATGATTTTAGAAAGTTTATATATATTCGACAAATATTAACTGTGTACGTACTTACAACGCCCGCTCTCTCTCTCTCTCTCTCACTCATCGTCAAAACGTTGACTTCATTTTTCATTGTATTAAATAATTAACAAATATTAACTATGTGTGCGTGTGTGTTGTCAACTACTTACATGCGCGTTCTCTCTCTCTTAACATAACGCTTCGTGTGAAGCGTTTTGTAGAGCAGGTTTCAACTGTGAAAGGTTTCATACCGTTTCTCCTCTCTCTCTCTCCCTCTCTCTCGCTCGCAGACGTCGGAAGCAATTCCTAGTTTATAATGTAATTACCTGTGCGTGTATGTCTCTCTTTCGCATAAAAAAAAAAATCTCCTTGAAATAAGGTATTTTCAAAAGTTTTGTGTACACATACAAATCGCTATCGGACGATGTACGTGCTGCTCACACACACACACACACACACACACACACACACACACACACACACACACACACACACACACACACACACACATTGTGTATGTCTCTCTCTCGCTGCAAACGTTGGCAAGAATTCCCTTATTCAAAGCGATTACGTTGTCACAGTACACAAACTTAAATATACCTTACAGACTATTGTAATTTTAAAAATTCATTTTGCATTAATTAAAATTACCTGTGCGTGTATGTCTCTCTTTCGCATAAAAAAAAAAAAAATCTCCTTGAAATAAGGTATTTTCAAAAGTTTTGTGTACACATACAAATCGCTATCGGACGATGTACGTGCTGCTCACACACACACACACACACACACACACACACACATTGATTAAATTAGAAAGTTTATATTTATTCGACATGTCTGTCTGTCTGTCTGTCTGTCTGTCTCTCTCTCTCTCTCTCTCTCTCTCTCTCTCTCTCTCTCTCTCTCTCTCTCTCTCTCTCTCTCTCTCGTTGTCAAACGTTATGTTCAAACCGTTTCTCCTCTCTGTGGTCATTACCGCGCATGTATATGATTTTAGAAAGTTTATATATATTCGACAAATATTAACTGTGTACGTACTTACAACGCCTGCTCTCTCTCTCTCTATTTATCTCTCTGTCCGTCCATCCGTCCGACTGTCTATATCTGTCTGTCTGTCTCTGTCTGTCTGTATGTCTCTCTCCCTCTCTCTCTCTCTCTCTCTCTCTCTCTCTCACACACTCTCTCTCTCTCTCTCTCTCTCTCTCTCTCTCTCTCTCTCTCTCTCTCTCTCTCTCTCTCGTTGTCAAACGTTATGTTCAAACCGTTTCTCCTCTCTGTGGTCATTACCGCGCATGTATATGATTTTAGAAAGTTTATATATATTCGACAAATATTGGTCGTTTCTCAACGCTTGGCACTCCTGGTCGCCTTCTTGCGCCTCCTGCACTGCCTGATGGATGCCGACAGCCGTGATTTCTTGTAGTCACGGTGCAGCTGCCCAAAACTGCGAAGTGGCCTCTCTTCAGGCTGCATCCATGGTTCTTCTTGGGCGCCGGCGGTATCTTCAAGACCAGGTTCCCTCGAGAGGAAGTCCAGCAACTCGTCCTCCTTGCCCGGGCAGTGGACGACGGTGAATATTGAAGCTCTGTATCAGTAGCGCCAGCAAGCGTACTTCTTCTACTGCCCGGTCGCCTGCTTCAGCCAGGTTAGCGCCTTGTTGTCGGTCCTCAGGGTGAAATGGTGATCCTCCAAGTATGGTCGGTATTATTGATGGCTCAGACGACTGCCAAGCAGTCTAGTTTGTTGGAGTGGTAGTTCTTCTCCGCCTTGTGGAGTTTGGCACTGGCGTACGAGATGATACGCCTCTCTCCAGCTTCGGTGCATTGATAAAGCACCGCTCCAAGACCCTTTTGGCTGTCGTCGGTCTGCAAAAACATCGGCAAGTCCCGATCCGGTCGTGAGAGTTTTAACGGCTGCCGGAAAGCGGCCTTAACCTCTTCGAAGGCTCGCTGCGTTGTCTCGTCCAATGCCAGTTTCTTGTCCGCCAGCACTGTACACAACTTAAAATATAGTTTACAAACCGTTATAATACAATTATTCAAAATACATTTACATTGATTAATATATATATCACAAACAAACATTGTTATATAAAATAAATACAATATTAATAATTTTGACATTGCAAGATTTTTAAATAATAATTTCACGGCTGTAGATACAGTTCACAAGGAAGTTTACAGAAAAAGTATACTTTATCGTAATTACTTTGTAGTATAAACATTATACTTACATTGTCTCTATATGGCTCCGTTTTCCTCTTTTACACTCTGTAAATATATAATATACCGCCTTCCTTATTTGTTCGGGCTTAGGACCGACTCAAGATCACGTGAAAATGTTTTTTGTTGTGTAAACAAATAACAAATTCAAGTAATATGAGGCTAAGTTACGGTGGATCTGAAAAGAACCGATTAATAATTAGACCTAACGTTTGTGTGTTGTTTTTTTTTTATCATTTTAGTTGTGTCACCACAAACTGACAGTGCGGCATTACTCGAGCATGTAAAGCGATAGGACACTCGTCCATCGTCCAGTCCTCAAATCTAACTTGACATGAACTACACCGTACAGTATCGCCATCCCCCTCGTACACAAACCCAGCGCGTGCCAGTGTTTGTGGACTCTGGTTGATATTTGGATACTTTAAATGGTAATCTTTACGTGCACCCACTCTCTGTATTTTAAAATATGTGCGTAGACGACGTAAATATTCTTCATGATTGTACTTCATTGTACAGCCGTAAATGAAGAGTAATTTGCATGGCTTCCCTTACACACATTTATATGTAACTAGAAGTGGAGTAAGATCCCCACCACCTGCCCTTTTCTTCTTCTTCAAGTGGAAGGTGAAGAACAAACGATACATGATTACAACACCAGCTTAACTCAAGGTCATTGTACACACACAGTGGAATGCTTTTAGAAATTTGCGACACACACACACACACACACACACACACACATACGAACATACATACACAACGATGTTTCTACTTATTTGAACAAGTCCTGTATTAAATGCACTTGTTAATGTTTTAATGTGAACAATTTTACGTTTAAATAAAATCTGTACATACAATAAAATTATGTTTCAGTATTAATGATATAAATATTACTGTTTTATTAATTTAAAATACCGTATATATATATAACCTAGGAACTTCGCAGGTGAAGAAATTGATTTCTATTTTTCATCTGTAACGACATGCGTGTATAATTTTAATTTATTTCACTATACACCTCTGAACCTATGTGTAATTATTTTGTAAACTGCGTTATCTATGGAGGAACTGTTGCAGCAAACGTTAACACTAGAACGATTATATTATTATTATTTAGTGATCAGATAATTTCATAAAAAAATAAGAAACGTAAAAGATATACGATGACTTTACCGCAACCACGTCTATTTAGATAAACAGCTCGGAAGAAAAAATAATTCTTCACAAAGCATAACAACAACTACAGTCTCAAATAAATATATTTTAAATCTGGGGCTATGCGTGTACGTAGGGAAGGTCTTCATATGCTCACTGGACAAAATATAAATATTCGCTGGCAGATAATTTCATAAAAAAATAAGAAACGTAAAAGATATACGCTGACTTTACCGCAACCACGTCTATTTAGATAAACGGCTCGGAAGAAATATAATTCTTCACAAAGCAGAACAACAACTACAGTCTCAAATAAATATATTTTAAAAAAGATAAATATACATTAGATGGAAATGTTTCCTCTGTTTTTCTCTGTGAAACACAAAAAGAACTTGGGAATCGTGTTTCTTCCCTAGATGCGGTCAACACGATTAAAAGTAAAATTTTAATAACAAAGTTTTCACTGTACTTTAACAAGGATGGTAATATTTTTTTTTCTAGTGCCTAATCTTTTAAACTAAAAAACGTACAATCTTTATTACTTTTACAAATATAGCTTGAACGTAACACATACACACACAGACGTTAGGGAGAGGGAGAGACTGCAATGTGTCAGTGTAAAGTCGTGTCAATGACCTCCTGTATTACAATGGTTTAGCATAGTTTCTTACTGAAGGCTTGTACGCTTTAAATTCAGCTATACCTAAAATATATCTTCAATTAGGGTCATTTTACACACACAGTGGAATGCTTTCAGAAATTTGCGACACACACACACACACACACACACACACACACACACACACACACACACATACACAACGCTGTTTCTACTTATTTGAACAAGTCCTGTATTAAATGCAGTGGTATTTTCTGGATTTCTCTAAGTTTGCTCTTAAATTAGAGCGGGCTTTATTCCATATCCGCTTTATCTGCTTATCCGTTATTTGCGGAGGCAGCAGATCGTGTATATTCCATCTTGTGGACAAAGGGTGGTTTGGTCTGTATTTGTACAGTAACTCAAACGGGGTCGACTTGTGACCTTCGTGATAAGCTGAATTAAAAGCATATTGAATCCAGGATAGGTTTTGGTCCCACGACGTGTGATCGTTTGCATGATAGGCGATTAGCGCAGATTTGAGGTTTCGTAGATACCTTTCAGCAATATTGCCTTGCGGTCGATACTCTGTAGTGGTTATATGGTCTATCCCTAACTCGAAACACATATTCCTAAATTCTTTCGCTTTAAACTGTGGACTGTTATCAGATACTATACGTACTGGAGTACCGTAGTCTTTAAATACTCTTTCCTGTAATATTTTTACAGTCGTCGACGCTAATGCTCGTCGCATGGGATACATCCAAACAAATTTAGTGAACGAATCTACACAGATGAGTAACATTGTATTGCCTGATTTGGATCGTGGATATGGACCTGAGAAATCTAGATAAAGTTTAGAAAAAGGGGTCTTAGGGATTTCTGAAATCATTTGGCTCACTTGATTATTTCGGGCCGGTTTACTGAGGGCACATAATGTACATTTCTTTACGAAGTTGGCTATTTTGCTGTTCATATTGTTCCAATGATATTCCTTTCGAACACGGTGTATTGTCTTATTGATTCCCATATGGGCTCCTATGGTAGATGAATGGAAGTATTCCATCAGGATGGGCTTAATTACATCCGGGGCTATTATTCTTAATTCCTTTCCGCTTCTTATCTTGTGACATAGTACATTTCTACTCAATACGTACTTCTCGGAATTAATACCTTGCGTAAGTTGTTCTATAATAGGCTTCAGTGAGGGGTCTTGTTGTTGATACAGGGCAATGTTTGTGAAGGCAAGGGGGAATTCAGTAATTACGGCGTTAGCACGTGCTATTTCCGGATTCTCTTTGTTTTCAGGAGTTTTAGTGGGCGACTGGAACATACGGGACAGGGTATCAGCGACTACGTTTTGAGTACCTTTTATATGCTGCACTCTGAATTTGTAGCAGTTTAACTTCAATATCCACCTTCCAATTCGTCCTAACTGTTTAGGGTGATTCAATAACCAAGATAACGCCTGATTGTCGGTTTCCAAAAGGAATTCTTTATGTTCTAGGAAGGGTTTAAACTTCTCGAACGCAAACACAATTGCTAATCAGTACTCGTTCGAAACTGAAACGATTAACATCAGTCCCAATGGACCACAACATCCGCGAATTTCCGCGAATAAAAAACGTAAAACGTAAAACGTAAGACGTAAGACGTAAGACGTAAGACGTAAGACGTAAGACGTAAGACGTAAGACGTAAGACGTAAGACGTAAGACGTAAGACGTAAGACGTAAGACGTAAAACGTAAGACGTAAGACGTAAGATGTGAAATTAAACGTAAGACGTAAGACGTAAGACGTAAAACGTAAAACGTAAAACGTAAGACGTAAGACGTAAGACGTAAGATGTGAAACTAAAACGTAAGACGTAAGACGTAAAACGTAAACGTAAGACGTAAGACGTAAGACGTAAGACGTAAGGTACGTTAATCGTTTCAGTTTCGAACGAGTACTGATGCGTTTCCTAACTGATCTTTCTTCTTCTTCTTTTTTTATTACTGACGACTGTGGTAGCAGCGGTGGCGAAGGTGTATAGTGAAATAAATTAAAATTATACACGCATGTCGTTACAGATGAAAAATAGAAATTAATTTCTTCACCTGCGAAGTTCCTAGGTTATATATATATATACGGTATTTTAAATTAATAAAACAGTAATATTTATATCATTAATACTGAAACATAATTTTATTGTATGTACAGATTTTATTTAAACGTAAAATTGTTCACATTAAAACATTAACAAGTGCATTTAATACAGGACTTGTTCAAATAAGTAGAAACAGCGTTGTGTGTGTGTGTGTGTCGCAAATTTCTGAAAGCATTCCACTGTGTGTGTACAATGACCCTAATTGAAGATACATTTTAGGTATAGCTGAATTTAAAGCGTACAAGCCTTCAGTAAGAAACTATGCTAAACCATTGTAATACAGGAGGTCATTGACACGACTTTACACTGACACATTGCACTCTCTCCCTCTCCCTAACGTCTGTGTGTGTATGTGTTACGTTCAAGCTATATTTGTAAAAGTAATAAAGATTGTACGTTTTTTAGTTTAAAAGATTAGGCACTAGAAAAAAAAAATATTACCATCCTTGTTAAAGTACAGTGAAAACTTTGTTATTAAAATTTTACTTTTAATCGTGTTGACCGCATCTAGGGAAGAAACACGATTCCCAAGTTCTTTTTGTGTTTCACAGAGAAAAACAGAGGAAACATTTCCATCTAATGTATATTTATCTTTTTTAAAATATATTTATTTGAGACTGTAGTTGTTGTTCTGCTTTGTGAAGAATTATTTTTTCTTCCGAGCCGTTTATCTAAATAGACGTGGTTGCGGTAAAGTCAGCGTATATCTTTTACGTTTCTTATTTTTTTATGAAATTATCTGCCAGCGAATATTTATATTTTGTCCAGTGAGCATATGAAGACCTTCCCTACGTACACGCATAGCCCCAGATTTAAAACATATTTATTTGAGACTGTAGTTGTTGTTCTGCTTTGTGAAGAATTATTTTTTCTTCCGAGCTGTTTATCTAAATAGACGTGGTTGCGGTAAAGTCAGCGTATATCTTTTACGTTTCTTATTTTTTAATGAAATTATCTGATCACTAAATAATAATAATATAATCGTTCTAGTGTTAACGTTTGCTGCAACAGTTCCTCCATAGATAACGCAGTTTACAAAATAATTACACATAGGTTCAGAGGTGTATAGTGAAATAAATTAAAATTATACACGCATGTCGTTACAGATGAAAAATAGAAATTAATTTCTTCACCTGCGAAGTTCCTAGGTTATATATTGTAATAATTCTAATAAAATAAGTATATAGATGTGTGTTGATGATAATAAGCTATTGTGGAATATGTGACTCCGATGTAATCAAGCCCCTCTGTTTGGACTAGCCAATTTGTAATAAAATAAATAAGATTGATGTGTGAATCTGTAAGTTGTAAGGTGTTTAATTGGTGTGGCTCTCGACGTCTTACTGGCCTGAAACACTTCCTTAAGTTTCCCAGCTGGTCGAGTCCCAATGGTAGCAAGACCGGTCGAGTAGCGCAAAGTTGATGAAGAAATATATATGCTTGGCTTCGCCGAACGTTTCAAAACAAAATTTATTGTTTTGAAGGAAATTTAAAAAAAAAATTATGTTTATAAAAAAAATTATTTTAATTTTATTAATTAATTAATTAGGATCAATTAATTAATATAGGGCTGTGAAGTTTTAAACAGTGTAATGCTCTTCTGAAAATTTTTATTAAAGTTTTAGTATAATTTAAATAATCTATCACCACTCATAAGACTGTCTGTAAACCAATCGATATTTGTTTACCTTTCTATTTTTTAGGTTATCTTCACTTACGGGTGGTAAAGTCCTTGTAGATTATCAATTGGAATTATATTATTGGTAATTAGTATTATTGAAGAAATAAAGAACTATTAGGTATTGAAAAGTATTAATATTTTATTAAGTAATAGCAATATTGACTCTTATCGATTAGTATCGATTCTCAGGATATCGAAAAAAGTTACAAGTATATGATATAAAAATTATATAGGGTTCTTTAAACAGCCAGTTATTACCAAAGTCAGAGAAATCGGGCTCATATTTAAAAAGTATAACGTTACAATCAAATTAATAGTTATTAATAAACACAGACATTGAATAATAATTTGTAAATATAATAATTGTTTTCACCAAACAGCTGTGATGAACCACGAAGAGGCACTGGGTTTGTCAAAGAAAAATGGCTGCCGTCAAGTTGATCAAAATGTGACTCGTCCCTGCTGCGTTCCAAATAATGTATTTTGACGCAATATTTCTGTTCTCGTGTCCGCAAATCTCTTGTTATATGTTGTGTAGTGACTGGTGTAGTGATTCTGGGTTGTATTTAGTGTATCTGTATAATTATTAGTTCAAACACTTTCTCCGATTCCATCACTAATTTGGTTTAATGTATTATACAGTTTTCTAGTGTTTTATGGTGTTTTTCGGAGTAGATTTATATTGTTCTGTGTTATGGAGTGTTACTTGATCGTTTCTGTTATAATATGATAGTTTCAGAAGTATTTTACAAGTCACTCGCGATTTCACAATAACTCACTATACACTCGCTTTGTATGACGATTATAGGTTAGATTATTCACGTTTTCAAAGGTATGTCATGTTAACTGTTCAACTACCAATAATTAACTAACTGTTTCCTCCAGTTTCAATTAAACTCTTAGCCCATATAATATTATCCTTAACATTGTTCAAAAATATTTTCACATCCTGTGTACATTTTACTATTTCACTATATGAATGCCTAAACTTTGGTTATTTGTCAATTTTATTCACTAGATTTGATTTAAATTAATCTTTCAGTTCATTCTGGTTATTTTCAGATTAAATAATGCATTTTATAGTGTTTTCTGTCCAAAAAATAGTAATTTCACTTTCAGTTTGGTATACTCTGTTTGGAAGTCAAAACATTAAAATTTACTTCCTGTCATTATATAAATTCAGCCATTTTATCAGTTATATTTAATATTAATAATTCTATATTGTATTAAAAGGTTCCTATTCCCTTATTTTCTGGTAATTAATTGAATTAGTTGTATTCTGAAACATTATTCTGAAATATATGACTCCCATGTCTAAATTTCTGAGTTTAGTCATTTTATTTTTATTTATAATTCTGAATATAATTTATTAAAATCTCTCTAAATGGTATGTGCAATTATATGGCATGATCTCAAGTTTATTTTGTCTAAACCCCTTTTGTTTATTTGCTTTTAAATGAGTAATTTCTCTGTTTTGATGAAGTTTGGTTTCCATTCTTTTGGCCTATGATTTTTTTTAACAATTTTTCTTACAAAATAATTTACAAACAATATATGATGTGTGATACCCTCTCTGACTTTTTACAAATAGTATTATAAATTAAACATGTTTTCAAATTACACAAAAACAATTAGTATTGGTTACAATACAAACAATAGTTAACACAAAATAAAGAACATTTTTTTTAAATAAATGGTTGTCTTCAAATCAGACATTTTGCAACAAAATTCCCATTTCCAACATGGAAATATGGTTTACAACAAAGGTTTTGTACTAACTAACATCTTAATTACTCTCTACTATTTACAAGTGGTAATTATTTTTATAGTTCTGATGTTAGTTGTTTCAGACCCAAACAAATGGCCTTATATCTAAAACATTTTAAACATTCTTGTACTATATACATTAAAACCTTATATTTATATTCTTATTTCTAACTATTATTATAAGTAGGATTCTACAGTTTTTATACAGTCTTTTATACCTTGTCTTTGGGGAATTGTACCCTGTCATTAACAAATAAATAGTATGAACCGTTCACAAAGCACTATGAAATCTGTTTTTCTTTTTTCATGTAAAACAAAAATGTTATTTTAAACAGATTCATGTCTTATGAACAACATATTGTCACCGTACATATTTTAAGTCATTGAAAAATGCATATTTCATTGCATCCAATGTTTGTGATTGCCAAGAATGAAACACAAGGTTCATTTTTTATAATACCCAAAACTATCACTGGTTCACTTTGCACTTATATATTATGTTAATGCTAAATGGTCGTATAGTCTTATTAACATAATAAATTGGTTAGCGTTTTTTCAATGGAGATTTGTTCCATGGGTACTATATTATTGTTTCATCTTAGTTCACAGGAAACTTTTACTTTGTTCACTTCTCTCTCTTAAATTTATATACATGTGGTTTTTATTTCGTTATACTTTTGTTTTTAGATATATATTTTGGGGATATAGGGATTTGGGTGTCTTTTATAAGAGCATGACGTCTTCTTCAGGATGCTGCCCTCTTCTTCTTTCTTCAGTCTTCTTTTCTCCTGCCTTCTGGGACTGGTATCTTCTCCATCTGTTCTTGATGCCATCAGGTTTCTTGGGATCTTCTCCATCTTCTTCTTTAATTCAGAAATACACAACCTGTATTGGTTGATCTTGGCTTATTTTAGGGTTTCTCTTTTATTTATTCTCCCTCGTTGTGGGTTTGGTCATATTGTGTACTGCTTTGTTATTTACTATTTTACCTTCCTGGGTTATACCTTGAAAACCTTTGGTTATGAGACTGGTTTTGGATGACTCATCACTAGTAACTCTTTTTATTTTAACTTGTATTTTCTTTATAATAATGATTTCTTTCCACAGTTGCTATGAATTAATCTATTTATATTAAACTTAATGCTTTCTTCCAAATTTAAATATTATAACTTCATTATTCTAATGATCAATTGCCATTCAATATTATGCTTATATCTGTCACGCTACAGATTGCTCTCCTCCAGAAGTAATTATTTCAGACATGTTTATGGATGAAATAATTTCTTATGATAATTTCATCATTTCTTATAATTCATTTTCTTCTCCATTTTTATATCGACTTTTTTATATTAGAGTTTTATTAATTTTATATATATAATTATTTGTTTTACTACTGATCCTTTTCGGATAGTTAGTGTCTTCTGAGATATATTATAATTGTAATACATTTTCTTTCTATATCAACTTCGTGTTGTATCCTTGGGATATTAATTCCCTAACATTCCCTATCACGTGGGCTGGGGCAGATCAGAGGGGCACTGTACGCTACTTCTCTGCTGGCCATACACCACTTCTATAAATTGAGTACAGGGGCATATCCATCCCTGCTCAAAAAACATAATGCTGCTGGAATTATCTTCAGTCAGTCATCGAATAAATAAATAAAAAGTAGTCTCATTTTCGACTAATAAAAATATCTTTGGATTCTCCACTTCGTAGTCTCTCAGATTATCTCACTTTCTATCTTAATAAATCTTCATAATTATTATTATACTCATTATATATATATTTTTTCAAAACTCTTAACTTGTCTGATATATTTATTTTAATTATGGTTGAAAACCTTTCTTTTAATAATTCTGGTTACTGTTTACAGTGTAACTCTCTTTCTTCTTCATCTGAATTCTCTTTATACTTTCTTCTGGTTATTCATAGTATTAGCATGGTCTTTATAAATAGTCTTTCGTATTCATTATTTGAATGGTCTTAATATATTATATTTAATTTTTTTTTAACATTGTATCTTTACATTAGATATACAGGTTGTTATATTGATCATTTTATTTAAACATTTTGGTTCTTTCCTTTCTCTTAGAAAGTTATTAATCCGCCTTCGCATTCATTAACATTAATTCATTTATATCATATTTCATGTAGTATTTCTTCTCTTTGCATTTCATATAGGTCTTATTATTATCATTGGTTCAAAATCATCTTCTCCATCTGTTTGGTATGAGTTGTTCTTCTTTGCTCTTAATTAACTGTTTTCATTATCGTTTCATAGGTAATTAGTCTCTTTGCTTCCAAATTTTTTTTTCTTCTCTGGCATATTACACTCTTTTTTGTTATTCTTCTCTACTCCTTCAAATGCTATTGTGAATGTCTAGCATTTATTCTGGATTAACGTTAACTCTCTTTTCTGAATTAATCACTTTATTTTCTTCTCAATTCAATCATAATAGACACATAATTATTTTTTGGAACTTGGTTAGTTTTAATATAAAATTCAAACTATTCTTTTTATTTAATTGAAAAATATTTCTCATAAATCCTTGTAATATGTTGATCTTATCTTGTTTCAAAGTTCTGACGTTCTATCAACATTCAAATTCTGTTTAATTCATTTATTCCCAGAATTGTTTCATTCAGAATTGTTTATAGTAATGTGATCTTACTATTATTTCTGAATGTTTTGGTATTTCTCCAAATTCAAATTCTTCTTAATTATTTACCATAAAGTTTTCTCATAAACTTAGTTATAGTAAGTTAGTCTTACTTTATTCTTAAATTTTTTTGTAAAATTAAGTTCAAAATTCTCTCTCTTTCTCTTTCTTCCATAAAGTTTTGTTCTAAATTATCAGGTTGTAGTAAGAAGTACTTACTCAATTTTAAATTTTTATAATTATATTTCAATTCAAAAGTCTTTCTTTTTCTTTCTTCCATAAAGTTTGTTCCAAAATTATTAGGTTGTAAGATGTACTTACATTATTTTAAAATTTTTTTAAATAAAAATTCTAAATTCCTTTTTCTTATAATTCTCCAGAATGTTCTTTTCAAAATATTAGGTTGTAAGATGTACTTACATTATTTTTAAATTTTTAAAATTTAAATTCTAAATTCCTTTTTCTTATAATTCTCCAAAATGTTCTTCTCAAAATACTAGGTTGTAAGATGTACTTACATTATTTTTGAATTTTTTAAATTAAAAATTCAAAATTCTATAACTCACAACTCATTCTTCATAATATTTCTTCATAGAAGCTTGATTGTACACTCCTTTGATCTTTCCTGAAACGATTTCCTTCAACTCATATGTATTGTTATGCTTATCATTTACCACAACATATGGTCCGGTGTAAAGTAATAATAATTTTTTGGTTATGCCTTCTAAGGTGCTAGGCAGCTCTCTATTTTTTAGGAGGACTTTCTCACCCTCTTTATATGTTACAATTCGCCCTATTGCCTTCTGGTATCTGGCTTGCCGTTTTTCCTGATCTTCTGCTACCTTATTGTAAAACTTCAACTGGTTGAATTTCCTATTGTTGTTCGTTGGAAATTCAATGATTTGTTCAATGTCTCGGGGAGTCGGCTTCTCATACATGGCTGAGTACGGTGGAATTCCTATAGCTGGATGGTGGGCGTAATTTAGGAATGTTTCTGTCGCTGCTAGGTACTCTTGCCACTTTTTCTGTTGGTTGTGACAGTACGTGCGCAATATCCTACCCACTTCTCTTAGTACTCTCTCAGCCGGATTGCTACTTGGGTGGTAGACTGATGTCTTATATGTTTTGACCCCAAGTGCTAATAAAGTGTCTCGCCATCTCCTCCCCTTAAACTGTGTACCATGGTCGGTAATAATAGAAAATGGTCTACCGATCTCTGGGATATACAAATCAATAATCACCGCCAAAACCTTTGCTGTCGTTGCCCGATTAACCGGATATAGCTTTATATACTTGGTGTAGTGATCCATTATGATTACCAAGTATTTATATCTGTGTCGACCACCGCTACGGGGAAATGGCCCGCATATATCCAAAAACACTTTTTCCAGTTTTGCGTTGGAAGTTATCGGTATCATGATACCCTCTGTCTTTTCATTGTTTATTTTTGCACATTGGCAGATCTTACAGGACTTGATGTGTTTTCTCACCTTGCGGTTGATATTCTTGATCTTACAATTTTCCTCTAGAGCTTGTATCACTTTTAACGCTCCCATGTGACCATACCTGACATGGTAATCGATGATGACCTCCTTTTCGATTTGGTGTGGGATTATCACCTTCCATGTCTCATCGTCCAATGCGGTTTTTATGAATAAAATTCCCTTGTTAAGGTGGTAATATTTAGAAATGGTTTCATCATTGGCTTCTAAACGACTCACAATGTTTTTCAGCTTAGGATCAGACTGCTGATGGATTCGGATATTTATTAACAAAGCTTGTAAATCGGCTCTGGTCGTGAATATGTTATAAATTTTTACTAAGCTCTCCTTCTCTCCCTCGAAAGTCTGATCTTCCAGATTTATACGTGACAACACATCCGCTACCACGTTCTTCTTTCCTGGAATGTATTCCCATTTCAGGTCATATTCTTGTAGGGCGAGTACCCACCTAGCCAATCGGCCGTGACTCAATTTGCACCTACGAAGGAACGAGATGGATTTATGATCAGTTCGTACCGTGACTTGATATCCGAGAATGTACGTCCGGAACTTGCTGCATGCGAACACCACGCTCAACAATTCCTTTTCTGTCACACTGTAGTTCTTTTCGCACTGGTTCAGTGTGCGACTAGCGAAGCTTATTACCAGATGTTGTCCCTCCTCATCTTCCTGGTATAAGGTCGTTCCTAAGCTTAGATCGCTAGCGTCACAGTTTAGAAAGAACGGTTTCTTAAAATCTGGGTGACGAAGTATCACACTCTCCAGAAACTTCTCTTTTATCAATCGGAAAGTAATATCTTGATCTTCACCCCAAATCCATTTGTTTTTGGCAGATAACTGTGGTTGAAACTTGGCGGTCAACTCGGAATATCGGCTCTGAAACTTCCTGTAATAGTTACAGAGTCCGAGGAAAGATTGCAATTGTTTCCTGTTTCTTGGTTGCGGGAACCTCTGAATTGCCTCCACTTTCTCTGCTGATGGGGTAATACCTCTGTCGTCTAGGTTGAAGCCTAAGAATTGTACCTCGCGCGCTATGAATTTGGATTTCTCCAACTTCAGTGTTATGTTGTTCTGCGCTAGTTTGTTTAGTACAAATTCCACTCTGTAACAATGCTCCTCCCAGGTTCCGGATGTGATTAGTAAATCGTCAACATAGACGGTGGTAAATTGGAGCGCTTCTGGTCCCAAAATCTGGTCCATGCATGCCACAAATATGGCGACAGAATTGACAAGTCCGAAGGGCAGTCTCTTGAACTGGTAATTGCGCCCTTCGAAAATGAACGCTACATACTGGCGGCTTTGTGGATGCAGCTCTACCTGCCAATAACCACAGACCGTATCCCAGGTGCTAATAAAGTTAGTACCATGAAAACGCTTTAAGATTTCTTCTATTTCACCGGGAGATGTTCTGTCATTCACAATTGTCTTGTTCAACTCACGCGCATCTAAACAGAGCCGGACTTGTCCGTCTTTCTTCGGAACAGCAATAATTGGACTAGTGTAAGGTGATTGACTAATCTCAATTATGTCGTTTTCAATCATCTTGTTTATCTCTGTTCTCACGGCTTCTTTGAGCGACTGCGCTATTGGATATGACCTCCGGTTAAACTCTACGTTTTCTTTAAAACGAAGTTGGCACTGGTAGTTTTTTACCTTCCCTGGTTCATCAGAAAACACCGCCTTGTATCTCTCATATATTGCAATTAGACGATCAGCCAGGTGCGTTGGTATTTTCTTGTTATCGCTTCCGCACTGGAAATTCCGTATTTCTTGGATCTTAACTGACCATAAATCCTCTCCTCCTTGATTGTATATTATGGGTTTAGAAAGAGGGCTGTTTCTAATAACATTTATTTTACGAAGTTGTTGATGTATAGGGCTGGGAAGTATTGTTGTGCCTCCTACCAGGTCTGCGGTCCATGTTACTCCGTCTGGGAAAAGTGATACTTTATTTAAATTAAGATCGATTACTGCCGAATATCTACGAAGAATATCGCAACCGACTAAGATGTCAAATGGTAATCCGGTGGCGATTAAAAATTCCATGTCTAAAGCTATATCACGGCTAACGACACTTAAGGAAACTTGCTTCCTAATGGTTTTATTCTGGCGACCAGTTGCACCTACCAATACAATGTTGTTGACTGGTAACATTGGCAAAGTTTTACCACATGTACTCTGTATTCTCTCCAACTCATTGGAGTTTATTATTGAAATATTAGCTCCTGTGTCTATCATTATTCTAGCGGGAACTCCTTCCACCTCCGCTGTTATATAAATTATCTCATTATTACTGTTGCTGAGACTCTTCTCGTTCTCTTCCAAAAGTTCAGTTCGTATGTCTTTCAAATAATGGTTACAGATAATAGTGATGTTTTTATCATTGTTTGCTTGTTGCAAATCATCCTTTTCTAACCCAGGAAGTATAAGCAGTAACGGGTCATCGTTGTTGATTACTGCCTCCTCTCGTTTAAAGCATTTTGGTCATTGTTTAAGTTATTGTTGACCGAGGCATCGTTCGGGAAACTCTGGTTTGTTTCCTGACGTTCTGTACCCTGGTTGATGTTTAACGCCCTGTTCGGTTGTCTGCCAAGATCTTCCAGGCTGGTACTTCGTCTTTCCTGTTCGTATCTTGGGCCGTCTCGTTCCGCACTCCGCCATCTTCGGTCAGCGCCGTGGAAGCTGCTCCTCCTCGGTTGATAATATCTCCTGGGTCCGCGATCTTCTGCTCTTATAAAATTTACCCTAGGGCGCGACACTCGGTTATTACTATTGCTATTATTATTATTATTAATATTATCATTATAGTAATTTCGGTTAGGTGGGTAAGGCCTGTTACCATTATTGTTGGGATATGGATTTCTCTGACTGTATGGAACATTATTATTTTGTTGATAAAAGTGGTTTCGATTATTTGGGTAGGGGTTGTTATTTCTCACGCCGTTAAAATTTCCGTTAAACTGGTTATTACGCGGCTGGTTGTTAGGGCCGTCGTAATTACTGGGCTGGTTCCGGTTATTTGTATGCTTATTGCCGTTATTGGGGTAATTAGTCGGCCTTGCTTCTGGTCTCTCATTTCTCTTCCTGCTCTGCCGATAATACTCTTCATTCTCGTATCCCTCCAATAACTCAGTCATTCCCTGGATCGTCTTGATCTGACTACCTCTCCGGGCCCTGATAATGTCCTCATCATAGTGATAAGATATCTTATTCACTAAACATTCTTCTGGGATTGCTGGCTCAAGGTGCTTTGCCATACACACCTTCCCCAAGAAATATGCCGTCATACTGCTACCTAATTGTGACCTGTATCTTCCGTTACAAATATTGTCACGTATCAAGTTCTGGGTAGTCTCAGACCAGTATTTTGTTTTAAACATTTTCCGGAACTGTTGGTAGTCGGAAATTTCACTCCGGTTGGCCATCCACCAATTATCTGTTATGTCTCGGAAAGACTCGTCGAATATCTCCCTGCTATGGCTCCATTGGGTAATTTTATGCTTGGTTAAATATTCTTCTACCCTAGCCAGGAACTCCATCGGCTTACGTTTGTACTGCCGGAAGTTGAGCCACTCTCGGCTTTCGTTGACGGGCAATCCGGTGAAATGAGTCGGTCTGTTTCTAATCGCTTCCATCTCCTCTCGGCTTTGTCGCACCTGACCGGTGATATTGGCCATGGTCTCTTGTATATCATTACATCGTTCTGTGACCTGGTTGCGTACTTTTCCGAATTCTTCTTGATTTTCCTTCCTCTGTTCTTCTACCTTCCTACGACTATGTTCTTCGATATTTGTGAACTTGATGTTCACCACTTCTTTAAACTCATTCACCTCCTTTTCGGTCTGGTTGCACTTTCCATCAATCTCTCGAATCTGTCGATTGACCATTATATTTTCTTCTTCCATCTTCTTATCCATCGCTTTTTTGTTAACCTTGATTTCCTTATTCATTTCTTCTCGCAACAATTCCATCCTTTCGTCCAGTTTGTCCAAATTCTCCTGATTTACCTCCCTTAACTCTTCTCTTAGAATTTGATTGTCTTCTCTCAATTCTTCCAATTTCTCCCCCATCTTCTCTTCCAACTTCCTGTTATCTTCTTTCAACTCTTCCTTCAATTGTCGGTTGTTTTTCTCTATCTTCTTCCTGGTTTCATCTATTTTCTGATTGGTATTTTCAATTTTATTAATTAACTCTTCTTTAGTCGCCTTGAATTCTTCCTTGAACGATTGGTTGTCTTCCTTCAATTCTTCCATGTTCTTGTTCATCCCAGTCAACTCTTCTTTTGTGGATTGATTATCCTTCTTCAATTCTTCTAATTTTTCTTCCATCTTCTCTTCCATCTTCTTGCTGTTTTCTTCCATCTTCTTCGTCAGGGACTGATTGTCTTCCTTCAATTCTTCTAACTTCTTATTTGTTTCTTCCTTGCCGGATTTGATATCTTCTTTCAAGGACTGGTTGTCTCTCCCCATTTTCTTACTCAAGTCTTCCTTTAATTCCTTACTATTTTTGTTTATTTTCTCTTCCATCCTTTGCAAGAACACTTCCATGTATCTGTCCATTTGATTATCCTCCGTTGTCTTGGATTTCTCCACCTGCTTCTCCTGGAGATTAACTTCCCCTGTCTGTGAGGATATCTCCGGTTGTTCCGTTTGTTTGGACAACACCGGGGGTAATGACCCTTCCACCTCCACTGGCGTCGCCTCTTTATTGTCCATTTCAACTTCTAATTCTTTTTCGGCCTCCGCCGCCCGTTTCTTAGATGTTGCACGTCGTTGCATTTTCCCTTTATATTCTCTGGCTTTGTAGCTGTTGCCTAGCTCCAACTAGTGATTGGGCAGAATGTATTGATTGGAAGGCCAATCGCTAATTAAAGCCCCTGAAGTTGTGCGCCAATTTGTAATAATTCTAATAAAATAAGTATATAGATGTGTGTTGATGATAATAAGCTATTGTGGAATATGTGACTCCGATGTAATCAAGCCCCTCTGTTTGGACTAGCCAATTTGTAATAAAATAAATAAGATTGATGTGTGAATCTGTAAGTTGTAAGGTGTTTAATTGGTGTGGCTCTCGACGTCTTACTGGCCTGAAACACTTCCTTAAGTTTCCCAGCTGGTCGAGTCCCAATGGTAGCAAGACCGGTCGAGTAGCGCAAAGTTGATGAAGAAATATATATGCTTGGCTTCGCCGAACGTTTCAAAACAAAATTTATTGTTTTGAAGGAAATTTAAAAAAAAAATTATGTTTATAAAAAAAATTATTTTAATTTTATTAATTAATTAATTAGGATCAATTAATTAATATAGGGCTGTGAAGTTTTAAACAGTGTAATGCTCTTCTGAAAATTTTTATTAAAGTTTTAGTATAATTTAAATAATCTATCACCACTCATAAGACTGTCTGTAAACCAATCGATATTTGTTTACCTTTCTATTTTTTAGGTTATCTTCACTTACGGGTGGTAAAGTCCTTGTAGATTATCAATTAGAATTATATTATTGGTAATTAGTATTATTGAAGAAATAAAGAACTATTAAGTATTGAAAAGTATTAATATTTTATTAAGTAATAGCAATATTGACTCTTATCGATTAGTATCGATTCTCAGGATATCGAAAAAAGTTACAAGTATATGATATAAAAATTATATAGGGTTCTTTAAACAGCCAGTTATTACCAAAGTCAGAGAAATCGGGCTCATATTTAAAAAGTATAACGTTACAATCAAATTAATAGTTATTAATAAACACAGACATTGAATAATAATTTGTAAATATAATAATTGTTTTCACCAAACAGCTGTGATGAACCACGAAGAGGCACTGGGTTTGTCAAAGAAAAATGGCTGCCGTCAAGTTGATCAAAATGTGACTCGTCCCTGCTGCGTTCCAAATAATGTATTTTGACGCAATATTTCTGTTCTCGTGTCCGCAAATCTCTTGTTATATGTTGTGTAGTGACTGGTGTAGTGATTCTGGGTTGTATTTAGTGTATCTGTATAATTATTAGTTCAAACACTTTCTCCGATTCCATCACTAATTTGGTTTAATGTATTATACAGTTTTCTAGTGTTTTATGGTGTTTTTCGGAGTAGATTTATATTGTTCTGTGTTATGGAGTGTTACTTGATCGTTTCTGTTATAATATGATAGTTTCAGAAGTATTTTACAAGTCACTCGCGATTTCACAATAACTCACTATACACTCGCTTTGTATGACGATTATAGGTTAGATTATTCACGTTTTCAAAGGTATGTCATGTTAACTGTTCAACTACCAATAATTAACTAACTGTTTCCTCCAGTTTCAATTAAACTCTTAGCCCATATAATATTATCCTTAACATTGTTCAAAAATATTTTCACATCCTGTGTACATTTTACTATTTCACTATATGAATGCCTAAACTTTGGTTATTTGTCAATTTTATTCACTAGATTTGATTTAAATTAATCTTTCAGTTCATTCTGGTTATTTTCAGATTAAATAATGCATTTTATAGTGTTTTCTGTCCAAAAAATAGTAATTTCACTTTCAGTTTGGTATACTCTGTTTGGAAGTCAAAACATTAAAATTTACTTCCTGTCATTATATAAATTCAGCCATTTTATCAGTTATATTTAATATTAATAATTCTATATTGTATTAAAAGGTTCCTATTCCCTTATTTTCTGGTAATTAATTGAATTAGTTGTATTCTGAAACAGTATTCTGAAATATATGACTCCCATGTCTAAATTTCTGAGTTTAGTCATTTTATTTTTATTTATAATTCTGAATATAATTTATTAAAATCTCTCTAAATGGTATGTGCAATTATATGGCATGATCTCAAGTTTATTTTGTCTAAACCCCTTTTGTTTATTTGCTTTTAAATGAGTAATTTCTCTGTTTTGATGAAGTTTGGTTTCCATTCTTTTGGCCTATGATTTTTTTTAACAATTTTTCTTACAAAATAATTTACAAACAATATATGATGTGTGATACCCTCTCTGACTTTTTACAAATAGTATTATAAATTAAACATGTTTTCAAATTACACAAAAACAATTAGTATTGGTTACAATACAAACAATAGTTAACACAAAATAAAGAACATTTTTTTTAAATAAATGGTTGTCTTCAAATCAGACATTTTGCAACAAAATTCCCATTTCCAACATGGAAATATGGTTTACAACAAAGGTTTTGTACTAACTAACATCTTAATTACTCTCTACTATTTACAAGTGGTAATTATTTTTATAGTTCTGATGTTAGTTGTTTCAGACCCAAACAAATGGCCTTATATCTAAAACATTTTTAAACATTCTTGTACTATATACATTAAAACCTTATATTTATATTCTTATTTCTAACTATTATTATAAGTAGGATTCTACAGTTTTTATACAGTCTTTTATACCTTGTCTTTGGGGAATTGTACCCTGTCATTAACAAATAAATAGTATGAACCGTTCACAAAGCACTATGAAATCTGTTTTTCTTTTTTCATGTAAAACAAAAATGTTATTTTAAACAGATTCATGTCTTATGAACAACATATTGTCACCGTACATATTTTAAGTCATTGAAAAATGCATATTTCATTGCATCCAATGTTTGTGATTGCCAAGAATGAAACACAAGGTTCATTTTTTATAATACCCAAAACTATCACTGGTTCACTTTGCACTTATATATTATGTTAATGCTAAATGGTCGTATAGTCTTATTAACATAATAAATTGGTTAGCGTTTTTTCAATGGAGATTTGTTCCATGGGTACTATATTATTGTTTCATCTTAGTTCACAGGAAACTTTTACTTTGTTCACTTCTCTCTCTTAAATTTATATACATGTGGTTTTTATTTCGTTATACTTTTGTTTTTAGATATATATTTTGGGGATATAGGGATTTGGGTGTCTTTTATAAGAGCATGACGTCTTCTTCAGGATGCTGCCCTCTTCTTCTTTCTTCAGTCTTCTTTTCTCCTGCCTTCTGGGACTGGTATCTTCTCCATCTGTTCTTGATGCCATCAGGTTTCTTGGGATCTTCTCCATCTTCTTCTTTAATTCAGAAATACACAACCTGTATTGGTTGATCTTGGCTTATTTTAGGGTTTCTCTTTTATTTATTCTCCCTCGTTGTGGGTTTGGTCATATTGTGTACTGCTTTGTTATTTACTATTTTACCTTCCTGGGTTATACCTTGAAAACCTTTGGTTATGAGACTGGTTTTGGATGACTCATCACTAGTAACTCTTTTTATTTTAACTTGTATTTTCTTTATAATAATGATTTCTTTCCACAGTTGCTATGAATTAATCTATTTATATTAAACTTAATGCTTTCTTCCAAATTTAAATATTATAACTTCATTATTCTAATGATCAATTGCCATTCAATATTATGCTTATATCTGTCACGCTACAATATATATACGGTATTTTAAATTAATAAAACAGTAATATTTATATCATTAATACTGAAACATAATTTTATTGTATGTACAGATTTTATTTAAACGTAAAATTGTTCACATTAAAATATTAACAAGTGCATTTAATACAGGACTTGTTCAAATAAGTAGAAACATCGTTGTGTATATATGTGCGTATGTGTGTGTGTGTGTGTGTCGCAAATTTCTGAAAGCATTCCACTGTGTGTGTACAATGACCTTGAGTTAAGCTGGTGTTGTAATCATGTATCGTTTGTTCTTCACCTTCCACTTGAAGAAGAAGAAAAGGGCAGGTGGTGGGGATCTTACACCACTTCTAGTTACATATAAATGTGTGTAAGGGAAGCCATGCAAATTACTCTTCATTTACGGCTGTACAATGAAGTACAATCATGAAGAATATTTACGTCGTCTACGCACGTATTTTAAAATACAGAGAGTGGGTGCACGTAAAGATTACCATTTAAAGTATCCAAATATCAACCAGAGTCCACAAACACTGGCACGCGCTGGGTTTGTGTACGAGGGGGATGGCGATACTGTACGGTGTAGTTCATGTCAAGTTAGATTTGAGGACTGGACTATGGACGATTGTCCTAACGCTTTACATGCTCGAGTAATGCCGCAGTGTCAGTTTGTGGTGACACAACTAAAATGATAAAAAAAAAACAACACACAAACGTTAGGTCTAATTATTAATCGGTTCTTTTCAGAGCCACCGTAACTTAGCCTCATATTACTTGAATTTGTTATTTGTTTACACAACAAAAAACATTTTCACGTGATCTTAAGTCGGTCCTAAGCCCGAACAAATAAGGAAGGCGGTATATTATATATTTACAGAGTGTAAAAGAGGAAAACGGAGCCATATAGAGACAATGTAAGTATAATGTTTATACTACAAAATAATTACGATAAAGTATACTTTTTCTGTAGGTCTGATCACTGCAGTCAAGTCGCTCCTGGAACAAGAATAATGTATGAGTGCAGCCCATTTTGTTGTTAATGAATCGTTATCTGTTTTTATTAAAATCTTACAATGTCAAAAATTATTTTTTAATATTTTATTTATTTTATAACATTGTTTGTGATTTGTATTTATTTTATAATATTGTTTGCAATATATATATTTAATCAATGTAAAATGAATTTTTAAAAATATTGCATTACATTGGTCTGTAAACTATATTTATGTTTGTTCTGTATACATATGCGATAATTGAATGATTGCAGTTGTAGTTAGAGAATGCACTTGATAATGTTTTAATGTGAATAATTTTTGTTCATTTCAATAGCAATGATTAATTGTGGTGATACAAATCGTTTTGTATGAGTATTACGACACTGTTGCTGTTGCTCTTTATTTACAAAGATAAGACTCAAACAGTGCTGCGCAAAATTTACGAGACAGACGGAAGAGTTGACATGTAATGACAATGTTTTGGCCTAGTTATTAACGAAACTAATTACAAGTATTTGTAAGCACATGGAAGTGAATGGAACTAAGTGTAATCTATAATTAATACCGGTATCGACATCAAATAATTGATAGAATGTTTCTTAAAAAGAGCCGTGTTAACTTGACCGAAAATACTTTCAGTATCGCTAACTTCTTAAAGCAGTGAGGTAAAGCTTTTCCATCATGGTCGATGACCCCTCCTCTCTCTCTCTCTCTCACTCGTTGTTATATATTTGGCAAATATTAACTGTGTGTGTGTGTGTGTGTGTGTGTGTGTGTGTGTGTGTTGTTGTCACTGAGTATCGAGCTACTTACATGTGTGTCCACTCGCTCTCTCTCTGCATTGTTTTCCTAATTTTGACTAATGCACGAAAATACTTTCAGTATCGCTAACTTCTGAAAGTTTCCAACGGCGGACAATGACTTACATCGACTTTCAAAACAAACACGCTAAGCTACCCCTACCCTACCGTTGTAAGATACATCAATATATATACGTGAAGAATGCAATTAGCCTTCATACCTCATTGTGAAATCGATAATTGCGTGCATCAACATTTAAGAGGTGAGTAAACAGATTTGAATACGTTACGTAGCGAACATTGTTATTGAACTTACAGCACTTCTAATCAACATAGTTGTTGGAAATATTTAAACATTATCAAGTGCATTATTTATTGAAGTTAATACATGGCTTGTTCAAATAAGTAAAAACGTTGCTAAGTGTGCGCGTCGTAAGCAATTATACGGTATTTTAAATTAATAAAACAGTAATATTTATACCATTAATACTGAAACATATTTTTATTGTATGTACAGATTTTATTTAAACGTAAAATTGTTCATGTGTGTGTGTGTACGGATTTATTCTCAGTTGTATGGAGCGGTACAGTTATTTTTTTTACATAATTAGAGCACGGTACAAATTGGTTGAAATGACAAACACGTTGAAAGCCTTAAAAGTACATTAACTTATGAAAAATGACACATATTTGAAAAAAGTTTACTTACTTAACGCATTTGATTTTTTCTTTCCACTGACTGTGTGTGTGTGTGTGTGTGTGCATGTGATAATTGAATATTTATCGTATCCGTGATTCTAATATCGACTGTATTGTTATGTTACAGATAAACTTCCTTGTGAACTGTATCTACAGCCGTGAAATTATTATTTAAAAATCTTGCAATGTCAAAATTATTAATATTGTATTTATTTTATATAACAATGTTTGTTTGTGATATATATATTTAATCAATGTAAATGTATTTTGAATAATTGTATTATAACGGTTTGTAAACTATATTTTAAGTTGTGTACAGTGCTGGCGGACAAGAAACTGGCATTGGGACGAGACAACGCAGCGAGCCTTCGAAGAGGTTATGGCCGCTTTCCGGCAGCCGTTAAAACTCTCACGACCGGATCGGGACTTGCCGATGTTTTTGCAGACCGACGACAGCCAAAAGGGACTTGGAGCGGTGCTTTATCAATGCACCGAAGCTGGAGAGAGGCGTATCATCTCGTACGCCAGTGCCAAACTCCACGAGGCGGAGAAGAACTACCACTCCAACGGACTAGACTTCTTGGCAGTCGTCTGAGCCATCAATAAATACCGACCATACTTGGAGGATCACCATTTCACCCTGAGGACCGACAACAAGGCGCAAACCTGTCTGAAGCAGGCGACTTGTCCGCCAGCACTGTACACAACTTAAAATATAGTTTACAAACCGTTATAATACAATTATTCAAAATACATTTACATTGATTAAATATATATATCACAAACAAACATTGTTATATAAAATAAATACAATATTACTAATTTTGACATTGCAAGATCTTTAAATAATAATTTCACGGCTGTAGATACAGTTCACAAG